>JAMWYP010000081.1:1200000-1669410 GCA_025563575.1 Acacia pycnantha
CTTATTTTCTCATTCCATCCCTTGGTCCTAACATTTCACTAATTTATTTTGCTTCAATAATTTTTATATTAAAACGCGGAGGTAATATCCATTTTGATTTTGATTTTGATAATGCATTGGGTATTTAGAAGAAATATAAAAGAGTGAAAATTTATTTAAAAAAATATTTTCCTTATCTTTATTGGAAAATAAAAGAAAATTTGTATAAAAATGATAAAAAAAAATAATTTTACCTCTAAATTTTTTTTAAAAAAAATTGAATAATGATGAAGTTTATAAATGAATGATAGACCTTATAACATTTTCCTTTCTATGTTATATCCATCCATCGACACCCCAACAAAGGTATTCGTTGTCCAGCATATATATGTAAGCAAACTAGCTATAAGACATTGAAGAAAAATAATATAAAACATGAAAAAAAAACGTATGATTTAATACAAAAAATATTATTCATTTTTATAATTTATATACAACTGACACTATAACTTTTATTAATAAAATTTCAGGATATACAACAGAAATACATTTACTGACCTAAATAATCATAGAAGTCCTTTTAGGAAAACAAAAAAGAGACAGAAAAAAAATATATTATTTAGTAGAACGACATGGACATGGCTAAGTTTTTTTTTTTTTTTTTATGTTTTTTGCAGACTTTGGTTGCTAAGGCTATAGCCGGCGAAGCTGGAGTTCCATTTTACCAAATGGCTGGATCAAAATTTGTTGAAGTTTTAGTTGGTCTAAAATGATTTTTGGCCCACGAGTTGGCCCTAACCCTTAGGGTTATATAATTTTTTGGATCGTGTGGGTTGTTTAACATACAGGCTTTTTAGCCCTGTGGGCTTTTTGGCCCTAGTCCGCGCGGGCTAGGGTCTAACGGGCTGGGGTGGTCCATTTTGACAGCTCTAAAAATAGGTCCCTGGTCAAACAAGACATTAATTGGTCAGAGAGAGAGAGAGAGAGGTACAATGTAGGTTTTTGGAAGGAGATCCTCTCTTGATCTTTTTTCTCATTTTTTCTCATCAGCCCACTTAAACCGTTGATTGAGAAAATAAGAGAAAAGTTAAAGTAGTATTGTATTGATTGGACGGATATAATTTAGAGATTTATGAGAGATAATAATAAAAAGGTCATGAGAGAAACCCAACCCTAGGTTTTGTCTCAATCAAAGAAATCTGGGTTCTCTTAATCAAGCAAATGGATGTCTTTGATCATGAAAATATTTATAAAGCTGAAAACAAAATTAACTGCTTTCTTCCATTTTTCAAGACTTTTGAGAAATAATGTCCTCTTCCCATTCTAAAGTTGCATTCAAAACTAGATTATACATTTAGGACTAGATATAATAACATTATTATTTATGTAATTATTTGACAAAGTCAGATTTAAGTGTACATTCGACCCTTAATTAGATGAAGTTTTTCTAAAAACGTTTTCTACATTGACATAAATTCAAACTCGAGTTTGTATTCAGGTGGCCTACACCTCCCCACACCATTGCATGTAGGTACCACTTTGATTCTAGTTGGTCCTATTTATAAGTCCAATTTCATGTAATAAATAAGATTGTGACAATTTTACCCATATTAATTGTACTCATAAAGATAGAGAGAGAAGAAACAGTTGAAAAATACTCAATCATAAATGAGGGCAAAGTTGAAAATTTACCCCATAATAATTGAGATAACTACTTTTCTTTGGTATATGAGATTTGGTCAAACTGGACCTATAAATAAGACCAGAGTGGTATAATATTAATATTTTGCATTATACGAAAGCAATTATTCCTTTTTTGAGTTGGCATTTGCTAATAGTTTAGCTCTATTAAACTTTTTTGTAGATTGGCTCAACAATCATTTTAAGTTAATTTTTTATTTATATAAAACATAATTAAGCATACTAGATTACCACAAAAGGCATAATTAATGATTTTTGCTTTTTGTATATTTAAATGTGATTGATTTCAATTTTCAAGAATGCATATGAAAACTGTTACAAGCAAATTTTGCTTTTAGAATCCTAAGTTTTAGCAGGAACTTTTTTTTCCTGTCAATCCGTGTCATTGGTATAATTAACAGGGGGACATTTAATAGGAGAGATGATTAAATACTTGCTAATGACAAAGCAGCCTAGGGTTTCCTTCATTTTCAAATGCCCTATAGAATAGATTTCCACTTTTGGCATAAATTTAATTCTTGATTATCACCGCAATCATTGATCTCTCTCCCAAATCATCATTCCAATATTCTAAACACATTTTGATTACTTCCTCTAATTCATAATATAGGGCCCTTTTAGAAGGAATATATGATTCAGAATAGAAGTTACCTCCAGTTTAATTAATATTCTTTTCCCTGTTTTGCTCATGTGATTAATACTTACTTTCTAACTTTGCCAACTCATTATATCTCTCCTCTCTCTAAAATAACATTCTCAATATAATTAAACATATTTATCAAGAAGGGCAAAAGTGGAAAAAAAAATTTACGACTTATTAAATGACTTAACTGTCATTTCTTGTTTATTATGAAATAGTTGAAGTGTCTTATAGTGTGGACCGGAGGGAGTACACTAATTACCTTTTTTTTCTATTAACTACTCCCTCCATTCCTTATTATAAGAAATATTTAACCGAATCTCACTGTTCGAAGTGGTGGTTAAGAACAATAAGTGTGTCAAAATTGTAACCCTTTTTTTATTATTATTAAAATACACTTATTTATGAGAAGATAGTAGGGAATAAGAACATTCTTATAATGAGGAGGAGGATTGTAGAAAAGAGAGAATAAGAAAATAAATATGGTAGAAGTAATAGGTCTTTAATTTGGGGGTTGTGAATATTTATTATAGTTACATTAAATAAGGGTAATTAAATAAAGGAAAAGTGTGAAACTAAGAAGAAAAAAATAAAACATTCTTTGAATGTTTCTTATAATTTGAAAGAGAGCATGTGTGACGGTTGTTTCTTATAATATGGAACAGAGACAAGAGAAAGAACATTCAGAGGGAAAATGAATTTTTTTATTAACCAATCAATCAAAACTGATAGAGAACCCTAAGCTCTATTTATAGAGCCCTAAAAATAATAAAATTCAAATTCAAAATTCAAATCTAAATCCTAAATTTAAAATTAAAATTCAAATCTAAATCCTAAATTCAAAATTCAAATTCAAATATGGATAAATATCCATATTTCATAATTATAATGGATAACCCTATTTCTCCTAACTTAAACCCTAGATTTCATTTCATATCACATCATTTCTCTCTCGCTTGAAAGACTCGACTCTAATACCAAAATTGATGTGAAACGAGTTGAGAAAAGGGGAGGGGAGAGAGACTAGAAATAGAACAAAAGAAGGGAAAAGAGAAAATATTCAGAGGGAAAATGAATTCTTTATTAACCAATCAATCAAAATTGCCTACAACATAGAACTCTAGAAGAATTAAAATAATCATTCAAAATTCAAATCTAAATCCTAAATTTAAAATTCAAATCCAAATCCAAATCCTAAATTCAAAACTCAAATTTAAATCTGGCGCATGTGTATACTACTAAAGAATAATGCACTCAATTACTTAGTTTCTGTTGCTCAAAGTCAACTTCATGATGAGTAGCTATCTAGCTAATTAACCTATTTGTAACATATCGGGAGTGTTACGTTATACAGCCACTGAAATATATATATGGGTGAGGTCATTTTCATTCAGCTCTATCTGCTTATCTTCACCCCTTTTTGAGTTACGTTGTTAGTTAATTTTTTTTAGTTATATATCGCTATTTCATGTCTGCATAAACCCTAACTTATTGATCATCATCACTTCTATGATGACTTGATTTGCAACTAGCTAGCTAGCAGGTCTCACATGTTAGGTCAACTTCATAAAACTATATCTCTGATCTCTCTCTCTCTAGGAATTGCTTTTGTGGCATAAATTTCTCCATGGGTTCATGTACTGTAACCCATTACTTTCACAGCCAAAACTTCTCTTGCAACGAAGTCTAAACCAACTTTCTTTGATAACAATAGCACCTATTCTCTTTCACTCACTTTCATCATTATTATTATTTCAAACGTTCAGACTTCAAATACAAGACAAGTAGACAACCCCCATCAAAAGGGTGAATAGCTAGACGTCAATAAAAGATCGATCCAATTGGTAAATATCCATGTAAATAATTCATTGTACAAAAGTATACGTTTGAATCTTGTAACTGATATACTCCCTCCATTCTTAAATACTCCCTCCGGTCTTAATTATAGGAGTAAATTACCAGAATTTGGGAAGATTAAGGAATGAAGTTAAATTAGTTAATTATGTGTATTTTCCAAAAATACCCCTCCTTAATTAGTTAATTATGTTAATATAAAAGCATGTTTATTTTTCTTACATAAATCTCTTAGAATCCTACATTAAAAATGTTTGATTTTATTTGATGGAAAATAAAAGTACGTGATTTTATTTTTATCTCAGCTTACAAACTTATATCTATTTTAGCTTAGTTGTCTGTGATCATTTCGAGAGCGCGGTTAAAGTTGTTTCGGCCTCGGAATGAAAATAACCAAGAATTTTAACAATTTCACTTTTCAAATATTTTATTACTTGCAACGAGCACCATTTAAAAAAACATTTTTAAAGGAATATTAAAATTATTTTATTTAAAAATAAAAAATATGGTAGAATCTCTCACTTGATAGAATATAAGTGTGTTGTAAATTAATTATTGTGGAAGAAGTATTAGTAGGGGTGATATGGGAAAAATATGACAAAAATTGCTTAAAATTATTTTATATAAAAAAGTATAATTTAGGTGTATATGACATTAATGAGTTGCAAACATTATTTATTTTATAAAATATATAGGTGTATTATTAAATTATTATTGTCTTTAATTATTATTGAGAAAGTATAAATAGGGGTATTATAAGAAAAAAATGACAAAAGTTAAAACTTGCTCTTATAATTAGGACCAAAACCAACTCTAAAATCTGCTCCTATAATTAGGACTAGAAGGAGTATAATATAGAAACTAGATAACTAATTAATAAGCCGGTTAAAAAATGTGTGTTGGTTTTTTTAAAATAAACAAGTTAATCATTCGCATTTAGAACTACTCCACTGATGAAAACATTTTTATTAGTACAATCGATAGGGATAATTTAAGAGAAAGATTGTAAATTTGATAGACAAAATAAATTAAAATCTTATATATTCAAGACATAAGCAAAATTATTAATTAGCATACATATTTAGGGTTTGGGGCCTCTAATGTGCCTCTCTCTAATGCCTATTGTAATGCCCCAACCTTCCAAAAGTTTTCCCCCTTTTTTCTTATGATCATTAATTAGATTCTATATAAAATGAGTGATATTTTGATATATTATAGATAAAAAAAATGGTGCATTTTTTGAATTTTTTATGAATTGTCAAAGAAAAAGTACTCTAAATTTATGCATTATTTATTTATTTGTTAAAAATTGTAAAAAAAATTTCAAAACTGCACCATTTTATGCTCATATCATATCAAAATGTTCCTTATTTTATATAGAATATAATCATCACAAGAAATAAGAACAAAACACTTGGGAAGTTGTGAAATTTTAATGGGCATCAGAAAGCACATTAGAGACCCTTAACACATACCCTTAGGTATCTCAATGGTTATAGAGAAAATTTCCAACTTTACCTTCATTTATGAATGGGTACCTTTTAAAATTTATTGTCAAATCTCTCTCATCTTTTTCTCTTCCCAACTTAGCTAGTCAATCTCTCTCATCATCATTAATATGGGCAAAATTGTCACAATCTTATTTATTTGGTCAAAATTGACTTATAAATAGGACCAAATTTTTTGGTCAAACTAGACTTATAAATAGGAGCAGAGTGGTATATTTAAGACCAAGAGGGAGTAGTAATATTTCTTAACAGATAATTTATAAATATCTTTGTATTGTAAGAATTCTTTGAATATAATAATAATTAACGTCTCAACTTTAATGGCGATCGATGAGTACGCTCATAACATATTAACCCACAAACTTTTTGTAACCACATATATAATATATAAGCAAAGCCAAGGTACCAACCATGTCGCAATGATTGTTCATCGTGGGATATTAATCTTCTTCTCTAAGAAATCCAAAACTGAAAGGAAGGCCATGAGACTTAATTAAAGACACACATCATCAAAATAATCAAAACTGTAGTTCATAGCTAATGATCTTTTAGCCTTGGTGCGTGCTAATTAAGCACCATGCATGTGACAACCCCATTTAATTTTAATTACATCTATTAGATCTCTCATGTGTGTGTGTGGGGTGTGGATGTACGAAGTGGTTGAAAGGAACAGTTCATGTCCCAATTAGTTAATGTGAACTTGAACTTTCAGAGCAGCCTCGTCCGTGGAAAAGTGACAGCACATTTTGAAAAAACTAATAAGGGAGGCAATAATTATACTTGAATGGTTTCCAAATGGAACACGTTATTATAAATATGAACTCAGTTCATTATATATATATATATCTGACAAAAATGATTGCATTATTGCCAGCTCTCATATAATCCAACTGCAACCACTGAAACCACCATTACACACACACTCGTACTGATACAGATAGATTCTGAGAGTTTGAAGCTTTCAGCAAGTTCGAGAGAGACTTTATTCTGATTTCTGATGTCCCAAGTACGTACCATCAACGCCTCAATAATTTTCCTGCAAGCAGTTAAGACCATACATACAGATCACTGATACTAATATATCCAACTGTTTTCTTGCTTCATTATCTCATCATTAGAGCCACCATATACACACACACAATTATTCTGTAAGTGCTTGTTTGGTTCACATAATCAGATGTAATATAATGATGATTATATGAATTTGTTTAGTTCGTCATTAAGGTAAGATAATGCACATGCATAAAAACATTTGGTTGGATTATATCAAAAATTGAAAATATATGGGAATAATATTGCAAGAGACAAAATTACCCCTATCTACACATATATATGTATAATGTACATGTTGGGTTCAATGTATTTTTTTTTTTTCAATTTATGATGTGTATGCATTGGTTTATAATAATTTTTTAATATTTGATGATGAAAATGTTACAAAGAGGTTCATGGTAATATTTTAATATTTAATGGTGGGAATATTATTTTATGAGATATTTTAATATTTTTAATGGTGTAAAATAATTTTTAAATTTTTTTAGTGGGGGATATGATTTTTTTATTTTTTATATAATTAATTAATTTTCAAAAAATATTTAATTATGATAATTATTTAATATTTAACAGCATTATGGGTAAGCATTTTAGTCAAATTAAAAAATAATAAGGTCTTTTTCACTTGATTTTGGATGCATGCATCCTCATTCATTAGTCCCATGTAATACCCTGAAAATCTCATTTATGATAAGTATCATATTGAGCAAATATTGCCTATTGGAAATAGGTGAATATATGGTCTCCAAGACCTTGTGGTGAATTTTTAGAGTAATTACTTCTGAAATTAGATAATGTGCAAATAGGTCCCTAAAACGTTTAAGAATGTGCAATTAGGTCCCTAAATGCATTTACGGGTTATATAATACCCTGTGAAAATTATAAAGAGGCAAGAAAATATTCATTTGAAATAAGGAAGTATATTGTCCCTAATTTAGGTAATTTATTAAATTACTACATTGGAAAAATAAAGGGGGAAAAGTTAAAAAGTATTATAATGACAAAAATGCCCCCGTGAATTATGAACTAATGCATGGGACATAAAATACAAATGTCAATGCAAAAGTTTGAAGATAAAGGATTATCTTAATTAAGAGAATTATCAACTAGTGATAAGAGAGTAATTGAGTAATTATTGGCTAATTACTTAAGCATAGGCAAAGGAAATTCATAAATAATTATGTAAAACCCTAAAATTTGTGGTTTTTGGCCTAAAATTAGTATAAACATATTTGTTAATTAATTGGAAATTTTGGAGAAAAATAGTTGAGTTTAGGTATTTTTAAGCCTAAATACAAGAATGGACCAATAGGAAAATTTTGTAAAAAAATTATATAAAATAATTATTTTATATATTTTTAATTAATTAAATAATTAATTAAAACGAAAATTAATAAAATAATAAGAAATAAGGACAAGAGTTGGTAAAAAATCATGGTGCCTTAACTTGCAAGTTGAAGTGTAAAATTGTATAAACAAGTACAATAAATAGTGATCAGATTTATAGGAAACGGATCCTGTCTAGAGTACCAGGATAGGTTTTCCAATGTCGAGTAAAATATTGATCGGTGAATTTTTATCTTGATTAGCCTTTTCCGGAAGTTGATTTCGAGGGCGGTAGAGCATTTTCCTAATAAGACGAAATAGGGAGAAATGCGAGATAGTCACATTTTAAAGATTCGAAGAAAATAAATTCTAACTCAACATTTGGAAATGAGTTTGAATTTATCTAGACATATTTGGAATCGGTGAATTTTTTCCGAGATTGATGATCCCGAGAAAGTTCTTCCGAAACCGGCACGCTTTCAGTAAACTTGGATCGACTTTTGGAGCCTGGATGGAATCAAAAATTAGTTTAGATTAGATATTCCTAATGAGAAGGAAAGGGGCTTCAAAATGGTAATTCCGGATTTTTGAGACTTTTCCGAGATTACGCGATTCGGACACCGATCGGGAACTTTATCGGTACAAGTTCATAAAGCAAAAAGCATCACATCACATTAATTGATGTGACAAACCACCAACTAAGGGGTTAGTTGAACTTTCCTAGAGAGAAGTTAGAGAGAGGAGCTCTGGGAGGGAAGGGGTCCAGGGAATTCTGCAATGAAGCTCGGGTAATTTTTCCGGTCTTTAGTCTTTAATTCTTTCGGTAGTTTTAGTAGTAATGCTAGATAGATCTTTAGTTTTATTTTAAATATGAAATTCCAAAATCATGGTGGGGTCAGAGTTCTGGCAAAATTTTGGAAAGTCGGAGTCAAAGTAGCGAAGCTCTAGCGAAATTACGCCGATTAGGGGTATAGGGGCAAAATGGTAATTTTACCTAAAATGCCCGATATAATGTCAAATATTGATAATGGTGATATTATCATTATAGGATATAAGAAACCTTGATCTGCTGTCGTTACGCTCTCCGACGTGCCGCTGTCAGCCCGCTGTTTTCCGTCAACGTACAGTTTCCGCCAAAACGTACCAGAAATTTCGTATATCGTCAACGGAGGTACGGACGCGTACTGTAACACTAATCTTATGCTGCTTAAATACATATATGTCAAAGATACGTTCATAGACCGTTATACAGACAGTTTTATACGGGTTATGTCATAATAATGCCGTTATGTTTTCCTAGCGCTGAGGACACGAGTGGTATCGTGGCACTGGTGAATAGTGCATCGTTGTTGTTGTTACCCTATGGGGCCTTACATATTGCTATGTGCTTATGTTCGTCGTCATAATGATCATGCATCTATTGTATGCAAATGATATCTTGTTGTATTAGCTCTAGAATATCTGTTGTTATATACTGTATTGTTTGAGCATGAGGTTAACTGATTACTCGAGATTCAATGCGGTAAATTGAATCTCATTTGTAGCTTCGAGTCCGGAGGACCAAGAACTGAGAGCGGGAGAAACAACATGACTAGACCGAATGTCAGGAAAAGGGAAGGCACCGATAGACGGAGCCATAGAGAGGAACCAAGGGCGAGTCGTAGAAATGCACCGGTCGAGGCAAGTGCTTGGGAAGAAGATCATCGAGCCAAATGTCGGGCATGGGTCTAATGAAGTTATTTCGAATAGTTTGGTGCGAAGGCAAGGCTAGTTTACGTGGGTGTGCCAATCAGTCGCCGTATAAGTCGGTGAGGCCCCCATGGTAGACACTTACCTGGCCATTCTGTTCGGTTAACAGAGTTAGGTTCATTGCCCCAAGTCTGGTTAAGGCTTGGTCTAGGTTGTATAGTTACTTTTTGTGAAATGTAATTGTACAAAGCTCTGTATATTGTATCACATGATTATTCCTTCGAGAAATTTTTAATATACCAAAGATACGCTCGTCATCGTCCAAGCTGACTTGTTGGAGCCCTATATGGAATCAAAATATAGGTTAACTTGGACATTTCTACTAAGTGAGGAAATGGTTTCAAAGTTGTAAATCCAGAATTTTGAGATTTCTCAGAAATCACGCGAATCGGAGTGCCGTCGGGAAAAACTAACGACCAGGGCATAAAGCAACAAGAGTCATAACGTGGAAACCAATCTCTTGATGCCACCACAGCCCATGCATGTCGACCAAGAGAGTCAAATGGTCAAGATTTAGCTTCTTGAACAAGTTGCTTTAATGTGTTTACAACTTTAAAAATTGCCAAACATGGCCTTAGATTTGTCTATATATACCCCCCTCCTTCATAATTCTCACACCTTTTCTTCCTTCTCTTGGCCGAAATTTTGGTTGAGAAAAGAAGAAAGGACTCTACGGGGAATTGTGCGTGGCTCTATTAGAATTGTCAGGAAAGTCTTCAACGGGTAAGTCTTTCGGTCTTTAGTTTTTAGTTGGGTAGTTAGTAGAATTATTAGATAGTTCTAGTAAGTAGGGAATGAGATTCCTACTATTGTTTTTAGGCCTCATTGCATTGAAAAATGCCCTGACAGTAGTAAAAACTTGGTAGGATCGAGTACCTGAAAAGTTGTAGTTTTTATAGCTCTTTCAAAATTAGGGGTAGTAATGTTAGAATAGCCTTTAAATTTCGAGTATGATTGGGTATCATATGGGAGGGCTATTTTAGTCATTATTTTCGGAAATCATAGTTGCGTCGAAGTTCTGGCAAAATTTCGGGAAGAAAATTTGTCAGAGTAACGAAGTCTTTGGCGAAATCCGCTTGGATTAGGGGTATAGAGGGCAAAATGGTAATTTTACCTAAAATGCCGGTTATAATGCCAAATCACTAATGAAAGTGATATTACTCCTATAGGACGTCGAAATCCTAATCTGCTGCCGTTGAATATTGCCTAGAAGTGTAATACCCGAAATTTGAATTAGGGAATTTAAGGGCCAAAGTGCCAAAATGACCAAAATACCCACAGGAAGAGTAAATAACTTAGGAAAATGGTGAAAAATCCTAAAGGGCAATGAAATAATTATTTAAATTGAGAGAGAGTATATCTCTAATTTTGGTAATTTAATAAATTACAAACTTGGAGAAATTGAAGAAGAATACTCAAAAGTAAGGAAATGACCATAATACCCTTGCGATTATGGAAAAATGCGAGAATAATGCGAGAATGCATGAAAAATCTCATGTTAAAGCAAAGGTTAAGAGGTAATGTGGTATTCTAATTAATAAAATTACTAAGCAGTGATAACTGAGTGATTAAGTATTTATTAGCAAATTACTTAAGCACAAGTATAGAAAATTCGGAGATAATTATGTAAAGCTCCAAAATTAGTGATAAATGGCTAAAAATTAGCATAAATATATTGGTTAATTAATTGGAAAATTTGAAGGAAAAAGGATGAGTTTAGGTATTTTTAAGCCTAAATGCAAGAATTGACCAATAGGAAAATGTTGTGAGAAATTGTGTAAAAATAATTATTTAATTAATTAAATAATTAATTAAATAATTAATTAAAAAATAAAAGTGCAGAAAATAAAAGGGGAAAAAACGAAATAAAAAAAAAATGAAAATGAAAATGGAATAATAGACAAGTTGTGCAAGTTGACATTTAAATATTAATATAATTAATTAAAGTAAAAAGTGTGAATAGTGATTTATAAATTAGGAAACGGATCCTATCTCGAGATTACGCGAAACGGGGACCGATTGGGGAAAATCTGGTAGACCGGGCATAAAGTGAACAATTTTGGAAATTCCCACCTTGTCCCTTCAAAACCCTATAAATACCCCCCCCTCCTTCATAATTCTCACACCTTTTTCTTCCTTCTCTTGGCCGAAATTTTTGGCTGAGAAAGAAGAGAAAGGAGCTCTGGGGAGTTGTGCGGCCCTGCCTGTGAGAATTGTCAGGAAAGTCTTCAACGGGTAAGTCTTTCGATCTTTAGTTTTTAGTTTAGTAGTTAGTAGAATTGTTAGTTAGATTTAGAAAGTAGGTGACAAGATTCCTACAAATGTTTTAGAGCCTTGTTTGCGTTGAAAAATATGCGAGAGGTGTAAACATAGTAGGGATCGAGTCGCTGAAAAGTTGTAGTTTTTATAGCTCTTTCAAAAATAGGGGTAGTAATGTTAGAATAGCCTTTAAATTTTCAAGTATGATTGGGTATCATATGGGAGGGCTATTTTAGTCATTATTTTGAAAATCATAGTTGCGTCGAAGTTACGGCAAAATTTCGGGAAGAAAATTTGTCGAGTAACGAAATCTTTGGCGAAATTCCGCCGATTAGGGGTAGAAGGGCAAAATGGTAATTTTTACCTAAAATGCCGATTATAATGCCAAATCACTAATGAAAGTGATATTACTCCTATAGGACGTCGAAATCCTAATCTGCTTGTGAATTCTGTTGCCGAAGTGCGCTATTGGACGTTTTCACGTTTTTCGTAGAAAGTACGATTTCGACGGAAGTGCCATCTACCGTCAACGAAGGTACGTCCGCGTCTTGTAACATTAACTCGATGTTTATGGTATGCATATATGTGCTATGTGTATTGTTATGGTATGTTTATCGAATACAAATATGTTAGAACAATTTGGTGCGAAGGCAAGGCTAGTCTACGTGGGTGTGCCATAAGTCGCCGTATAAGTCGGTGAGGCCCCCATGGTAGACACTTACAGCCATTATGTTCGGTTTACGGAAGTATGTACGTTCGCGTCTTGTAACACTAATCGATGGATATAGTATCTTTGTAGATGGTATGTGTGTGATGTGTGTATAATGTGTATATATGTGGGGTGTTGTTGGAATGCATATTATGTTAGAAAATAACGTATGCATCTTGGGAGCGATATAGTTGCAAAGGTGGGAGCGATACATTTATAATCTTTGGGAGCGATACATCTATAAATCTTTGGGAGCGATATATCGCATCTTTGGGAGCGTTACATGTGCAATGGTTGGGTGTGGTTTATATGTTGTTGTTGTGTAACCATATGTGTGTCTGTATACATGAGGTTAGCAGATTTTTACGAGATCGGTGCGGATCTCGGCTCTCAATATAGCGTCGAGGTCGGAAGGACCGAGGAATGAGGAGAGAGGGAAGCGGCGAGTTCGAGGATCCGGCTGAAGACTTTCCATTATTATCCTTTACTTTTTGGAACTCACGGTTACTATACCGTTTATGTAAATAGCCAGTGGGCATTTTGAATATATATATCAGTTACTTTTCCGCTCAAATGCTCTACTCTGATGATTTTGAAATGATGTTTTAAAAAAAAAAAATTATACTGCTTGTGAAAAGTCGGGATGTTACATTTGGTATCAGAGCTAGTTAAGTTAACCATGATCGGGGGTTCTCACAGTGTGATGACAATTGGCTGTTACGGCATGGCAGTGGTGTGGTTGCCTTTGGCCAGAGGCGGGCGTAAAACTAGCGGGCGAGTACGATTTGTTGTCACGCGTGGATTCGCCGGGAGACATTTGGTATCGCGGTAGTCTGGCATGGATCGACAAAGTTATTACGGACGGTTTGGTGCGAAGGCAAGGCTAGTTTACGTGGGTATGCCAATCGGTCGCGTGAACTCGGTGAGGCCCCATGGTAAACACTTACACGGCCATTCTGTTCGGTTAACGGAGTTAGGTTCTAAGCCTTTTCAAAAATTTAGAGCATATTTTGAAAATAAGTGCGATATAGGCTGAGTCGGTGTACCATTTTACCTCGGTGTACCGATGCATGCCGGTATACCATCTGAACCGAGTGTACCACCCTCTGTTGGTGCATCACTCGATAGCTGCCGGTTTGTGCTTGGACGTTAATTCTATTCTAGCACGAGCTCATACGCGGAGGCCGGGTCACGCGGATGAAACTCCGAGACCAATAAAGATAGTACATGCGGCATTTGACTCATGTAGAGGAACTCCGATACGAAATCCCGTACCGCTTCACGAGTAGACCAAATCAATGAAATTCGATCAAGGGGAGATTTTGCGGGAGTGTATTCGTTTGTAGTAAGTGCGGTAAAAGTGGGAGCAATGTGAATACTAAAGTGATAGAGTCTATATGCGGTATAGATGCGTGCGGTAGAATCTGCGATAGGAAAATTGCTTTCTTTATATAACTAACGTTTTCCCTAATAAAGGTAAAAGCACGAGACATGGCAAATTTGAGAGAGCCGGAGCTCCCGGAGGCCGAGGTAGGGGCCGAGGTGGAGGGACGAGGTAGACGACCTCGGGTAAATCCGGTACCGGACCAACCGGAGCGAGAATGAGATGCGGGAGATGAGGAGAACCTTGCAAGAACAGCGGGCTCTCATAGATACACTTACGGAAAGACAGAATCGACAAGACCAAGAAGGCGAGAGACAAGCTGGAAGACGACGAGAATGAGGAAGAGCATAATGATGAAGAAGAAGAAGAAAACGAGCAAAGTGACGAGTACGATGAGGAAGGCGAGGAATCGATAGGTCCCAGTCACCTCCACGACAAGGGAGAGCATGCGAGACCACACAACATTGGGTCACACGGTTTGCAAGCTCAAGCCACCTACTTTTCGGGGAAGAACGAATTGGCGGAGGATTGGATGATGAGCTTAGACAAGATATTTGAAGTGATGGAATGCCGGAGGACCGGAAAGCTCAGGTGGCAATTTATAAGCTGGAAGGGGCGCACATAGATGGTGGAAGAGTGTTTCCACAACCCTTCAAAGGCAGCATTACACAGGAAACATTCTTGGAGCAGTTCAACGAGCGGTATTTTCCTCCCTCGGTGCGGGTGATTAAGGAGGAAGAATTTCTGCAGTCCAAGCGAGGAAATGAAGAATCATTCGACGACTACTTCGCTCGTTTCACCAACTGTCTCGTTATTCTTCATATACGAAAAGCCACGTGAATGAAAGTGGAAGGCAAACCGATTAGTGGCTGGACTGAAATATGATATAAGGGCGAGGCTAGTATCGCAACAATTTCCAAAAATGGCTCAAGCGGTAGAATCTTGCCGGATGGCGAGCGCAAACTGAAGGAGTTACGTAAGTCACGGAATCACAATGGTAGCCGTGCCGATCAAAGCGAGGGTAGCCGTGGAAATTCCTCACGAAAGAGAGAAGCACCATGGGATGACTCTCAAAGAGAAAGCAAGAGGACATTTCGGTTTGAGCAGAACAACTCAAGAATGATGGAGTCAGACCATGTCTTGAATGCGGGAAGTACCATCCCGGTGAGTGTTTTAACAAAAGGGTTTGTTTCGGATGTCGGAAGCGGGACACATTATTACAAATTGTCACGAGAAAGGTACGGAGAAACGAGTTTGCTACGGATGTCGAAACCAGGACACATTGCCCGAACTGCCACGAGAAAGCTGCGGGATTCAAGCCACGAGCCGGGCCGAATGTACGCGCTAACCGATACCATGGACGAGAGAACTTCGGAGAGAGTCCAAGGTACTATCTCTCTTAGTAAGGAATTTTTTCTCTGTACGTTAACTATGTGTTAGTTATTCAACTAAATCGTATGATACGTGAACCATCTTCGTGACGTATTCCGCATTTCCTCGTTATTTTTCTACCGTGATCATGTCATTGAGTAGGAGGTATCTTATGTTGTCATGGTGTATGGGAACCATGGAGACATTTTGGTAATCTTGTGTTAACATGGTGTATGGGAACCATGGAGACATTTTGGTATCGTGGTGTTAACCGCGGTGTATGGGAACCACGGGAAACATCATATATCAAGGTACAATATGACAAGATCGTAGTAGTCAAATCAAAGCGAATTCTCGATCACCGGGAGGAGCGACGGAGACGGACAAAGTGAAGATCCGACGCGTATAGCCCGAGTCCGAGTAGGACGGAGTCTAGTTAGTACAAAGTATAGTGGGATGGGTACAAATTTCGAGGACGAAATTTTGTTTAACGGGGGGAGAAATGTAATACCCCGAAATTTGAATTAGGGAATTTAAGGGCCAAAGTGCCAAAATGACCAAAATACCCACAGGAAGAGTAAATAACTTAGGAAAATGGTGAAAAATCCTAAAGGGCAATGAAATAATTATTTAAATTGAGAGAGAGTATATCTCTAATTTTGGTAATTTAATAAATTACAAACTTGGAGAAATTGAAGAAGAATACTCAAAAAGTAAGGAAATGACCATAATACCCTTGCGATTATGGAAAAATGCAGAATAATGCGAGAATGCATGAAAAATCTCATGTTAAAGCAAAGGTTAAGAGGTAATGTGGTATTCTAATTAATAAAATTACTAAGCAGTGATAACTGAGTGATTAAGTATTTATTAGCAAATTACTTAAGCACAAGTATAGAAAATTCGGAGATAATTATGTAAAGCTCCAAAATTAGTGATAAATGGCTAAAAATTAGCATAAATATATTGGTTAATTAATTGGAAAATTTGAAGGAAAAAGGATGAGTTTAGGTATTTTTAAGCCTAAATGCAAGAATTGACCAATAGGAAAATGTTGTGAGAAATTGTGTAAAAATAATTATTTAATTAATTAAATAATTAATTAAAAAATAAAAGTGCAGAAAATAAAAGGGGAAAAAACGAAATAAAAAAAAATGAAAATGAAAATGGAATAATAGACAAGTTGTGCAAGTTGACATTTAAATATTAATATAATTAATTAAAGTAAAAAGTGTGAATAGTGATTTATAAATTAGGAAACGGATCCTATCTAGAGAACCAGGAATAGGAATTCCAAGGTCAAGGTAAAATATTGATCGGTGAGTTTTTACCTTCAAGTGACCTCTTAGGAAATTAATTAGAGGCGTTTGTGCATTTTCCTAATAAAACAAAATAGGGAAAAATGCATATAGGCATATTTTGGAAATGAAGAAAATAAATTCTAACTCAATATCTAGGAATGAGTTTGAATTTATAAGGACATATTTGGAATCGGTGAATTTTTCGAAGAGATTGATGTCTCTAAAAACGAGTTTCGTACTTAGGACCGTACGGACACGTTTTCGAGGAACTTGGAGCGGCTGTTGGAACCCTGTAAGAGACCGAAATTTAAGTTAAATTAGATATTGTTGACGAGAAATAGAAGATCTTCAAAGCTATGGATTTAGAATTTTGAGATTTTCCGAGATTACGCGAAACGGGGACCGATCGGGAAAATCGGTAGGCCAGGGCATAAAGTGAACAATTTTGGAAATTCCCACCTTGTCCCTTCAAAACCCTATAAATACCCCCCCCTCCTTCATAATTCTCACACCTTTTTCTTCCTTCTCTTGGCCGAAATTCTTGGCTGAGAAAGAAGAGAAAGGAGCTCTGGGAGTTGTGCGGCGAAGCCTGCGGGTGTCGGAAAGTCTTCAACGGGTAAGTCTTTCGATCTTTAGTTTTTAGTTTAGTAGTTAGTAGAATTGTTAGTTAGATTTAGAAAGTAGGTGACAAGATTCCTACAAATGTTTTAGAGCCTTGTTTGCGTTGAAAAAATATGCAGAGGTGTAAACATAGTAGGGATCGAGTCGCTGAAAAGTTGTAGTTTTTATAGCTCTTTCAAAAATAGGGGTAGTAATGTTAGAATAGCCTTTAAATTTTCAAGTATGATTGGGTATCATATGGGAGGGCTATTTTAGTCATTATTTTGAAAATCATAGTTGCGTCGAAGTTCTGGCAAAATTTCGGGAAGAAAATTTGTCAGAGTAACGAAGTGCTGGCGAAATTCCGCCGATTAGGGGTAGAAGGGCAAAATGGTAATTTTCACCTAAAATGCCAGTTATAATGCCAAATCACTAATGAAAGTGATATTACTCCTATAGGACGTCGAAATCTAATCTGCTGCTGTTATTCTGCTGCTAGAAGTGCCGCTATTGGACGTTTTCACGTTTTTAGTAGAAAAGTACGATTTCCGACGGAAGTGCCATCTACCGAATCAACGAAGGTACGTCCGCGTCTTGTAACATTAACTCGATGTTTATGGTATGCATATATGTGCTATGTGTATTGTTATGGTATGTTTATCGAATACAAATATGTTAGAACAATTTGGTGCGAAGGCGAGGCTAGTCTACGTGGGTGTGCCATAAGTCGCCGTATAAGTCGGTGAGGCCCCATGGTAGACACTTACAGCCATTATGTTCGGTTTACGGAAGTATGTACGTTCGCGTCTTGTAACACTAATCGATGGATATAGTATCTTTGTAGATGGTATGTGTGTGATGTGTGTATAATGTGTATATATGTGGGGTGTTGTTGGAATGCATATTATGTTAGAAAATAGCGTATGCATCTTTGGGAGCGATATAGTTGCAAGGTGGGAGCGATACATTTATAATCTTTGGGAGCGATACATCTATAAATCTTTGGGAGCGATATATCGCATCTTTGGGAGCGTTACATGTGCAATGGTTGGGTGTGGTTTATATGTTGTTGTTGTGTAACCATATGTGTGTGCGTATACATGAGGTTACCGTTACACGAGATCCGGTGCGGATCTCGGCTCTCAATATAGCGTCGGGGTCGGAAGGACCGAGGAATGAGGAGAGGAAGCGGCGGGTTCGAGGATCCGGTGAAGACTTTCCATTATTATCCTTTACTTTTTGGAACTCACGGTTACTATACCGTTTATGTAAATAGCCAGTGGGCATTTTGAATATATATATCAGTTACTTTTCCGCTCAAATGCTCTACTCTGATGATTTTGAAATGATGTTTTAAAAAAAAAAAAATTATTGAGCAGAACAACTCAAGAATGATGGAGTCCCGACCATGTCTTGAATGCGGGAAGTACCATCCCGGTGAGTGTTTTAACAAAAGGGTTTGTTTCGGATGTCGGAAGCCGGGACACATTATTACAAATTGTTACGAAAGGTACGGAGAAAGCGAGTTTGCTACGGATGTCGAAACCGGGACACATTTGCCGGCGCCTTTGAGAAAGCTGCGGGATTCAAGCCACGGAGAACCGGGCGAGATGTACGCGCTAACCGATACCATGGACGAGAGAACTTCCGGAGAGAGTCCAGGTACTATCTCTCTTAGTAAGGAATTTTCTACGTACGTTAACTATGTGTTAGTTATTCAACTAAATCGTATGATACGTGAACCATCTTCGTGACGTATTCCGCATTTCCTCGCTATTTTTCTACCGTGATCATGTCATTGAGTAGGAGGTATCTTATGTTGTCATGGTGTATGGGAACCATGGAGACATTTTGGTAATCTTGTGTTAACATGGTGTATGGGAACCATGGAGACATTTTGGTATACGTGGTGTTAACGCGGTGTATAGGAACCACGGGAAACATCATATATCAAGGTACAATATGACAAGATCGTAGTAGTCAAATCAAAGCGAATTCTCGATCACCGGGGAGGAGCGACGGAGCGGACAAAGTGAAGATCCAGCGCGTATAGCGTGTGAGTCCGAGTAGGACGGAGTCTAGTTAGTACAAAGTATAGTGGGATGGGTACAAATTTCGAGGACGAAATTTTGTTTATGAGGAGAAATGTAATACCCGAAATTTGAATTAGGGAATTTAAGGGCCAAAGTGCCAAAATGACCAAAATACCCACAGGAAGAGTAAATAACTTAGGAAAATGGTGAAAAATCCTAAAGGGCAATGAAATAATTATTTAAATTGAGAGAGAGTATATCTCTAATTTTGGTAATTTAATAAATTACAAACTTGGAGAAATTGAAGAAGAATACTCAAAAAGTAAGGAAATGACCATAATACCCTTGCGATTATGGAAAAATGCAGAATAATGCGAGAATGCATGAAAAATCTCATGTTAAAGCAAAGGTTAAGAGGTAATGTGGTATTCTAATTAATAAAATTACTAAGCAGTGATAACTGAGTGATTAAGTATTTATTAGCAAATTACTTAAGCACAAGTATAGAAAATTCGGAGATAATTATGTAAAGCTCCAAAATTAGTGATAAATGGCTAAAAATTAGCATAAATATATTGGTTAATTAATTGGAAAATTTGAAGGAAAAAGGATGAGTTTAGGTATTTTTAAGCCTAAATGCAAGAATTGACCAATAGGAAAATGTTGTGAGAAATTGTGTGAAAATAATTATTTAATTAATTAAATAATTAATTAAATAATTAATTAAAAAATAAAAGTGCAGAAAATAAAAGGGGAAAAAACGAAATAAAAAAATGAAAATGAAAATGGAATAATAGACAAGTTGTGCAAGTTGACATTTAAATATTAATATAATTAATTAAAGTAAAAAGTGTGAATAGTGATTTATAAATTAGGAAACGGATCCTATCTAGAGAACCAGGAATAGGAATTCCAAGGTCAAGGTAAAATATTGATCGGTGAGTTTTTACCTTCAAGTGACCTCTTAGGAAATTAATTAGAGGTAGTTTGTGCATTTTCCTAATAAAACAAAATAGGGAAAAATGCATATAGGCATATTTTGGAAATGAAGAAAATAAATTCTAACTCAATATCTAGGAATGAGTTTGAATTTATAAGGACATATTTGGAATCGGTGAATTTTTAGAAGAGATTGATGTCTCTAAAAGCGAGTTTAAATGCTTAGGACCGTACGGACACGTTTTCGAGGAACTTGCGACTGTTGGAACCATTTGTAAGAGACCGAAATTTAAGTTAAATTAGATATTGTTGACGAGAAATAGAAGATCTTCAAAGCTATGGATTTAGAATTTTGAGATTTTCTGAGATTACGCGAAACGAGGACCGATGGGGAAAATACGGTAGGCAGGGCATAAAGTGAACAATTTTGGAAATTCCCACCTTGTCCCTTCAAAACCCTATAAATACCCCCCCCCTCCTTCATAATTCTCACACCTTTTTCTTCCTTCTCTTGGCCGAAATTTTTGGCTGAGAAAGAAGAGAAAGGAGCTTCAGGGAGTTGTGCGTGAAGCCTGCGGGAATTGTCAGGAAAGTCTTCAACGGGTAAGTCTTTCGATCTTTAGTTTTTAGTTTAGTAGTTAGTAGAATTGTTAGTTAGATTTAGAAAGTAGGTGACAAGATTCCTACAAATGTTTTAGAGCCTTGTTTGCGTTGAAAAAATATGCGAGGTGTAAACATAGTAGGGATCGAGTCGCTGAAAAGTTGTAGTTTTTATAGCTCTTTCAAAAATAGGGGTAGTAATGTTAGAATAGCCTTTAAATTTTCAAGTATGATTGGGTATCATATGGGAGGGCTATTTTAGTCATTATTTTTGAAAATCATAGTTGCGTCGAAGTTACGGCAAAATTTCGGGAAGAAAATTTGTCGAGTAAGTAAAATCTTTGCGAAATTCAAGCCGATTAGGGGTAGAAGGGCAAAATGGTAATTTTTACCTAAAATGCCGGTTATAATGCCAAATCACTAATGAAAGTGATATTACTCCTATAGGACGTCGAAATCCTAATCTACTTGCTGAATTCTGTTGCCAGAAGTGCCGTATTGGACGTTTTCACGTTTTTAGTAGAAAAGTACGATTTCAGACGGAAGTGCCATCTACAAGATCAACGAAGGTACGTCGCGTCTTGTAACATTAACTCGATGTTTATGGTATGCATATATGTGCTATGTGTATTGTTATGGTATGTTTATCGAATACAAATATGTTAGAACAATTTGGTGCAAGAAGGCAGGCTAGTCTACGTGGGTGTGCCATAAGTCGCCGTATAAGTCGGTGAGGCCCCATGGTAGACACTTACAGCCATTATGTTCGGTTTACGGAAGTATGTACGTTCGCGTCTTGTAACACTAATATCGATGGATATAGTATCTTGTAGATGGTATGTGTGTGATGTGTGTATAATGTGTATATATGTGGGGTGTTGTTGGAATGCATATTATGTTAGAAAATAGCTGTATGCATCTTGGGAGCGATATAGTTGCAAGGGTGGGAGCGATACATTTATATCTTTGGGAGCGATACATCTATAAATCTTGGGAGCGATATATCTGCATCTTTGGGAGCGTTACATGTGCAATGGTTGGGTGTGGTTTATATGTTGTTGTTGTGTAACCATATGTGTGTGCGTATACATGAGGTTAACGCGTTACACGAGATCCGGTGCGGATCTCGGCTCTCAATATAGCGTCGGGTCGGAAGGACCGAGGAATGAGAGAGAGGAAGCGGCGAGGTTCGAGATCCGGCTGAAGACTTTCCATTATTATCCTTTACTTTTTGGAACTCACGGTTACTATACCGTTTATGTAAATAGCCGATGGGCATTTTGAATATATATATCGATTACTTTTCCGCTCAAATGCTCTACTCTGATGATTTTGAAATGATGTTTTAAAAAAAAAAAAATTATACTGCTTGTGAAAAGTCGGGATGTTACACGAAGTGCCGCTGTTGGACGTTTTCACGTTTTTCCGTAGAAAAGTACGATTTCCGACGGAAGTGCCGTCTACCGTCAACGAAGGTACGTTCGCGTACTGTAACATTAACGCTGATGTTTATTGTATACCTATATGAGGTAGATGATATTGTAGGTTTGTTGTGTGCTTGTTGGTGTATGTACGTTCGCGTCTTTGTAACACTAATCGATGGATATAGTATGTTGTATATGGTATGTATGTGATGTGTGTATGGTGTGTATATGTGGGGTGTTGTTGGGATGCATATTATGTTAGAAGATAGCTTTGTATGCATCTTTGAGGCGATATATCTGTAAAGTGGGAGCGATACATTTATAATCTTTGGGAGCGATACATCTGTAATCTTTGGGAGTGATATATCTACGTATCTTTGGGAGCGATACATGTGCATTGGTTGGGTGTGGTTTATATGTTGTTGCTTGGTAACCCATATGTGTGTATGTATACATGAGGTTAGCATTACACAGAGATCCGGTGCGGATTCTGAAGTAGCACCTCAAGTTTTGTTTGACTTTTATAAAAACAGGTGTCATCCGACACGATTTATGCTACAGAATTTGGGGTGTTACATCCCAGCAATGTAATGTAATCAGGATTAAAAAATGTAATCATCTTTACATTACATAAGACCAACTAAACACTGTAATCGGTATGTTGCATTAGGATTACATGTAATACTCTCTCATGAAATTGAACCAAACATGCTATGATTAATTTTATATTAAAATTTACTCGTTTAGTAAGCAATTAAATCACATTCAAAAGTTTAATTGCTAAGCAATGTGCATGGCTGCAGGACCATTTGGACTAGTTTATTATACCAATATATATAAGTTAAGTTGTTTCATGAGGTTTTATTGTCTACGTGGTTAGGTTTTTTTATTGTCCCAATATATAGCAAGCAATTGTTTGTTTGGACACGTGCAAAAAAGATCACTGGATGCACCAATGAGAAGGGTAGATCAAGTTGTTTAGAGCTCAATAACAAGGGGTCGAGGAAGACCGTATAGAATACTCAATGAGGTTATTGAGCGAGACATCCTTAGTTAACAATTTATCTAAAGATTTGGTTTTTAATTGAGTTCAATGGTGTCGAACGATCTATATAGCCAACCTCACTTAGTAAGATAAAGCTTTAATTTATTGTGTTCGTTAGGTTTATTTCCCCACAAGTTTGTGTGTCCCCTCAAATCCTCTTCATTTTTGTCCTTTTAGATTTAAGGATTTCTTATTATACTACTCTAATATTGTTTAATAATATGTATCCAATGAAATTATGTCTTAAAACACGTACTTAAATCATATACAAATCATATATATGAAATACTTGGCTATTTTAAGAATGAGCTTAGAACTTATTGATAACTGCACAACTTGGATAACTATAGATATTACAATATCAACATAAAATAGAAAAACCTTAACAATTAAGCTTTTTTTTTTTGGTTATTAATAACAACAATTAAGCTAGTCATCATGCATGTTATAGCTTTTTATATGTGTGTGTGTGTCATAAATAAATAAATACAATTTAATTCTTCAAACTCTGCGTAAAACACATTGAATTGTCTTGTGTAAAGAAGTTTAATTACAGCTGGTTGAAAACAATAATGGCATATATTCTTTTGGGTTTCCCTAGGGTTGTAAGTGAATGATGATGGCTAATAATAGAGACCCATTTTTGTGACAGGTCGATGAAAAAGAAAAGGCAAAATTAAATCTCTCATATGAGATTTATACATCAAGCAGCTATCTGTCTGCAGCTTTTTAAGTTTTTGAAATCAATGAAAACTTTAATTTCGTTTCATAGATGCGTGAACCTATGAATTTCACACAGCAGACTGTAAGTGGGCAAAAAAAAAAAAGTAAAAGTTTTTGTCTTTCCAAAGAGAAAAACAAAAGTTTTCCTCAGTTAGTACTATTTAACTGTTTGAAGACAAACAATCATCTAGGGATCCCCAAAATTCTTTTAATTTATTTTTTTTATTTGTTTCTTTTTTCCCATTTCTCACATAGACACACACACCATGCACATCTGAAACTAGAATTCCTTTATTTCCTTTATATCACTTTCTTTCTCTAAAGCTGCCTTCTCCACACATTTTCAAAAACCCTACCACTACTTTTATCTCCCTACCAATAATATGGCCTTCTCCACACATCCTCTCTCTCTTACTCCAACCTAATAATATCAAATAATGTAAGTAATTAAGTATACAAAGATAACAAATTATATACCTTCTGATCTACACCCTTATATTCATGTATTCAAAGCAAAATGCTAGGCTCATCATAAATCGGAAATTAAAGATACTCTTTTAACACATTCGAGTTTGTTGGCGTGAGTAAAAAGAAGTTTCACATTCAGTTAAAGGAAGCCTTTGGGAGTATTGGGTATGAGAGAGTTGGAGGAGAGGGAAAATTTAGGTGGATTTGAGAAAATTGGAGAAATAGGGTTGTAAAATTCTAATAAAGAGAATATGTAAGATAAAAGGGTTAGACAAATTCATTAAAAACTTTTAACTCCACTTTTCTTATTTTCTTAAATATTCAACTCAAAAATAAATAAATAAATTCCTCCGCTTATATATGTTCCCTCCCCTCTCTCATACCAAACAAACCCTTGGAGTATATAAATATGTTAAGATGTGAATTTGGGTTAGTAAAAGAGCCAAGAAGAAGAGTAAGCTTATGTGTATCAGTGTATCTATAGTTTAGTTCCCCTATTTTATGCAGGAAGGAGTTCGTTTGATTCTGGGAGTTGTTATCAGAGACCCCCTTTTCACAAGTAACCCTCCCGAGACAGGACTTACAACAATGCGAGAACGAATTGAAAGCACCATGAGCATAAATCTTTAGGAGAATTACACCCCAAAAGCTAGTCGTTAAAGTTGAGGAACCTAAGGACTTATAAAGCATATCTCTTTTAAGATAATCCTCCCGATATAATAACAAAGTCTTTCTATTTAATTATATATCCTCTCAATTCTTTACCCAACTATATCCAATAATATAGGACTTCCATGCAGCTGTGTGCGCGTGTGTATCCTTTACATTTATCAATCTTTGTTATTTCTATATATATCTTTTTGACTAGATTATATAGACAGTCAATCATATACTTCTGAATATGAAGAATTCAAAACCCTGAAAAACACGTAATATGTGATTAGTGACATCACTGATATACACAAGTGTTGGAGCTTAAGTGGTGGAATTTTTTTGCTAGGCAGTAAGGGGGCAACATTAATCAAACACAAGGTCCCCTCCACCACATAATGCACCACACAACACAAACCCCACTTTCAAAAGACAACATATCAATACCAATAATAAGAATAATGTACGAATGGTGTATATATAAACTGATTTTGAGCAAAAAAAAGTGTATATATAAACTGATGGTTATACTTAATATAAATATATAAAAAATAGAAACCATAACTTTATAACCCATATCAAACACTAGTATGTGTATATATATAGAGCTATCGAAAAAAAAAAATCACAGCTGATAAATTGATTTTTGTGATGGGTTTCTCTGACAGGAGATCACAAGTGGATTCATATGAATGATGAAGGACAGAGCACACGTGCATGCATGACAGTTCTGGGACACATAGGAGTATAGGACCATGTCATCACGTGCGGGTGTGAAACTAAATTACAAACAAGTTACACAGAAAAAAAAGAAACAAGACAGTAATATAAGGTTATGGCAAAAGGAATATTTTTCATATATATAGCAGGAGAAAGAAAGAACGGTTTCACTTAGGAACAAGATATATATGACACACAGCAATTAATTTTTTTGTTGGTGATGAGGTTAAACTCATATGTGTGTTTTTAGAATGGTTCAAAAAAAAACTCATATGTGTGTAACCGCATATATATATCTGTATATATGTGTAGTTTCATTCACACACACATATATATATATGATATATCATTGTCTCATTTAATTAAGTTGGTGTCCCAGATGGACCATAAAGGATCATGTTGATATCAAATTATTTTTGTTTTGGAAAATTTTGAGTATCTTTTTTGTCATAAATGCAGTAATACATCAATATCAAATCCTTAATAATTAAGATTATATATAAGATGTTCAACTAATTTTACATGTCATTAAATTCATCAGAAAAGTCCTTCAATTCATATCTGTTAATGAAAAGTACGTCCATCATATATCTGTTAATAAAATTGCATGTAGCGTCATTAAATATTCTAAACCACTCGACTGTTTTATGAGAAATAGTTAGGAATTAATTGATATATTCGTGTTAGTTTCAACGCCACATGTTAACATAAGTCCTCGTCTCTTAATCGGAAAGAAGAAAACTTCTCTATGTTTTCTTCTATAAATTATAAAAATTAAGGACTTGACGAAAGCTTTATGATATAAGAAAGATAATATAGCTGAAGAAAACTAAATAAGCCCAAAAGAACAAAATTGACAATCCAGATATAAAGTTTGTGCTATAAGCTCACGTGATCAGCCAATACCACTCAATTATTTCCTCCAAATAGAAGAGTGTGGCAATTATTGAGGACATTATCGAACGAAGAGAATTACGTTTAAACTCAAACTTAACCAAAAAAAATTATATTATGTAAAGAATTTCCTAAACTACAATCACTGTCAAAGATCAAAAGTTATAATTATCACATGTTTATTTTTATTGGGATAACAAATATCGTCATATTTCAAGTATATTTATCTAACTAAGCATTAAATTAAACCCTAGATCTGAGAAACATGTTTATATAAAATAAAATAAAATAATTCAACATTGATACTATTATTTAACAAGTCTAAGTCTTTAGATGTAATTTTCCCCTTAGAACAAATTAAAATTTTGAAAAGATGATGACAAAAATGTCACTAGCTCAGTGATAATCAAGTGTGTTGAATCAACACAACAATTATAGAAAGAAAGGGGTTTAATGAGGTTGACCCGGCCTATATATATATATATATGCACCCTTGCGCTGAGACAAGGTTCGAGTCATTGATTGAGCCACTTGTGGAGTTGTGGTTTCGAGTCGAGCCGTGGGGGAACCGGGTTGGTCCCTCAAGTTGCAATTAATTAAGGCTACATATATGAAGTGGTCAAGCCTTAGGGCAAGTGATATAAGATCCAGTGATTTGTGCTTGGTGGGTGAGTAACAAGAATCAGCAAGAGAATGATGCTTATTTGTTTGCAGATGGATACTAATAACCCTACATGGTGATATAGAGATACAAACTTATATACTCTATATGTTCCTTAATGAATTGTTTTAGTTTGGAATTAATGAATGTGGACAAATATATAATAATGACAGTGTACACTAAAATCAAATCAGAGGAAAAATGAGATTCCAATTCAAAGACATGTCCCTTACCATGTGTGTGTGTAGCTAGTGGTAGATATTAGGTTAATTAATTATACATAAATAAACAGTAGAGTAGATAGCTTATTAATTATTTTTGTACAATCAAGGAATTTAATTTAATTAGCAATTCAAAATATAATTATAGCCATTTCATTATAATTTTTTTTTTCAATCATGTTAATCTCTCTTGATCGGTGTGTGTGTGTGTGTGTATTAAATTTATGAGTCTAAAAAACTTTGTAATCTATTCCTCCAAATAAGGAAAAATTAAGATGAACATAGGGTTATATTTTGAAGGACCGAATGACTGGTCAACATTCAAGCAAAAATAACTATTTTTCTAATAAATACTCCTTCAGTCCAACTATTTATCAGATTTGTCAATATTTTTCTTAATTTACCCTATTGATGTTCTCTCAACTCTTAGAACAAACATATCATATATTAATTTAACTAATATCTTTAGTCTAACCAAATTAGAGAAATAAATCTTATATTAAAGACCGGAAAGAGTATATAACTTATCAAGATTTAGCTCAATTAATTTATATAGATAACATACACTACAAAAAAAAAAAAAAAAAAAAAAACCTCGGATTAACCACGGAAAAATTTCCGTTGGAAATTATCCACACAATTCCGTCAGTAACTAGCATTACCAACAGAATTCCATGGATAATTTTCGTGAATTTGCTAGAAATAGAGTCTTAATTAAATAAACTATATCAAAACATACGAATACATTCCATAACATCTGGAGGGTTTTTCATGTGAACAAATTAAAATCATATATAAAACTATATCTAAGCAATTAGTAATACAAAAGCAAACATATTTTAATTAGTTACTTTTGATGTACACACATATATATATATAGATTTTAATGACTTAAGCGTTCTTGAATTTGAGTTTATGTAAATACAGAAAACACCTTTAAGAAACCCTACATTCAATTAGTCTAATAAAAAACTATATATATAATGGTGGAACCACTTAGGCCCCAGCTGATGACCTTCTAAAATTTGTTAATATATATATATATATATATTCATTATCTGATATTTTATTTTGATCAATAATTTAGCCCCAGTTAATCTCTTATCTTCTCTATAAAGACAATGTTTGTTGGTTCATTACTCATTAAACTATGAGGGGAAAGTAAAATTCTTGTTTGAGATACCTATTAAAAATGTTGGTATCATCTTATATCTTATTTTGATTTATAATTATCAGTTATTATTTATTTGTATTTTCAATGTTATGTGATGTACTATTAAATAAATAGTTCAATATATTTATTTTTTGACCTGAGAAAAAATTATTTTTTTGATTCCGCCATATTGTATATATACAAATATTATATACTGATTAGGGCTAAATAGGAAGGAAGGGACAAGTCAAGAGAGGAAGGATGTGTAGGTAGCCTCACCCACTATCCGTTAAATATTAATTATTACTATTATCATTATAATGTTGTTGTCATCTTCCCCACTTCATCAACAACAATATATATAATTCACACATTACACCAAAACACAGTGCATGCACTGGTCTCGATCTCTTTTATCAAAAATATATATATGGCGTTTTGTTTTAAATGTCAAACCAAATCATTCTGATTAGACTACACCACGAATTAGGTATTCTCTCTTAATCCAATTATTATCTATCTCACTCCTCTATGCATGCCACCTCCTCTTTTTCTTGTTAACACAAAAGCTCTTCATTTACTGGTTCTATTTATAAGTCTAGTTTCATGTAATAAATGAGATTGTGACAATTTTACCTATATTAATTACACTCATAAAGATAGAGAGAGAAGAAACATTTAAAAAGTACCCAATCATAAATGAGGATAAAGTTAAAAATTTACCTCATAATCATTGAGTCAACTACTTTTCCTTGGTATGTGAGATTTGGTCAAACTAGACTTATAAATATGACCAGAGTGGTATGTGTGTGTGTGTATACATACTCATTAAACAACTACTCCCTCTGGTCCTTATTATAAGGCACCAACCACCAATATTTTTTGGTCCTTATTATAAGGCACCAACTTACTTTAACTAACTCATTTATTACTATTTTTCCATTATGCCTTCATTTTTAACTAACTCATTTAAACATATATCATTAAAGTAGAGGTAAAGTTGGAAACATTTATTACTTTTAGACCTCATTAATGACTTAACCTCCATTCTTTGGTCCGCGAGAAATGGTAGTTGGTGCCTTGGTGCCTTATAATAAGGACCAAAGGGAGTATAATATACATGCATGTTGATTTGAGTAGTAAAACACTTTCTTTCACAACTTTAGTAGAAACACAAGGCATTTTCATTCCTATGTCTATGGAGTAGGAGAGTTATTGGCATATTCAACCAACTTAAATTCATAGAAGTTTAATATTAATCAAAAAGAAATATAAATACCACTAAATTAAAAGAAGGTAAAAACAGTGAAAAATTCATATTTAGAAATTTAGTGGTCAAATAGTTTTGCTATATTTTTATATATAGAATCATTAGAAATAATAATTTGCAAGATTTCGCATACAGAAAGTATCAATTATTGAATTCATCAGGTTATTCCATAGCCAATAAAATTTTTAACCAGAAACTTTTCACATGTTTTCTTAAAAGCATGATATATACTATCTCCTCTCTTTACAATTTACACTATAAATTTTATCCTATAATTAAAACCGGATGGAGTATTAATTTTCAATAATTTTAATTAATATATTAATATAAAATTTGTGAAAACCAATTGTACAGCATTAAATTATTATAAATAAGAGTACATATGAGCAATGTTATAATGATAAGGCATCTCTAAAAAGGTCCCCGACATGACCACGCCCTAATATGTAGGCATTCTAGTCCTATAAAATACTTTATGAGCATAGGGTAGCCTTTTCTTTTCCTACAGTCCAAGTTAGCTATATGTGTTTAAAGTTTAAACTTTTAATTTTGCATTGTGCCCACTGGTAGTTAAGAATATTCAATTCAATGACCATATCACACTGTTATGATTTAGTGGTCCTCCGTCTTAATTTTCAGTCCCAAAAAATAAATAACTCTGTCTTAATAGTTAATTCCCCCCCCGGGGGAAATTTAATCACTACCCTTTTCAGTAACAGTAATTTTGACTTTCAATACATGATCAAAAAAGCTATAAAAAAAAAGAGTAAATACCATTTTTAGTTCTTTACAAAAAACGTGATCCCCATTTTAGTCCCTGACAAAAAAAAATAAAAAATTAGTCTCATAGTCCCTCACAAATTCAAAATACATTTAATTTGTTGACATTTTGATCCCTCACAAATTTCCAAAAGGTCCTTTCTAATTTACAAAAAAAACCTCATTTTTAAAAAAATTTGTCCAGAACCTAAGATAGGTCATTAAATCCATCTCTTAGATCTAAGTTTTATTACCTCATTTTGTAAAGAAGAAGTAAAGAAAAGAGGGACATAAATAGTAATCATTTAATTAAGTTCCTTTAAAAAAAAAAAAACTAGAGGACAAAGAACATTGACCAGAAAAAGGTAAAGAAAATTTAATTTTGAACTGTTTTTTTCTTTCTTTTTCTTTTGTCTGTTTTTCCCCAGTTTCTCTTAATTATCAGATCCAAGAAAATGTGAATGAGAATCCCAATAAAGTTTGGATATTCTTCTCTAAAATTGTCCAATGTTTGCATTCTACAGCCAGAAAACAAACCATGGAAGGAGAAGGATTGCTAGAAATAGACTTTTCACCAAGATTTATTTGAAGGGTTTGAAATTTTGCAAAAGGTTAAAAATAATTCTGATCCTGCAGCACGAAACATTTGGGAGGAAAAAGACGAAATTCAGATTTAAAGCGATTTCATTGGACAGCATAAGAGAGACAGAAACAATAAAAAGTCGATGGTCTGTTCAATGTTCATAAATAAAAACAAACAATAATACCAAACAGAAGACTTGAGAAAAGATATGTGAGTCGTCGTACGTTAAAGATAAGGTTGTAGGTGAGATAATTTCAGCAATTTCAACTCTAAATCTTGAAATCCATCACAAACATTGAATAACTTAAATTCTTTACTATTACAAAAAAATAAATATAATAAACTTAATTAAAAAATTAGCTATGAATGTAGTATTATGAAAATTTATCAAAGATTGTCTGATATAGAGTGGAAGATACTCGATATCTACAGATAAAAAATAATTATGTTAATAAATCTAGCCTTTTCTCATATTATTCTACGATAATTTATTCACCAAACAAACTTATTTTGAAATTATATTGATCATGAGGACCTGATATATTTTCATACATAAAAAATTCTATATTCTAAAAAATTTCATATATCGAAAGCACTAATACTTAGTCTTTATAACTAATAAAATTTTTAAATAGGTACTTTCAACAATTTTTTCGTTATTAAAATATTATTGTTTGAAGAGAAAGAAAGGAAAAATTAAATTTGAAGATTTTAAGTGCAGATGGAAGCCAACCAAACTTGACAAGAAGGTTTTAAGAGTATCAAAGAAGAGATCTTTGTGTCCACATCTTTGGAGACCATGGCTTACATCTCTACTCTTTTTTTTCCATCAAACCCATCATTTGACCTCTTTTTCTTATCTCTAAGACAATGCCCTTTTTTGAAAATTATCCCACCACTCATTTCTACTAGCATTTCATTTGTCACTTGTTGATTTTTGCCAACACTAAGGCTGTGTTGGTTTGAGGGGAGGGGAACAGACCTTAGGGAGGATATCGACTAAATTGTCACTAATGAGAAAAATATATATTTTTTTTTTGAAAATATATTTTTAGAATATTGAAATTTTTTTATGGGTTATATAGTAAATATGAGAGAAAAATGTTCTCTATCCTCCCTCCCCTAAAACCAAACATAGCCTAATTAAAGCTAAGTCATATAAGACATGGATGGTTTAATTAATAAAGAGACCTTCAAAACCCCGTACACATTGTTTCATCAAATTATTAATATATATGATAAATTCTTGCATCAAAATGTATACAATTTTACATTATATTCAGTAATTTAGTGATCTTGACCTCATTTAGTTTCAAAAGATGTTTTTATATATTTTTTTTTCCAAAGCATGCATAAAAATCTATTTTTTTTGTCCTTCAAATTATTGTTTATTTTATAATCAAAAGCACCAAGACGTTTTGAATAATAAAATAAATAAAGTAAAAATTAAAAAAACCCTCCAATATATTAACGCAGATATGTTGTAAGCCAGTACTTTTTGACTATTGCTCTCCCAAGCATATGTGTGGTGCTGTAGATAGTGTTAATTTCAAGCAAAAAGAGGTCCCCACAAAGCTTGCCATGGCATGCCATGAATTAGTGTAGAAATTGCGCCTTTGCATTCAACTTCATATTCTTCAACCAACGACAAGTGATATAGTTGGTTAAGGTGTCAGCCTTCACTCTAAAATAGAAGATGTTTGATACTCGTTGATTAATATGAGAGTTTTGTTGGTGGACAATCTGTAAGTACCTCTGTAAGCGCTCTTTAAACTTTTAGGTATACCCTGATCCTAATAGGTTATCGTTATATACCCCCACCTAAACTTTAAAAAATTTCCCACTTTTTTATCCGCTACTCTATCTTTAACTTCATACCCTTATAATGATCATGACTAAACCAAATGTCTTGTCTCTTGTTAAAAGATTATAAATTTAATCTTAGACACGCATAAATATCAAGACAATATATAGAGGCATTAGTGTGTGTCTAGATCTTCTTAAGAAAAACTCTTTTCTCATCAAAATCTTGGTTTTCACGTCGAGTGTTCACCACTGTAAAATCTAAAAATAGATTAATGAAGCAGAATTATAGTTTGAAAGAAGCTGCCTGATCAGTTTTTGGATAATCACTTTAGAGAGAAGCTGTTGACAGTCATCTAAATAAATCCTTAATTTTGATCCATATTAGATGAGATTGTAATCTCTAAATTTGAAATCTACTGATTGTCTGGATGAAAAATATAAAGAAAAAAAAATAAAACAAGAGATTAAAGAGCCATCCCAAAAAAACAAGAGAAATCTTATTCTCAGAATTGTAAAGCCCCAACACCATTAAAATCCTAATTAGAGTTAATAATATATATATTTTCTTCTTCCCCCTTTTTCCCAAAATTACAGAATGAAGCCGTTAGCAATGGCTCGATTAGTATCGAAATGGGTAGTTTCATACACTGGCAATTCCTCTCTATACCTTTGAATCCCAATGGAAGAAAGATTATCCAATTCAAAAAGATCAGAACTTGAACAACTAACTCCATCATCTTCATCTTCATTTCCAAACTTCATTTCAAATTCCTTTTCTTTCTTCAGCTTCGTCTTTAACAACAACTCTCTGGCAAACTCCTCCACTCTTCGACTCTCCTTCATCACATGAAACCTAAGCTCCTCATTATTATTGTGATTCTTCTTCTTCTCTTGATCATCTTCTCGGACAATGTTCTTTTGCCCATATGGCCTGCAATCTTCATCCACTATCTCACTAACAGGACAAAACCTCACTGATCTCTTAGCCTCAGATCTGGATGATGGGGTTTTACTCAAGCATGACCTCGAGAACGAAGAGGCCGAAGAACAAGTCGAAGGTTGTTGTGTTTTTATTACCTTGGGCTCATTATGATGAGGATTTGTCACTGACGATGATGATTTTGTCGTCTTTTTGGTGTTCCCACTTGAATTGAAGAGTGAATGGAGAAAGCTAGCGAGTCTGGCGCCTGGAGAAACGGGCTGCTTCGATTTCTTCAAGTCACCATATAAGATCTTCAAAGCTTTGGACTTTGCTTTGCTTGAACCGTTTTTCTCGTGATTCGGCTTCTGGGTTTGCACAGAATGGGTCCTGTAGTTGTTAGGAGCTTCAAAGCTCGAGTTTTGAGGCCGAATCGACGAAGAACTACTGGTTCGAATCGGCTTTGGTTTCTGCATTTTGTACCAGGACTCTGACTCTGAAGAAGAAAAACCATAACCAGAGCTCGAGTCAGAGGAGCTAGAACTCGAGAATATGGAGAACGAATTTGAACCATAGTTGCTTCGTGCTTTTCTCCGATCAAACTCCGTCAAGGAATTCCGACGAAAGTTGGGTTTTTTGGTTTCTGAACCAACAACATCACCGTCATCAAAGAAGTTATTGTTGCTGCTGCTCTGTTTCTGCTTCCTCATGATTTTTTCTCTGTAAAAACAGAGGTGGTCTTGTTGTTTCTCCTCCTCTGCTTCAATGGATCTGTAAATTGAGTCAAGAAGAGTGGAAGAGAAAGATGGGTTTTCTCTGTTGTGCCGTTTATGATGATGATCCCATTTCTCCATTGGTGTGATATTCTCTCTTATATAGAAGAATCCAAAGCGAAGGAGTGAAGAAAAAGAAGCAACAGCAGAAACAAACAGGGGACTGTGAAAATGGAGGCTATCAATTACCTTGGCCTTTCTTGTCTGCTTCAAATAGTATAATACTGCAAAAGGGACTTAATAGGAATGGAGTACTCTATGTGAATCATGAAAAAAAGAAAACACACACACACAGGGGCTAAAGGGAGAGATAGGTAGGAATGATTATGCAAAAGGAAAATGGCATGGCATAGCCATTTTTGCCCGAACAAGGTCAAGGAGTGTGTTAAAGTGCTCTGTTATGGAGAAAATAGCAAGAAAGGAAGGAGACGTGGGGGGTATTATTGATGAGTGCTTGATGGTTTTAGAGAGAGAAAGTAATCAAAGCCAAATTCCACGCCTGAGGAGGAAGAGGAAGAGCAAGAGAGGGGAGAATTTTTTGAGAGTCTCTGCTTTGGACGCTCTTATAGGGAAAGGGTTGAGGCTTGACAAAGCGCTATTCAACATCTCTCTAGTTTTTTTTACCTCTTTAATTTACTTTTCATAATTTTTATTACAGATTAAGATTTTATTTTATATATATACACATATTAGTTATTAAGGAACAAGATGAGTATAAAGTGGGGTACTTGAGATAATAATGTTAAAATAAATATGTGGTGAAAAGATAACGAATATACATGAGGAAGAGTTGGACAAGGAAGATCGAATTGGAGCAGCATTTATTAAAGTATAAATGGTAGAAAATTATTTGATGTAATTTGGTCATTCGAGGTCATTGGATTGTGTGGTGGATAAAGTAATATGAAGTCTTTTAAGAACGATAGAGAAAGACTGGAGATGACATATAACAAAGTTGTTATTTAGCTCATCCTTTTGGTTAATAATCTAACCATAACCATTTTTAATTATTGATAGAGTAAAATTACGTAAGTACGATCTATATAGCCGACTCTATTTAATAGAATCAAACTTGTTGGTGAGTGCATATTAGTTTTAATTTCTCAATATTATTTGTTGAGAATTATGATTAAGAAACTATTTCTTTTTTGGGTTTTTAAAATTATTTAAATATAGAAACAATAATTTAAAAATTAAGAAAGAAGAGAAGAGAAAGAGGAGGGAAGCTTGTCAAGGGAGAAAGACTGAATGAGGGAGCCAGGTTGTCAATGTGATGAAGTGGGGGATAAAATTTTAGTTGATTTGAATTATTAGTAACTTTAATTATGATTCAATTTTTTTTTTTTTTACCTTGTTTGTGGATTTATCTTGTTCCTTTATTTCTTCTAAATTTTACCTTCATTCATCAGATGAAGTGACATTAGATCCTTGCTTTTTCTTTACAAGAAAAAAATGGAAACTTATTGATGATGTGCGTAGGACCATGCAAAGCAGATATTGATCTTAACACCGCATACACATCCTATTTATTTTCTGGCTCCAATATCTTTTATTTCCCTTTTATTTTCTTTCTTACTTAATCATGTTTTCCCATAAAATCTACATGCATAATGCACTCAATTAATAATGCTTGGTTAATTAACTACATATTTACTCCTCGATCTAGTCCTTAATATAAATCATATTTAGAGAGTTGATTTTGGTTATAAATATAAGATATAGTTTTTATATTTATTAATATTTTTCTAATTTACCGCGTACATTGATGCTCCGAACAATAATCAAGGAGAAGAGCGGACGAGGGATTAAGGGAGATGAATATGATGTTTTAGACAATATATATCATATTAACTAATTTAACTAACTTCATTAATATAATTAAATCAGGTAAACATGCAAATGAAAATGTTACAATAAATTACTTTCATATTAAACAGTATTTGAACCGAGAGGAATGAAAGGACAATAAAGTATTTAAATTAATTTTTTGAGAATACAGAATATATTATTCTTAATTTTAGTGTATGTATACTTATAATCCCACCAGCAGTTAAATTATTTGTTTTTAACCTAATAAAAAGGTAAATTTTGAATATTCATAAGCTCTGAAACCCCACATGGGATAACACCAAAAAAGAAAAGTTGGTCATAATAATATAAAGGTTAGTTGGTGTCGTAGGTGACTAGTAAAAATGGATTCTAAAATTTGTCATATGTAATAAATAAAGTATTGTTTATGATATTAAAATAATGAAAAATGGCCCTAGATAACAAATATAAACAATGGAATTTTTTTACATACACCCATATCTTTTTCGTTACTATATATTGAAAAAAAAAAATACAATGGTCCCGAGTTTTTATTCTAACTTTGTCAAGAATTTTTTTGTAATATTGCTTTATTTGTTTTTTGTTGTCACCCCCTATGTCATTAATTAGTTGGATTGAGTGAAATGACATTGTTTTAAAAGCATACGCCAAGTGATGTTGTGTAATGAATACAACATTTGACACATCAAAATAAGCCATAAAGATTGTAACAAAATAAAAACAAAAAAATTGCACAAAGTTCAAATTCTTAAAAGGGAAGAATATGGGGCTCTTTTTTTCTTTCAGGGTTGTTGTGTGTATAAATTAAATAACACAAAAATATGTGTGTTATGTTAATGAAGATATATTGGTCAACTTGATAATGTTGTTGCTTATATTTCACAAAAATACGAGTTCATCAAATCCTATTAATTACCCACAATGACCAATCGCCTCACACTCTAGAGGAAAAAAACCTAGTTAGCTGTCAATTGTGCTAAGATTTGGAATTCCATATTCATGTGATTGTGAGCATACTAGCTCTTTAATTCCATCAGACTATTAATCAAAGATTAACCCTTTAAATGCTTTTTAGCAATTAAATTCAAGGCTTATACACACACACACACACTTGTACACATGCGTGTGTAAAGCTAGCATGCATGTGAGGAAGCGAAAGGAAGGAAGAGGTAGCTAGGGTTATGACATAGAAATTAAAAAGAGGAAGAGGGAAGAGGTAGCTAGGGTTATGACATATAAATTAAAAAGAGTCAATAAATGCGGCTCATAGCCAGCACTAAACGTTGGGCTCGGAAATAAGCACGCATCTTCATCACTTGTTCTTCTTTTTCTGCAGGCCTCTAGCTAGCTGCATTCAATCGTCAAACTTAAAGCTCTTCTTCTTTTAATTTAATTAATGAACTATCCATATAGCCTCAAAGTGTGGCTATAGAGTTTATATATATATAGGACATAGGTTTGAACATATCATTTATTTGGTTTACCTGTGTCGTATGTTGATAAAGATGCTTGGGAGAACAATAACTACATGCCGTAATCTTTGACTCTCATGTCGCTGTGAAGCAACACAAATATCTGTCATAATCACTCTCTTAATCTTCATTTTTATTGGGACTAAATATTCTATAGCTAGATTTCTCCCTCACCGCCCTTTTGTTTTAACTTGATTTTGTTTTTTAATAAAAGGAGAGAATTTTACTCAGAAAGAAGTGTACAAATACAAGAGACGAAATCAATCTAAAGATAGAGAAATTCTTTGAAGTATGAAGAATTCCTTTTCTCTCTCCTCCTACTTTCTCTTTCTCTCTAGCTCTTCCCTTCGTTCTATTCTCTTTCTTCCCCGTAACCCTAAATGTGTGCTGAAGTACTCTCTGTTGTATATATACGTATCATTGGCAAAAATAAGGCGTTGATTTCTAATTTCCCACAGCTTCCATCAAAGAATGCATATCTCATCAATCTTTCAGATTATATGCTTCGCAACAACAAAAAAGTCTATACACATGCATGTGAGGAAGATTTCCCTCCATATTGATGAAGCGAAGGGGCGATATATACTTAAGAACGTGAATAACATATATCTTCTATATGACAAAGAGCACACCATATTATATTGATCCAACATCATTCCCTTTCTATATCTTCCTTAATTTGTGAGGAGTTTTCTCTTGATGAGGAGGAGCAAAGTTCTTACTCTTGAAGTAATTAATAGAGTCAAGTTCCAAGTAATTTTTATTTTATTTTATATATCCTACAAAGTATGATGCATCCTCCAATTCTATTTAAAGTACAGTCGGGGTACTAAATGTGGAGAGGGTAATTATGCATTTTAAATTTTATATATATAAGCATATAAATTACAAGTAAATGATATCACTTTGGTCTTATTTATAGATCTCTTTTGACCAAATTAATTGATCTTATTTATAAGTCTAGTTTCAGGGTAGTAAATGAGATTGTTATACTCTTTCCTATATTAATTGTACCAATAAAAATAAAGAGAGAAGAAAAAGCTGAAAAATACTCATTCATAAATAAGAATAAAGTTGAAAATTTACTATATAATCAGAGTTAACTATCATTCCTTGGTATGTGTGATTTAGTTAAAAGAGACTTATAAATAAGACTAAAGTGGTATTGTAGTAACGAGGGTTGGGTCTAATAAAAAGGGTTGACAACATAACGAATTAATGTTTAAATTTTGAAAAATATACTCGCATTTAGTGATAATATGATGTCATTTTTTTTGGGGGGGGGGGTATTCATCTTCAACTAAATCTAACGATGTTTGAATTTAATTAACTTGATAACATGGGATCCCAAATAAATATATAAAGAAAAAGGAAGAAGAAAATTAAAGGAAGGAAGGTGTTGTTAGTGGGTGCATGGTGGATAATATCTTCACAATCATTGCTCTCGTGGCTCCTAAACTTTCTGAAGTGAAAAAAGCAACAAAACGCATTAAAGTAAGTTGGATTCCAAACACTACAGATTGAAACCAAGATGGAATGTTTAATATTTGATTAACACTAACAAATAAAGCATAATCAATCTAGCTAAGCTAGGCCTAGCAAGCATGAGAGAGAGAACAGAAACAAAAGTAGTTAACATATTAAAAAAAAAGGTGAGATTAATTAATTAAAGCTCATATATTTATATATATAATACAATCAAAAAGTAACGTGCGTGTGCAATTTTTTCCAATGTGATAGACCCTCTCTCTTTCCTTCAACCTCAAGAAAAATACTTTAATAATAACAAGAATAATAATAATAAAATAATATTTATTATATATCTGGTGGCTAGCCTATGAATCGATGGTATATATAATAGCCCATATTTACATATAGTGTAGTCTTCCAAAAGCAAAGAAAATATATAACAACAACAATCATGGGGGATGGTATGATGATACACGAGAGTCTCAACTTTAATTTCACGTTTCATGCGTAACAAAGTTATATTATTTCTTTAGTACGTATGCAAGTACTTGCTATGCTTAGGCAAATGATGGTTTTGTTTTGTTTTTATTTTTCAAAAGCTCAATGGAGATTCTATATTGTAGCTTGACATGTATTTATTTTCTTTTGTTTATGATATTGATTGGTAAAATTTGTATATATCCAGATGAGATACAAGTCATTAGCACAAGATCATATATATATATATATATATATATAGGGGCGGACCCATAAAATTACAGAAGGGAGCACAATTGGCGGGGGACTTGGGGGAAATGCCCCCAAATTTTTTTTTAAAGGAAAGTTTTAAATGTATTAAAAATAAAAGAATATAAACAAGAAAAGAAAAAAATATCAAAAAAATATTCATGAAATCAAGTGAATACTGATGATATAATAAAAAATGTAATTATTTTACAAACCTGTCATTTAGAAAAGTAAGGCTAAATGCTGTTAGAAATGAAGCTACATAAATTACAATGAAGGGTGGGCACTAAATAAGTTCAAGTACATATATTTTAATAACAAAAGTATATTACAATAAAAATAATTGCAATGTCATCCTTCTAGGCCTTATTTTTTAGAATTTCATCATAATTGTCTTATTATCAATACTATCAAATACATCTTTTTTCAATATAAAGGTACTAAACAATTATTCAATCATTCATCATCATCTGATTACGAAATGCAGTCTTGATGTATTAAGGGTGAACACTTATTTTAAGGGTAGACAATCATTCAAACATATATTAATTTTTGTGTGTGTGTGAAGTTTAGAGCTGTAGTTTAAACGATTGATCTGATTACTTTTTTTAGTTAAATCATTTTTTTTAATATGAAAACTTGTGCAAGGTATATAAAAAAAAAATATTGAGGACTTGTCTAAACTATTCTTTGCAAAAAATGAATTTTATTTTAATTGATTTTTTTTTTTGCAAATTGAGGTAAGGATAAAAATCAATCAGTGTGATGTATTTATGTTTAGGTAAGCTTTTATTAGATAGTCAATTTGGCATAAACTTGTTTGGTTGATATATTAAAAAGTTAATTTTAAAATGTTTAAATATAAACAAAAGCTAAAAACAAAATTGTTTCGTTCAACTTTAAATTAACATTATAAGTTACCCCTAAGACATGCATAGCAAACATCATATGTTATATCTTAATTGACTTTTTTCAGTTAAAAAAGTAAGTTTTGGCATGAAAACTGCAATGCCAATCACACCCAAATATATGGTTTAACTGTTAATCAGCTTATGAGACACAACATACATTTTTATTATATATGTCTTCGAGGATTTAAATATGTTTTAGGATTAAATTAAAATTAATTAGTTAAAGAGGCGTAAAGTAGTTTCTTTTTCTCGGGTATAATTCAAAAGTCATATATATATATATATATATATATATATATAAAACTTACATCAAGACTTTCTAAACCTAATTAACTCACACTTAGCTTGATGGAATGATTTCAAGTTTAGCCACTATATAACTACCTGACATAGCTAACAACTATCTAAACTAAGCCTATATTATTTTATATTTGAGTTAAACTTAATTATATTATTGTTATCATTATCATGCTCCAACAATGTCCCTAGAAAGAGCTGGAAAAATTATCATTGAAGTGAATTAAAAAAGAGAGAAATTAAAGAGAGAAAGGTATAAAATATTAAAATATGGAGAAGCAAATATAGCCACAAACCCTAGAGAATCTAAACATAGCTCTACCTCGTGAATAAAGGCTGAGGATATATTCCTTTCGAATCGTATTTAAGTTTATTCCCAAAAAAAAGTATAATTGAAGGCTAAGATTCCATTCAGATCAAGTATACAAGGCAATAATAATAATATATAAATGTGGGACCACTCATAATTTTTTTTTCCAACTATAGTTATCTCTTCTTCTTTTTTTCTTTTTCTTTTTTTTGTCAAAATTCCAACTATAGTTATCAAGGACATGCATATGCTCCTCACTTTCAATTTTTACTATTTATATATTATTCTGTGGAATGATCGATCGATTTGATCCTGTGGAAGAATCGAAGAATTTTGGGAAATATATTGTTGTTTTGGTTTGTTTAATTTAATTGTGACATTCATTCTCCTAATATAATTGTGATTATTAGAAAATTTTTTTACGAAGTGAATTAATTATCATTTCTCTTAAATTTATATGTACGTATTATTTTTTCTACAATGAAATGATAGTTTAAAAAGGAATTTAATACTCATATTATCATAAGTCATGTGTTAAATTAAAGTATTGATAAAAAAAGTCATGATATTAATACATTATTATTTATTAATCTCCAATAGAAAAGAAAGTATATAGTTCCTCCAAATATGATTAAATAGATGTTGTCACCACGCCATGATATCTATCTCTGTAATATTCTGATCCTTCTAAGCATCCCCTGGTAGAGTTTAGTATGATATTTTTCAGCTCGTCTGGGTTTTTCAGTTGTCAGATAGAATAGATTAAAGTCCTAATAATATTGTTGGTGTCCTTGTCGTCCTAGCTTCCTTTAGCTCATTGCTAGAGAGTGCCTCCGATACAACATTTTCATTAGGATATCCTGATACATCCACCTTCCAATTGGTATCAGAGGCACAAGATCCAAATGATGTTGCATGCCTCAGGCCCATATTATGATGACTTTTATCCACCCAGTTATCTCTAGAACTTTGATAATGACAGTAACAACAACAACCTCTCTTCGAGTCATAAGCCTATTTATAAAGGGTCTCCATATTATGTGTCGGCAATTTCTAAATTTAAATTAAGCTAAATCACACCAAAAAAAAAAAATCTAAATTTTGAGTCTAGTGCGGATAAATTTCATGAATTCAAAAAATAATGAGGAATCCCCTAAACCATATATGATATATCAAATTGGCCTCAAATAATCTCTTAATACCATTTGTACCCATGAGCATGTGATAAAGAAATCGCGTTCGGGTTCTCTCATGGTCTCCTTTCTCATTATTCCTTATAATCTCTAAATTATGTCTATCCAATTAAATCTGAAAGGTAAAAAATGAGTCACGTCATCAAATTATTACTCCTTTGACTTTTATTTTATCTTTTCAATCAACGGTGAAGATTGACTCCTCTTCCTAATTAACGATCCATATGGGATAACGAAGAATTATAAGAAAATAATGAGAGGATCTTCCTCCGAAGAAATCTGATCCTCTCAACTAACAATCATGTCACTCCAATATCGACGGTACAAATAATCCCTACCATCAAAGACAGTGAATACACCTTTAAAACTTTGATTTTTTTCGATTTTTTTTTTTTAATTTAGATTTTTATACGCCGACAATCTCCCTAAACATAAAGATAAATTAATCTCCCAGATATATATCTCAATCGGGTACCGACATAACTAACCAATTAATATTATAGTATCCTAAGGACTAGGGGATTATCTTCACGAATTTCAAATTAAGCATGTTTGGGATTACTTTGGGGTTCTAAAAGTGTTTATTTATGTAAATCAATATAAGACTCTTCTCACATACTTACCTTATATATTATAAATCACGATTGAAAAGTTACTTTTAAAATTGCTATTTAAAACTAGCACAAATATTATACATATAGGAGGATTCTTTACCAACTTTTCGAGGTTATTAAAGAAAAATGTGGTGGGTTGGTTCGATGTGAAAGTGTCATATCAATTTTCCTTTTGGAAAAAGATGAATCATCCTCTTGTTCACGCTAGAAATGATCAACAAAAAGAAGGTTGAGATTGAGAGTATGGAATGGGAGGCATATATATACATATCTATATTTAATTGGAGATAACTACACATTAATTATTAATTTATGCTTAGTAATTAAAGTCCAAATTTGTTTTTAAAACGTGGGGTTACCCCACTACCTCAGATTGCTTTGGCCCATTTTGAGATCTCTCCATATCTATTAAACCTCTTTTTTCATTTTATTAATGGCCACGCTTGCTTCTTAATCCCTCTGTATTAATTATCCCACCACGATTTTCATTTCATATAAAAATGATTCAAAGTTTGAGGCCATACGTGTATGTAAAAAGAAGGCAGTTTGAAGCGTCAGTCAAAAAGATAGATTAGACAATATGAACAAAAATACTCACTAAAGTTTTTGAATTGAACTTCTTAATTAATAATTAATCTGAATATTTAGTAATAGATATATTACAATAACATCATGCGATTCATGTAATTAACTTTAGGTTGTGGGATGATGCTTGTGGTTATAGACTAATAGTATAAAAACGAATCAAAGCTTTGTATAGAGTTTGGACATATGTTAAAAGTTTGGGAAAGTATTAGTGAGGTTTGAAGGAAGAAAAAAAAATATCAAAAAAGTCTCAATCCTAAATTCTTTATCAAAAAAATCCTTATGGACTTTTTTTATATTAATTTCGGAATTCCAATATAAAAAATGTCTCATTGTCAAAATGACTTTTCATTTTGTTAAAATGGTTTTTCCTGTTGTTAAAATTTCCCTATGAAAATATTGTTGTTAAAATAAATTTTCATGTTGTCAAAATGATTTTTCCTATTGCCAAAATTTTTTAAGGTTTCTAAAATTCTACACGCTTGAGGAAAAACTCAGAAAATTTTTGACAACAGGAAAAATCATTTTAACAATATGAAAAGTCATTTTGACAACAATATTTTCATAGGGAAATTTTAATAATACGAAAAGTCATTTTAACAACATGAAAAGTTATTTTGACAATAAAACTTTTTTTATATTGGAATTTTGTAATTAATATAAAAAAAGTTCCTATTTGATTGGGGATTTGTGGTTGGGACTTGATATTTTTTTCTCTTCTTTGAGACCTCACTAATATTTTCCCAAAAAGTTTAAATAAGTCTTGATCTTGATTAATATCCATGGAGGAAACTTTAATAAAGTCTATATATTTTTGTAGAGTCTCAAATGTGTATGAGAGGGAAAAAAGAGTGTGAATGATACAAAAAGGAAAGGCAAAGCGAAGCAATCCCGAGGAGGAACAAAACACAACAACGTCAAAATTTAAAACCAGCAGTCCAGCACAAAGGCTTTGCCTTATCCTCTCTTACTTTCTCCAAAAGATTAACAAAGCCACACAAAAACAGAATAAAGCTCTTATATATTATTCACTTTACTTGTTTTTGTGTCACCTAACCTAACAATCCAAATTCTTCAAACAATGTAGTATGGCTATGGCCCCTTTCTTGAATCCCAACCATTTCTAGACTGAAGTGAGTTCCTCCTCTTGTCCTATAAATATGGCAGAGAGAGAAGAAGATTTTTGGTTCTATTTATATGGCCAAGAGAGAAAATTGTTGTATCAATGTACTATTTTACCATTCATTTATTATTGCATTGGTTTCATTCTCGAAAGGTATAATGTATATTTAATAGAGGTAAAGTTAGAAAGTTATTGAATTTTATGAAAGAGTTAATAAAGTTTACGGTTTTTCTTGATATGTGTAAAACATATTGAAAGTGTCGATCAGAGGAGTATATATTTTTCTAGTCTTTAATGTAAGACCTAATTATCTAATTTGAAACTAAATAAATGAATTAATTATAACATGTGACATAATATTTTTAAAATATATGTGACATTAGATTATATATATCAATTTATAAGTTAAGAAAAATCATTTGAAAAAAAAAAGATAAATATAAGAGATAAAATGAAAAAAATGTCTTGCATTTATGACCAAAATTTACCCCAAACTAGGTCCTACACTTAGCACTAGAAGAGTATTTGTCGATATAAAGTATTTGATTTCTAATTAAATCATATAATTAGAAAAATCAAGTCGATGATATACTATATCCGGTCCTAAATATAATACATAGTTGACTTTTTTAAAGATATTAAAGAAGCTAAATAAATTACTTTAAAGTATGTATAATTATCGTTTTTTCTCCAAACTATTTTGTTTGACTTATAAACTTATATATAATATAATTATACATAACATATACTATGAATAAGTAATTTAAGGGAAAATCTCTTAAAAAGAACTTTAAAAATGTCAAAAGATAAAATGGTGTTCCGAATATTCATAATACCAAAGAGGTGTTAGTGTCTGATTCGTCATTATTAAAATTAAAAGAAAATGACAGAATTGTCCCTCTTAGTTTAAAAGTAAGAATGGAGAGGAAGGCTCTATTTCACAAGTTTTGATAAAGGTTTTCATAAGTTTAGATAAGGTTTTCACAATTTCTCATAAAAACTTCACAAGTTGTGCAAATCAAAATTCATAAAATCTGATAAGGGTTTCATAAGTTCTCAAAAGAATTTCACAACTTCTTTAAAGAATTTCACAAGTTGCAAATTTGAATTCACAGGATCTGTTTCACAAGTTCGGATAAAGTTTTTACAAATTCTCAAAGGAATTTCACAATTTCCTTAAAGAATTTCACAAGTTACAACTTTTGCTTCACAATATCCGATAAAGGTTTCATAAATTCTGATAAAAGTTTCACAAGTTCGGGTAAGATTTTCACAAGTTCTCAAAAGAATTTCACAACTTCCTTAAATAATTTCATAAGTTGCAAATTTTGATTCATAATATCTTATAAGGGTTTCACAAGTTCTAATAAAGATTTCACAAGTTCAAATAAAATTTTCACATTAATTTAGTCGAAGTGAAAATTAAACTCCAAGGGACAATTATGTCATTTCCTTTTATTTCTTTTAAAAACAAATCAAACCCTGACACCTCTTTAGCATTATGAATATTTGGAATACCTTTTTGTCTTTTGATATTTTTAAAGTTCTTTCTAAGGGATTTTCCCTTTATTTAACTTTTTAATTTTTCTTTAAAAAAAATCAATAGAATCTTATATTAAGCCCAATATGATATACTAGGAAACTTTATATTGAAAAATGCTCAAGCGTGTTCGGCAACAACACTTTACATGCAAGTATTGCCTTCAATATCCTTGAGCTTCTTCATTATAAAAGGCTCGAATCTGAAGTCAGACATGAGTGATATGAATTAAACGAATAAGCAATATAAATTTTTCAAACTCAAGATTTGGAGATATATTCTGAGGCTGCCTTAGCTGGTTATTTTCACCAGATATGCAAGTATTTTTACCCAAAAAAAAAAACAAAGGAAGGAAGGAAGGAAGTAACAAAGGAAATCTCAAGCAGGCGAAGTTCTCGAAGAGACTGAACCTGAAGAAACATATAGAGCTAATCATGAATTTACTTCTAAATATTTTAGATCAGCTTTCTCATTCGAACTTACATTTGACACTACCGTATGCTTTTATTCATGATGGACTGGGTTACTTGATGTTTTCAAGGATTCATGCTCAGAGAACTTCCAACATTTGGGGCTGGCAACACCGTACTCGAAAACTTTTGAAGACAAACAAGCCCTCTAAGCCACATCAAATGGAGATAGAAAATTGAATGCCTCTTGGGAAAAAAGGAGATATGTACTTGATTTCACATGGAAAATTTAAAATTTTTTTTCCTATATCTATTTCAGTTCCTTACATTGAAAAAGGTTAGATTCACTTTTTTCCCGCTTTTTCCCCTCAGAAATTTCCTGCCCAATTCAGGTGACCAAGTTGAGTTTGCTGATATGCACCCACCTGTGCACCAGGAGCAGCTGCAGCCACTCCAACTCCTAAGTTATTAGCCATGGCTGGTCCTAAATGGTGGTGAGGACTAGCAATGGCAGCTGCTGCCTGTGGAGGAGCATGATGATGATGATACATACCCGGATACTGCATGTTCGAAGACTGAGCTACAGCTGCGTTGAAAGACGCAGCGTGGCCTGCATGCGAAGGGATGTAAGAGGCATGAGGTGCCTGCCCGGGCATGTTATAATATGTTGTGGATTGCATGCCAGGAAGCTCTCTCGGGTTCTGAATCCAGATTTCTGATGTCTCAGCCTGACAGGAGAAAAAAATGGCAAACTAAGTTCCAGACCAACAACAGAAGAGACCGTAAGGAAAACGGTTGGGCAGTACATGCATCAAAAGACAAACCCAGTCAAAGACAAGTCAGCACATGATCTTATTGTATGTGTTAATAAGAGCATGTTTGGGTGGATTTCATCACATGGAAACAAACCAAAAGGCCAGTTTAGGCCCAAAATATATGTTTGGGATGGCTCTTGGAGAAAATAACTTCTAGGCCAAAAGTCAAGTTGAAACTGAAACAAGCTTTTCTCTATCTTCTGGCTTGTGGCTTTTAATTTTGGGTCTAATGTTTCTGCTTTTGCTGCAGAATTTTTTTTTCTGTTACACTCACATAAAAGTGAGTGGGTCCACTAATCTTTTCTCTCTCTTCTCTTTACAATGAGACCCACTCACTTTTATGTGAGTGCGGAAGAAAAAAAAAAATCTGCAGCAAAAGCAGAAACATTAAACCCATTAATTTTTCTTCAGATTTTAAACCATTCTGAAACTGACTTTTCAATACATCATCTAAAGTCTAAACAAACATAAATCACATTACACTAATCAACTTTTAACTAAACTTCAGTTTACAAAAGTAAGTTAGGATAAATGTCACTTCTACAAAGGTTAATCCAAACAAACCTTAATCTACAGAGAACTGGTGGTGACAGTACAGGTTTTGTAAGAAATCTAGGATTTCTGCATAACATGAATCCCAATGTTCAGGGCACCGTGTACATAGTTCTCTGTGCACCTAGTTTTTTTCCAGTGCAAGTTACCAACTTACCATCAAGAGCTTGCTCACAGGGTGAAACCTTTGTATCTTTCCTTAAAAAACTGCTGGGAAATAAAAAATAAAAAAACTTCTGCAATTTGGGGTTAAGATAGATTGAAGTAAATTACCTGAGGATTTGGGACATAAAGACTATTATCCTTGTACTTGATTCGCGATGAATCTTCCAGAGCAGTTGCACCCCCAATCACACCAGGAGCATTCATGGCATATCCGGCTGAACTAGTGAAATTCCCAAACCCAGTTGGGCTCCCGGAAGGAACATGCTTGAACTGCTGAAGCCCATATTTAAGGCTGTTGGCATTGAGATGGGAACCGCCTCCAGGCATCAACAAATAACTGTTGCCATTTGATGGGTGAGGATAGGGAGGATTACTAGAATATCCCGGCACGGCCATTGGTGGAACATAGACTGGGGACATATACTGCCGATATGGCATAACATTTGCATAATGTGAAACATGAACTTGGGGATACATCTGTGCCACAGGAGGAGGTTGTTGCACCATGGGAATTGTGGAAGCAGTGATGCTGCTAGCTGCATGGGTATTTAAACCCTGAAATTACCATCAAAACAAAATGTCTCAAGGAGGGAAGCCTTAAAAATAAGGAAGATGACTGGGGAGAGAAATGTAATGCAAGTTGTAATTGCACCCAAGTAAATGTGAGAAAGAAAAAAATCTTAGGTATTGACTATTATGAAGACATGAGTAGTTTATTGATACTCACCAAGAAATGTTAATGCCAGTTTGAACCCAATGGCCAAAATAATAGAAAGCAAAAGCATTACGGCATGTTGTTCGGATTGTATTTTAAAAAAAAAACAGTTTTAAGAACAATTAGTATCTTTTACTTAATATTTTGAATAAGTTTAAACAGACTATCAGAAGTTCTAAGATCATAGAAAATAAAATATTGTGTGATTTGACTAGAGAAAAATTCTGTAAGACAACAGTAGAAAGCAAAAATAACTAACTTATTAGTTCAAGTATACCTCCTGAGAAGATGGCTGGCTCTGACTTCGAACAGTTTCATCCATTGTGGGTCTGAAATAAGAAATATCATAACCAGTTGGGGGATCGTATGCCTGTTCACAAATTTAAATGTGAGATGGGACAAAGCGTCACAAAACGGTTATTTGATTACATAACAGTAAGCAGTCACTCACTGAAAAGCCAGGAATATCTTGAGAGTCTTGCACTTGCGGCTGATGTGACTCTGAACTGTTGTCTTGCACCAATCCGACATCAACATAGTTGCCCAGATTCTGAGGGCTCAAGGACTCGTTATAATCAGGCAACTGTTGCTCAGAAGCAGTGCCAGAAGCAGGAGACTCCGACCCAGATGTTCTAATATGGTCCTCCCGTAAATCCAGCTGTTTGCTGCCAGAAACATCATCACTGGACTCTAGAGCAGGTACTGACAAGCTGACATGTTAAATCACAAGTACTAGCTCAGTAAATGAATAATAAAATTCAGCAAATCACAATCTTAATTGCAGTATAGTAGTATACACTTTCTTCTTAATTGTGTTAATCACAATCCTCTTCTTTCTAATAGAGTAATTTTGTGAGCAATGCACAATAAGCCTACCACCTCATATCTCAAGCTACTGTTTCCTCAATGCGTCACCATATCAAAGAAACTCATTGCACCTCACTCTTAACATGTTCTAAATATACAGCAATCTCCCTTAAATTAACTCCTTTAAACATTAATAAAAGAGATGGCTAGTAGTATAAAGTATTAACAAAAACAAAAACAAGAATGCTAACCTCGATGGAGATTCTTTATTTGACTTTTCGGTGGTTCCTGTTGATTGAAATATATGTTGATGCCCAGAAGAATCCAGTTCTGCCCCAATAGTGCCAAAAGTCAACTGACAGCGATCAGTATCTGGAACTCGAATATGCTTTGCTATGATCACATTTTGGTTGTCAAACATGCTTAGTTGCGAGAGTTCATCTTGAAGCTTTTCTGTATCTGATTTTACTTCTTTAAAATTTTCATCAGGTTTCTTAGGTGTTCCAATCACTCCAGGATTACTTCTCAATTTCTGGCTTGATTTAGGTTTCCACTCTTTAGTAGGCTGAGAAACTACATCAAAACTCAAAATAATTAACTCAAATTCTCATAGATGTACCAAATGGCCAAAGAACAAATCAGATTTTACTGCTTAAAAAAACAGTCAAACAAAAATGACAGGAAAAGGATATGAATCATTCAATATTTATCATGAAATCATCTCGTTCAAGTGGATGAGGAATAGCAACTTTTTCTGATTGAGAACGCTATGCTTCAATACAAAGAAAAGTGGAGTCAATAGGTTCCAACGACTTGATAGTAGACAATGCATTAAGCAAAGAATCTTGGGCTAGAATAAAAATATAACGAGAAGAGGAAAATTAAGACAAAATCTACCGTACATGCATTTCAGATTATTAATATCAATTTTCTGATAGGTCCTGACCTCGTTCATAACTAACTAAGCCAATGTAATACGATTTCCATTCTAAAATGATGCCTTTACTACAGGCCTTCATTTTTTAGAAATAAAAACTGAAAATGCTACAGGAAAAAATACCACAATTTAGCAGGTCCATTTCAGAAATATATACCTCTCTGATGTCCTTCAGGTTGCTGATGTGGCCTACTATTAAAATGATTATTTGAGGAGGGTCTGCCAACTGACATGCCATTGAGTGAAGTTTTAGTCGCAGTAGTTTGACTGAATTGTTCAGACTTTGAGATGGCACCATAGGATTGAAATGAAGTTGTAGAGGTACCATCCTTCCTCTTAAGTGAATTGGCAACAGAACTAGGATTGGATGATTGTTTTACTGAATTTTCGGAAGAATGGCGTCGAACACCAACTGCCCCTACATCACGCCTAATGGCTCCAACAGCACCAGGTGATCTGGAATTAGGAGAGGGCACATGAACTGGATCCGTTGAAAAAGAATACACTCCTACAGCAGAACTGGTTGCTAGAGTTGAAGAATTAGGATGGACATTGTTAGGCTTATTTGGTTGCACCCGCCTTGTAACATTTGGAGTTGCACCTTGCTTCTCCTTGCCTGCAGATATTCTGTCCATTCCATTTGAAGCAGCTTCTGAGTGTCTAGCATGTAGATAAGGACCATTTGAAGCTTGTGATGAACTGTTACCATTATATGGTTTGTGATTGCCAGAAACTGCCGGTAAGCTGTAACAAAGGTGTCACATAAGAAATTAATAACTATATGCAAACCTCTGGAATATATAGCGAAACCCAGCACGCAAAAGGGAAAAAAATTTCTTTCTTAAGTGCGATTATGGAAAAAAAGAGCTGAAACAAAAAATCTCATATGAACAACTACTAGCACTAGATAGGCAAGCAAGTCTTCTTTACAGCATACCCCTTCTCAGATGAGTTTAAAATTAGCTGCCCATTGTTGGATGTACGTTCCAATGAAGGATGCTTCACTCCTTTATAAGTCATACGGTTTCCTCTGTTTCTCTGACAACATGAGACCCTCTGCTGATGCCTAAACATTTAACAAGCACTTATCCATCAACAACAGGCATGTGCCAATTATAGTGATTGTGCAAAAGTAACATACGGAAATGCAGTCAATATGTGACCAAATTCAAACACTGATATGCTACAAGAAATTGCTAAAATAAATAAAAGTGGTGAACTGCTGAAATGCCAACCTGATCCATTGGTTTAGGGAAAAAGACTTTCAGGGTATGTTTGGTTTGAGGGGAGGGGAGGGGAGGGGAGGGGAGGGGAGGGGAAAAAAATGAGAGGAGGGAAATTTTTTTTTTGAAAATTGAGTCTAGTGGGGCCCACATATTTTCCTCTCCCCTTCTTTTTTTTCTCCCCTTCCCTCCTCCCATTCCCTTCCCTCAAACCAAACATACCCTCAAGGAGACTTTCCTCAGCTAAAGAAAATTAAATGAAATCGCACCAAAGACCAATGTTTTTTATGAGCAAAAACATGTCATGACTACCAGATGAAACTGAAAAGCCAGACATTTAGGTTTTAAGGTTTTGCCATTCTATATTTTTTTAAGTCTTATTCTAAAGTTTAAAAAAAAAAAAGTACAAAAAGATTATTAGAGAGAATTGACAGATTCTTTAATCTTCATGATTCTTTTACATCTTATGTACATCTTGTTGAATGGTGTTTTGATCAATATGGTAATCAAAGTATCACATTTTAAACCCCCAATTGTAGCCATCCAAGAAATACAAAAATTACCAGGTAAAGTATTCTGAGAATTGTTTTTTCTCCGAACATTATGATCAGAAGGAGCTTGAAGATTCTTTCCTTGGCCAAAATTCTCAGAATGTCTTTGTGGATCAGCCAAACCCTTATACCCAGTACTCTGAGGCTGCAACGACAGATACTTACTATGAATTAGTGATCAAAACCCACAGCAATTTAAAGTGTTTCCATCTATTAAAGAAGGCAGTGATACCTCTTTCTTCCTGTCTCTCCTCCTCTGCACCACACGAAATGGATCTGAGGAAGAAGAATGTAAATGCACGTTAGAAACTTAGAATAAATCTTACCCCCCCAAAATAAAAAAACAAAAAAACAAAACAAAACAACTCCCTCCAAAACAATTATTACTCAGACATGGTCAATAAATACAACACTGTAGCATAAACAGTATGACATAAGATGCAAGTCTGAAAAGCAAAATTACACACAAGGTTCAAGAAAAATGCATGAGATTATAGGACAGGGTAACAGCTATATTAGCATACGAGCAATATACAAGATCCAGACACTAATTCATAGAGCATTTTAGAACAACCTAACTATGGCACTGCACACTATGATCCACAGGTACACTCATAGTCCATGCAATATTAAAAATTTAAGGACACTAATTATAATAAGTAAAATGTACCTCCATCCAACAAGTTATACATCAAATGACCAATACAACCTTATTTTACCAAAAGAACAAAATTCTGGTGAGTTCAACCATTACATGAATTATTTTTTCCATTCCGGATGCTGGTAGCAGGTATGTAATTGGATGTAACAAGCATACCACCATATATGATTTACTGCATAAATTGGAAATATCAAATTTTATACAACAACTACTTTTGTCTTCCACGCTCCTGTGAAAATTTAAGAGCGTAGACATAAAATCAAATGATAATAGCATGGAAATATTATAACTAAGCATGGTCGAAGCAAGAGATAAATTAAAGCAGTCAGGTAATCACAAAAAGATCAAGCAATAAATATCGAGGCTACTATGCAAAGCATAGTGTCGTTCAAGAATGTTGTGTCAGCAACTCAAAAAAACTGAAAACTTTGGTGCACACATGAATCATTCAAGCCAAACAGCCTCAAGACAGAGGAAAGGAAGGGAACAGATGCCCACTACCCGCCATGAAAAATGACAGAGGAAAAAAAAAGGACCCCATTAATCTTAATCCAATAAGTACGAAAGCTACTTATGAAAGGCAAACCACCATAAAAAGATTATAGTCGAAACACAGTATGGCCCACCTTGATTGAGCAATTTCTGGGCGGTTTCATTAGGATCCATGTTGGTTTCCTTAAGGGTCGTATAAATATCAGCATCAGAATGGTCACCCACAATTTCTTTGATGGATAGGATAGTTTTGCGTACTTTGGCAGAGACAATCAGTGGGCCCCCGTCCATTGTCGAGCCAGAAGCCATTGCGGGCAATAATGAAGAAAACCCAGCAAACACAGTAGGGTGTGTATATATGTAAATAATTATCTCTCTCTATATATACACTATACGCCCAGTTAAAAATCAAAGCTTTGAGCAGTTTAAGAACAAGGTAGGGTTTTGCATTAGGCGAAGGGAGAAGAAAAGCAGAGAGCGGCTTCTGAGAGGGGTTTTCAAGAAGAAACGTCAGGGCAGGGGCGAGGGTTTTGAAAACCTTGTACCCTCGAAGACGTTTGTGGAAAAATTCTCAAATTTGATTGGTGGAGATTCCCGTCATCGGCTTCGGCATAAAACCATGCCGTGAAAATATTTTTGGAACGAAAGATTATATGGCGGATTAACAAAAAGCGACTGATTAGCGAATTATAGATATAGATTGCACACGTGGCAGTTAATCAGGATATCCTTCCTTTGTCTTCTTTTGTGGGGAATGATTAGCAAATCCTTTTCGCATGTTGGGGTTGGCTACGGTCCTCTTCCCTTCCCATCCACTTCTCATTCTCTTCCTCATCTCAGCCGTTGGATTGAAATCTTAACCGTTCAGATCTAATATTATATAAAAGTATTATTTTTATATTTTTTTTAATAATTTAATATTTTTTTAAAATAAAAATAATATTTTTATAAAATATTAAATTTGAACCGTTCAGATTTCAATCGAACAGCTGAGATTGAGATGAGGATGGGAAGTGGATGGGAAAGGAAAAGAATGGGAGCCACACCCAAAATTGAATGCCGTGGTCACAATATTTAAGTAACAAAATATATGGATTTAATTACTTCATTCTGGCCCAATCAATTTTGTTTGAGGTTAAATAAGTCAAATAAATTACTCTCTTTATTATAAAGTATTAGTTAACAATTCTCACAAATCAATAAAACCAGTTAAAGTCATTAAATTTGTCTTGAAATTTAAGCAATTTCCAATATTACCCTTATTGATTTAGTTAAACTCTAATATCATATTAATTATTATTTTTACCCATTACCTTTATTAATTTATTAATTTAGGGTATACACAGGAAAAAAATATTTAATATTTTATAAGGGCCAAATACACTTATTAGTTGGTGCCTTATAATAAAGATTAGATGGAGGACTTAATTATATCATATATTTATCTTTTTTCTTCCAATAATCATATTATATATTGTGTATCATTAGATTATAGATCATTTTATAAATCAGACAAATTAATTTAACGAAAAATATAAATATTTAAAAGTAATTTAATTAGTTTTCTTATTATTTCAAAGAAAATCAATAGATTCTTGTATTTAGAATCAGAGGCAATACATTTTTTTAAAATTATCATTTGGTACTAAGTTTAGGATTCGTGGCAGCCCTTTCCAACATAAATGTCCCTTCTATGATTTGAACTTAAGATCTAGAGGAATCTAATAGGGTCTTACACCACTAAATAAACTTCATATTAGTTATAGTACCTTTTAGGGACTTAGTTTCAGCTAAGTATTGTGTTTAGCTCTCCCGACTCATCATATCCGGACCATCAGATTTGAAGGTCTAGATCTGAGTTTTTAAAAGTCTATATTTTTTAATAAATTTTTTTAATATATATAAAATCTAAAATAATGATAATCACTTAACTACTATTTTTTTTTAAAAAAAATCATCATTTTTAGAAAATTCAAATCTGAACGGCTCAAATTTATAAGTTGAGAGAGCTAATTACAATATACTCAAAGCAAGTCCTACCTTAGGTAGGGTTTTTTTTTTTTTTTTTTAAAAAACCTTAGGTAGGTTTTAATTCGCATCTTCTGGCTACAAAGGAAAACATAAAAGAGTTTTTTTTTTCCGGCCTGTATAACAAAAAAGAGTTTTTGCAGATAGGCATATGACAAATCCGTTGGCCACTACGTAAAAAAAAAAATGAAATAAAATATGCAACTGAGAAGGAAAATGTATTTAATCCAATAATTTTGATTTGATTAATATTTAATCCAACTGACAAATGATAGCAATATTTTACACTCATCCTAAAGAAGGTATGAGAGCGTCCAAAGGACTACCCTAGGTTTTATTATAATATTAATACTCCTTCGATCTTTAATATAAGACAATTTTGGATAGGTGGGTCCTGAATATAATATATAGTTCTCATATTTATTAATATTTTTTAATTTATTCCTTTTAATACTCCCTCAATAATAATCAAGGAAGAAATGGAATTAAGGAAAATGATTAGGGTGTTTTAAAAAATACATATTATATTAAATAACTCAACTAACTAATTTCTTTAATTTAATTAAATTAGGTATCAAGTATTGAAAGCTACAAGATTGTGTGTTTGGATCTACTATTGAATGTGTTTAATTTGCTAAAATCTGCTTTTAATTGCATTTATGAAAATTTGAGATGTTTGAATTAGTTTTTTGCCCATTGTGCTTATGAACCAAAAAATGCATAAAATCTTAGGTTGCGTTTGGATTAGTAATGGTAAAACTGACTTTTATTTGATTTGATTTTTATAAACTTAAGTCTGGATAAAAGTGAGATAATGTGTTGTGATTTATATTTGAATTGACTTTTTGTATTCAAGGTTATTGGGTTTTTTTTAGAGTAATCTTATCTTTTTTTTTAATTAAAAAAAGGTCCACGTGTCATCTTGATGTGGTTGCAGCAGGTGGCTTTTTCCATCTCTCACCATGTTTCTTCTCTTTCTCCCTCCATAGTTGAACCAAAAGTACCTACAAACTTGCTTATGGCGTTTAACCACAATTGGATCAAAAGCAAGAGTGTTTATATTATTGTTCCTGGACATTTATACAATTGTTGGATTTTTTTGTGAACATTGTGAGGTGTGATATACCGAAATGATTGCAAGCAATAGTGGGAGAATTTCAACTATGTGGTTTCAATTGTTGATTAGATTGATCATGTTCTAAAATTCCCATTGTTTATGTTTAGTTAAAAAAAAAAAATCAGGAAAGGAAAGGCATTGTTTTCTGTTTTAAAACGGTGGCGTTTTTTTTTTAACTCCTTTTTTCTCATGGTGTTTTTGTTTTAACAGTTTTATTAATTTCTGTAAAATTAGTGTTTGGACTCAGATTTTGGATTTGTATTGTTTTTGGGCAATTTGTTTTTTTTCCCCAGAAACTATCTTGGACTAGAGTTTTTCTCTTGGAAATTATTCTTGGGTTTCTCTTGAGACCATGATTTGTGAAACCGGACCGGACCGGCCGGTTCAGACCGGGAACCGGCCAACCGGCCGTGAAACCGGTCCGGTTTAGGGTGAAACCGGTCTAACCCAGTGAAACCGGTGTGATCCGGACGGGTTAAACCGGTCTGACCCGGTAAACTTTTTTTAAAAATATATATATATATATATATATATATTTGCCTCCCACTACCGTTTATTTCTTCAGGTGAAAGAGCTTTGTTCATCTCGATTTAGAGCCTTGTTCCATTGTGCTGAGCTTCAGGTTTATTATTGTTGAATGTTTTATTTTATTTTCCTTAAGCTGTATTAATGGAGGGAAATATTAATAATGAAGGTGCCCAGAATACTACCACTCCCAATCCCGAGTCTAGCAATCCTCTCACACATTCTGGTGTTAAAAAAGATCTTGCTTGAGAATATTTTGTCATCATATACTTGTTTTTGATATTTTGCTACCATGAACATATTGTCTCAAATGTAGGTTGTAAAGAAAATTGTTAGAAATAACTGAATATGTCACAAGTATTGAAGTATATGGTTATTTTGCTACTGATCTAAAATATTGAAATGATATATAGTATGTCAAATTTAGGTTGGCGTGATGAGAGATTAATTATTTTTCAATTTTTTATACCTCACCGGTATGGCCCGGGTTGACTCCGGGCTGACTCCGGTCTGACCCACTAACCCTTAACGCAGTACCCCGACTGGTTCAGTGACCGGTCCGGGTTTTAGAACCTTGCAAGACCATTATCTTTATGGGCCACTTATTTGATTTTTTTTGGCCCAAAATTTGATAAAATATTTGAATGCTTACTTTTATGTGCCGTTTCAACGTAACCAACAACCCCTTGTCCTTGGGCTCAACTGGCAAAGGGGTCGAACACTCTCAACAAAGGGAGAGGGTTCAATCCTGGAGTTGGTCAAGGCGCTGGAGGAGACATCCTAACTCCTAAGTGCCTAGGTTAACGCCTGAAGGACGGCTCGCCCTGCCCAACATCGGTATCCCCTAGGAGGAAGGGAGATTTCGCTCTGCCCTTAGATTGTGGGTGAACCCAACCCCTTTCCTAAAATTCGTATATCAAAAAACAAAAACAAAAACGTAACCAACAGGTGGTTGGTCCAGCGGAATTTGGCGCTTGATTCCCTTAAGAAGTTTAGGGGTTCGAGCTGTGATAACGCACTTGTAATCCGCCTTGTATGGAGCTACCACTGTTGGGAGGGTCGTCCTTACCATTGCAGAATCCAATTCCGGATTAGTCAGAACTGAAGGTCCTAATGAACCGGGTGGGATATCAAAAAAAAATTGTTTAAAAGTAGAAAAATTAGTTTTGGCTATTTTCACATTATGGTAATTTTTAAAATTTAGTTTGGCATATCATTTAATTACCTTGATATATGTATGTAATTAATTGTGGACAATTTTTCAATTTTTTGAATTTTACAATATTATATTTGTGTTGAAGTATGCTGAAATTGATTTCTTAAACAATTTTGGATATATAAAATAGTGGGAGGTTATTAATTTAATTATTTGATATTAATCCCTCCATTAAGATGTGATGTGCGTATATTACAATTAATTTGTATGCACAAAATAGTGGGAGAATTTATCTATGATTATTATTTGGTCACATTTTGTTTATTAAATTAGTCAATTAAATTTTTACTAAAGGTTTGTGTATATTTAGAATTTAAATGCACATAGTTGATATTCACCATTAGCAATTTAACATGTATTTTGGGAGTTGTCACAACATCCCCAATGTTACCTGTGTTAATAATCACTTGTAGATTTCTTAAAACGTCAACTTCCTCTAATGATTAATTAATTTAACTAGAGTGAGAGAATTTCAGTTATTTAGTTACTATTATTAATTAAATTAATTGTTTAGATTATTGATGCATATTCAAATGTTAAATGTACATGATATTCATGGTTAGCATGTTTGTTTCTTGGGGAGTAGCCACAGCATCCTCAATTTTGTTGCATGCACATTTATAATCACATATGACATTATACAATATCAATTGTAATTAAATATATAGTTATAATAGTCTTTGTCGGACAAGTAGATAATTATAATTGGATTTTTAATTAGGGTGGAATAGAATGACAAGTAGCCCACGTGAATTAGGAAATATAACTGTATTTTATATTAATCAATTTGAGATAAATTCATGATATGCTAATATCTCTTCCCACAAGTAGACCTCAGTGATACGAATTTAGGGTTAAGGACCAATTTTACCAATGAACAATTGGTTCAGGATCACCCAACACAATGAACTATTATCTGGACCAAATATGCCAAAAGACTTTTCAAAAGCTAAAGTTACCACAATCCGTTACTTTATTTCCAACGTCCATTTGTGGCCTGAATTGAGGGAAATAAAATGAGTTAGAATACATACTAAAATGCATACATGGCGTGAGAACATACTAGATCCATGGCTACTTCATCTCTAATCTCAGCTACCTTCTTCATCTTTCTCCTCCACCTCGCTACCTCCATCGGCATCAACTATGGCACCCTTGGAGACAACCTTCCGTCGCCGCAAGCGGTGGAAAATTTTCTCAAGACCAAGACAACCATCAACAGTGTTAAGATCTTCGATGTGAGCCCTCAAATCTTGCAAGCCTTTGCCGGAAGTGGCATCTCCGTCACCATCACAGCTCCTAACGGAGACATTCTGGCTCTAACCAACTTAGATTCCACTCGCCAGTGGGTCGTTGCTCACATCAAACCGTTCCACCCTCAAACTAAAATCAAGTACATCCTCGTTGGCAGCAAAGTTCTCCATGGGACCGATTGGAACATCATCAAGCTTCTCATCCCCGTCATGAGAACTCTCCACAGAGCTCTGAACGCCGAAGGAATCAGAGACATCAAGGTATTCAAAATCAGCTCGTTTCCCCTCTTTCCCCCCCCCCTTAAATTGCCCTTCTAATTTCATTCACATTTCAATTAAACCCCTTAAACCTCAAAGACCTGACAAATTCAAAATGATTCAACTTTACTCAGTGATCGATATTTTTAAGGTTTGAATCGTTATGAGAAGTTAAATTTGAGCTGATTGAAGTTCGTACAGCTTGAAGCCTGAGGATTGTTGCTTCTTGGGTGTGGATTTGATGGGCGGGATCACGTGGGTTTTCGTCGGAGACGGGTCAGAGGAGTTAGCAGCGGCGGGTTTGGGGGATCCGGTGAGCATTTGGACGACTTGCTTGAAGGAGGAAGTATCGGCTTGGACGAAGGTGGTGGGATACGGGTTTTCGGGTTCGGATCTGGTAATGGGTTTGGGAGAGTGAACGCCATTGTTGTTGTTGTTGTTGTTGCTGCTGGTAGTGGTGCTACTGTTGGAGCTGAGGCTACGAGGGGAAGGAAGGAGAGAAGAAGGGTTTGGAATCTGTGTGTTGTTATGGCTTGGGGAAATGGAAGCCATAGATGACTGGAACCCATCTCATTCTTTGGCTTTTGACTTCCATCCATCACTTTTTTTTCTCATTCCAACAGACGGAGTTAAACAGGAAGTAACGGCTTTGTGCTCATTTGAAGTTTTCAAATGTTAATTTGTATATTTGGTCCAAATAATAGTTCATCGTGTTGGGTGATCCTGAACCAATTGTTTATTGTTAAAATTGGTCCTTAACCCTACGAATTTATAATTGTATGATTTACATTGGTAAACATACACTTGTTTGTGATGGGCTTTTCTTTGCCTTTTATATTTAATTTGTAAGCATGATTAATTTGTTATTTTTGACTTTGCAGCATATGATTGTTTTCTATTTAATTATTTAGTCTAATAAAATTTATTAGAGATAATTGTTGAGTCTATAAGGGGATAAATGTTACTTTTTCCATAAGATAAAATTGACATCAAGAAAGCCCTAGTACTTAATGATACTTGCATAAGAGGTGAGATAACATTATGAGATGTAATTATCTCATTAAAATAATCTCAATTAAGAGTTGGTTATCACGATTCATGGGTGCATAAGGATAGAGCAAAGTCAATGATTGCTTATAGTCTAAATGATGGATTTAGAAATTCTCATAATTGTTATTACATTATTTTTGTTGACTATAAAGTTATTGTCCATAATAGGGTAAGATGCCACCATTAATTTTGGTGGAAGAGATCCTTAATTTATTATCTCATAAGCCTTTACTCCTTTTCATGAGTGCATGCATGGATATTAGGTAGTCATTGAAAATGTGTATATATAAGTTTTGCTTATACTCAAAAAATAATGAGATTATAAATTATGTCTCACATGTGATTTTGATAGAGATATGGTTTAGGACGACTCGCTTAACAGGTAAACCAATACAAGCCTTCACAGGAAGTTATAAGTAGCATAGGCCGGGTCTTAAAGTAATAACGTTGAAATATACTTACTTGCTATTGAATTAGTACATAAATGAGATCACCAATAGCTAGAGACAAGAGATTCATACAGGAAAATATAAGTAAACGAGCTTAACCTGCCTCTATAGTAAGTAAATAAAGCATAGAAAAAGGAAAGATATTAGTAACCAAAGACTCCAAAAAGTGCTATCGTAGAATGGAGGGTGTGAAAGAATACATATATATTATAAGAAATTCATGCTTATACAAAGAGTAATAAGTAAAAAATTATTCAAAAAGCTAAGATTTTTTTTTTTAAAGAAGCGCCCTCCTCAACAGTTACGAGTGGAGGGGCTACTAGTCCTCGAAAGCAAAGGGTATAGGTGCTCTAATATTTTTACTATGTCATTTTCAGTCTTTAACGGGTGATAACTATTATCAAACTATCTGGTTAGAGGTACTACTGATAAAGTCTTTTGCTGTTGCTCTTAATTCTAGAGTTTATATATTATATATTTAGAAATTATTTATGTATTTATTCCAATATGTAAATCTTGAATTTGTAGAACTAAGAAGCTTCGAAGTGTTCATATAATGCTAACTGAGTTGAGTGAAATTCAATAACTAATATAGATATCTTAAATAATATATGGAGTTCTACTTATAAGTGTATAAAAATATAATATATGAATATTTTGTATGCAGTTATTTTTTCTTAAAATATCTTTATAATAGTAAATTTTATTGAAAATTTTAACACTAATTAAAATGTGGTCCCATACTTTGTGAGATGAATTACAACGTTCAAATGTTCATGACTCATTTATACTAATGATTTTTTAAAAGGTTTTCATTTTATCTACCTGAAAGAATAATTTTTATAGTTTTACAATATTATTTATTGTAACTAAAAGTTTATAGTTTTACAATATTATTTATTGTACCTAAGTTGTAGATCATGTTCAAGTACAAAGCTTACAGTTAATTTATATTCATTCTGGTCTTAAATACGAGATAAAGTTTGAAGTGCAATTTACATTAATCATATTATGAACTTTATTTTATATTTAAGATCGAGGGGCAGTAGGGGTGTGCATGACAACCATTCTGTTCCCCAGATTGCTTTACGAGATAAACAGTTTTTGATTCGTGCCTTGGAAGAGTTTTGAGAATCAGAATTACGTTTGTTAACTCATTTTATTTTTACTCCGAGAATCAGAATTACGTTTGTTAACACATTTTATTTTTATTTATGTAATTTTTATATTCAAAAAATTATTTATGTGATGATGGTGGTGGTGGCGATGAGTGGGGGTGGCGCGGCGGGCGGTGAGGTGGTGGTGGCGGTGAGGTGGGGGTGGTGGCGGTGACGGTCGTGGTGGTGGTGGTGGTGGTGGGGTGGGGGGTGGCGGGCGGCGGCGAGGGTGGTGGTGGTGGTGGCGGCGGCGGTGGCGGTTATGGTGGTGGCGATGAGTTGGGGGCGGCGAGGGTGGTGGTGGCGGCGGGGTGGCGGCGGCGGCGGCGGCGGTTGTGGTCGCGGCAGCGGCAGCGGTGGTGGTGGTGGTAGCGGTGGCAGTGGTGGTAGCGGTGGTGGTGGCGGTGGTGGCGATGGGGTGGGGGTGGTGGTGGTGGCGGCAGCGGTGGGGGTGGAGAGGGTAGTTGACACTGCGAAAGGTTTTCGAGAGAAAGAAGAGGTTGTACGTTGAGGAATAAATTCGATTTTGTGCGAAATAGAAAAGCATGAATTTTACGTTTTTTTTTATTCCCGACAAAAGTTGAACCGGTTCATCCCGGGAAAAAAAAAAAACCGGATTTACCAAACAGATTTCTCATCCATTTGTGTTCTGGGGAACAGAAATTAACAAAAAACACATTCTGGGAGCGTTACCATGCACACCCTTGTGCCATGTATATTTATATTATAGATACGAAGATTGAATATTTTTACTGATTAGGTTACCATAACCAAAAAAAGAAAAAAAAAAAAACTAACCAAGAGGGAAAAAAATTAAAAAAACTGAAGAGCAAGCTCATGGGAAAGAATGAACTTGGCTGCACTGAATCATTCCCTTTGTTCATTACAGGGAGGTTTCTGCTTCATAGCGCTCGCGCTCGTTGGTTCGCTGCTTCTTCGAAATCTCAAGACCAAAATCACTCTTTTTAGCTCTCTGAATCTCGATCACACCGAGAGGACGAAGCTACTTACTCATCGCCATCCTCCGTTCTCCGTCGCTGTGTGATTCGGGCTTTCTTGGTCTTCTTCTGCCACCTTCATTTCAGAGCAGGCCTTCCCTTTATCATATCCCAATCCCTAGCCGCCAGTGTTCCATCCCCGCTTCTTGGTTCAGCTTATACTGTCATCAAGAATTCGGGTATTGATCAATTTTCTACAGTGACGCAATTGGTTTTTGATTTGTTTATACATGGGTTTGTTCTCTTAACTTTTTGTGTTAGATATCTGTATTTGCGCTATCCTGTCTGACTTTTGAGTGAACGGGGAACTGGGAAGGTTCTAAGCGGGGGGGAAGCGTTTTTGAATTCTGAATATTGGATTAAGCGATGGTAGGTTCTATGATATGGTGAGTTGAGGCGGTTCTATAATTCTGATTGATAAATGCTAAGTGACATGGAGGTTTAAGATAAAAATTCTTTATTTTTCGTTTTTAGTCTTTATAGGTTGATAAGTTGATCCTCAACGACTAATTGTTTTATGAATTAGTGGCATGACTTCCCGGGTACGGGCATGTGTCCCAGAAAATATCTTAATGTCTGGACAGGTGATCAAATTTTATTAGTAATGAGGGAAGGAATATTAAAAAATAAGAGAAAACAAAGCTACGAGGATAGGAATTGAGAAACTAGCATTAACTGATCAGAACTCTCCAATCCCACTCTATATCACAAATGGACGCCCTTAGAAAAGACTTTTAGCTGAACACGTCAGATGTTGGGAAAATTGCGTTAGCTGAAAGAAGTGGTGGCCACACAAATTAATGGTTGAAGTTTTTTGCTTTATTCTCCAACTATAAACGACAGATAATTGCAAGGAGTGCCTTAGAACCTTGCCTACTGTTATAACCCCATTAATCAGTTGGCAAAAAATTTCCGGAGTCTCAGAATAAAACAAACTTTTACAAGAAACACAAAAGAATGTATTCCAAATATACCTTAGCTTGTGAAATGAAGAATTGAGGAGCGAGCGAGTCATCTCATAGTTTGAAAAGTACAGGATGCAGACATAGACTTTAGGGAGAGTGCTGTGTGAGGTTTGTAAACTTGCAGCTTTTTGGAGGTATTGATTCTGTTAAAGACTCCACCTCAGGAGAATCCTGGACTTGCTAAATTGACCTGCTAGAAAATCTAGTTTAGGAACTGGGGATAAGATTTGCAGGAGTAAACACTAGCGGAATCTTAAGCACAATTCCTTCCATCCTTTAAAAGTGAGGTCTGCATAGAATCAATTGTATGAAGAATGGACTCCAATTCTAAACTTTCTCTATCATTAAGATATTGATCGCTATGAAAATTCTAATAATGATTTTAATACTGCAAGATCAAGCCTAGAAATAAGATGTGATGTTCAAATGATACTAAAATGCAACAACAACAAAAAAAACCCCGTAACTTGCTTATCCTCCCATCCTTTGAAACGAGTGCCATGGACTAGAATCCGTTGCATCAAGCACAATCCTGAAATTTGCAGACTGTAAGTTATGCTAGGATGATCACACACTTTCACCTGCATTTTTCAAGAAGTCAATAAATTTTTTGTATCACTTGAATAGTTTTGTTTGAAAATTGAAACTTGCAAGTAATATAATATTTCATCCGTTTTTCATGGATCTTTCTTTTTGCCTTTTTCTTCATTCCTTTCTTCTTCTTCTTCTAAATTAAAATCTTCTGTTCATTTTATATGCATGAATAAATGGTTTTCAGACTTGATCATGTTAATATGTTTTTAAGCTAACATGCTATGATGCCCATACAAATATATTGTCTAACATCAATTTTAAGGTAGGTGGTTTTGGAATTGAAGGTTTATTGAGCAGATCTGATCATAGAGGCAGTATCTTATTTTATTGAATGTTTGATCTGTTTGTGCTATCAGTTCCTTGCCATTTCATTTTGAAGTCTAACCATCCTTTTATTAACAAGGAATTTAGTGATTATATATTAGTTTTTTTGTCGCCTATTCTCCCCTCTCCTAAATAAAAAATGCAGAAGTTTGTGAATTTGTTAGACAACAAAAGAACCCAATAGGTTTGCAGGTTAGATAAACAAAGTGACCGTTTTGGAAATTATCTGCTGCTGTGTTTGTGATTAATTTAGTTCGATTTTTTCTGATCTGGGAGCTTGAGTGAAATATTTGGAGGCAATCTTTCTTTTTTCAAGATGAGTAAAGTAAATGCTCCATCTTCAACTAGGCTATATTACTCTTTTTGTTGGTCTGAACAGTCTTGGTCAGAAATAACTTGTTGGAAGGATTCTGGATTGAATTTTTTGGCATTCCAGGTCAGAAGGCCTGCTAGTTGAGGATGAATTTGCAACAAGTTGGGCAGTCTAGATCCTCTAATGGATATGGCCGTCGCAAATCTGAAAGAGAAGGGGCAGCCAAGTCAGAGAATAAGATCTCGTCTGGGAAGTCAAATGCCAACAGACTGGCAAGTACAGGTGAAATTCTAACGTTGATTACTTTCTATTTCCCTATAGTTAACTTTGCTAATATTTCTTCTTATAGGTATGGTGACTGGCAATATGGGTGATGGTCCTTCACATGATCGACTAGTATATGTTACAACATGTCTTATTGGGCAGCAAGTGGAAGTGCATGTGAAAAATGGATCTATATACTCTGGAATATTTCATGCAACAAATACTGAGAAAGATTTTGGTATGTTTTGTTAATTTTATTTATTTATTTTGTGCTGATTAAGAAACTTTTTGTGGGCTTGTGGCATACTTTTATAGATTTTGGCTTCCTTTGTTTCATCTTCTTTTGTAACTGATAACATTATGTGCTGTTTTAATTAACATTACTTTTCTTTAGGAATCATTTTAAAGATGGCTCGCTTGACAAAGGATGGTTCATTGCGAGGGCAGAAGTCTGGTATAGAATCAGGCAGCAAGGCTCCTTCAAAGACTTTAATTATACCTGGCAAAGAATTTGTACAAGTCATAGCAAAGGTTTGCCACTTTTCATATTTGCAGCATACTGAGAAATCTATATTATGTCAGTTAAATATCTGCACCCTTGTGCATTTTTTATTTTAATGCGGATTAGTTTATAGTCATTTAATTTAGTGGTGGAATAGCTTTAGTTTAGAATCAGGTGACAACATTATCAACTTGTTTATTGATCATATATATATGTGTATATCAATCATGGCAGGGCGTTGCTGTTACCAGGGATGGCCTACCTAATGAAGCTCACCATGAAATGTATCAGGACATCATTGTTGATTCAGTAATATCACAGTCACGCCATGTCGACTTGGAGAGAGAACTACAACCATGGGTGCCTGCTGAAGATGATCCACAATGCCCTGAGCTAGAAAATATCTTCGACGAAACTTGGAATAGGTGTTTATTATTGATTTTTTTTTTTCCTGAAGGAATTATTATTATTACTGTTGAAACTGGGATCTTGACCTGCCACCCACTATGCATGTCAATTCATTTTCTTTTTCTTAGACCATAAGGTTGCATGATGAATGAAAAGGAATCCTTTCAATTTCTCTCTGATAATGACAGTTAATTTTGGAAAGAGATAAACAAATGTGTGAATCTCATTACTTCACTGGGTCTCCACCATTTAAGTTGACCGAACCCATTCTATATCTTTCTTTCCAACATTGACTATGTTAATTTTAAAGAGAAATTGATAGGATCCAAATTACCGATAAACTTAGGGTGTAACTTTTCAAGCGCGGGGAAAAAGATACATCAAATAGAAGCCTTGGTTTCGGTGCTGTGTGTTATAGTTTTATGTCAGTAGGGGAAAAAAGTTCAGTTGTATCCACATGGTGTCTCATGTTATTGTCAGAGTAGGTCCAGATTTGTTTGTGGATTCCAAGAAATGTTGCCTCACAAATTGTTAAAAGGATGTACCATTTGGCCGTAGATGTACTCTTGAGATGGCCAGGGGAATTATGAGATGGGGGCCTTTTGTGTCTGTTGTTTTTATCGTGACACAAATCAAAATTAAGTTTACCACTTTGTGACTCTCTCTATCCGTATCAAGGTTCTCTTCAATTTTTTCTTTTTCTAGTTGCGATTTAGTTAAAGATTCTTCATTTTGTTTTACTTGAAAATTGTTATCTTTATTTCTAACAGGGGCTGGGATCAGTTTGAAACAAACAAAGCATTGTTTGGTGTAAAAAGTACATTCAATGAGGAACTTTATACCACAAAGCTTGAGAAAGGCCCTCAGACAAGAGAGTTCGAAAAGCAAGCTTTAAGAATAGCTAGAGAAATCGAAGGTGAAGATACCCAAGATCTCCACCTGGCAGAGGTTAGTGTGGCTTCCGTGCTTTCCTGGTTTTCATATTTTTTCTTTCACTGTTGTGGCTTTCTGTACTGTTTTGTTGTTGTCTGTTGAATTCTTCAAATAATGTTTATAATTTTTTCTCAACAGGAAAGAGGCCTTTATCTAAATAAGAATTTTGATATCGACGAAGAGACTAGATTCTCTTCAGTCTATAGGGATAAAGGGGTTGATGACAGTGGCTATGATGAGGATGAGGATACTCTGTTGGACTCACACAATTCTGAAACCTTTGGAGATACATTTGCTTCAGTCGTTATGAAGTCTGGTGAATCAAGTGATGGAAAAGATGATGATGGAGTCAGAAAATCAAACTCATCCTCTAAGGTATCCTCTCAATCATTTATTTTATTTTCAAACCCTAATACAACAACAACAAGCTTTATCCTAGTAGGGGGGTTCGGTTGCATGGATTGCATGACGCGTTCTATCAATAACCAAATCTTTGTATATATTGTTAACCAAAAGTTTCCCTTCAATAACTTCAAGGAGTATTCTCTTCAGTATTCCTTTAACTGTTTTTAGAGAACTCCATGTTACTTGATCTACCCTTTTCACTGGTGCCCCCAACGGTCTTAGTTATACATGCCTTATCACCTCAAACGATTTTATGCTATTTTCTCTTCAATATATGCCATGCCAACTCTTCCTTGTATATATTCATTACTGAATCCTTTTTTTGGTATGCTACTATGCTCATAAATCCATCTCAACGATATAATCTCTGCTACCCCTCATGTACCATCTACTTAGTTAACTTTTACCTATGGTCAAAAGGGGAAAATTGATTTTCTTATTAGAAAAAAATTCAGATAACTCTTTTTAGCCCTCTCCCAAATGATTCCTTGTGGGTATATCAACTCATGGATTTTAAATCTTGAAACATCCATTGATAAGTGGATCCTTGTGCCTTAAGTTCTTAGTCGCCCAAATCATGCCCTTTTGTTCACTTTATCTTGCATCGTGATCAATTGCCTTGAATTTAAGCTACGAGACTTATAATTATCATAATCTTTTTACTTGATCTTCTTTTTATTTAGTCTTGCTTCTAAACTCTTTAAAAATAAATATTTAAACACAATGCTGGGAAGTTATGCATTAGTGTTGATGCCTTGGTTATTTCTTTATGGGTTTTTGATAGTCTTGTGAGTTTATTTGTGATATTTGAATGAACTAGTTCTACATGCAAGGTGTGCTAGAAGTTCTGAGTCTTCTCACGCTTATGAAATTAGTATAGCTCTAAAAGATAATTGCATTACTAAGAGGCATAAGTTAGTTGTGTCTAGTAACTTTAACTGTCGAATATTCCTTTTCTTCTGAATTTTTGCTTCCCCCGGTCCCTCTCTTTCACTTAGTAACCTCTCTATTTTCTTGTTTCATCTCATTATACTATGTTTTTTGGTCTGCAGGATTTACCACAATCATCTCAGGCAAGTAATGGTGTGGATTTAGGCCGTGCTGGTTCTCATAATCTTGCTAATGAGTTAGTATCTGAACTTGCTGCAAAAAGTGAACCTACTCCAGATGCTGAATGCAGGTTTCTGTTAACTTCTTTATGGTCACTGGTTTCCACTGTAAAAAATTGTTGTTTTACTCAAGCATGGCTTTCTAGAAAATATATATATTTTTATAACAAATTATCTAACTCTTGATACTAATGACTACTTCGAAGTAGAGAAGAATTAGGCCCCAATTTGGGGGGTAACTCTCTCCAACTGTAGCTGACTCAAAAAATAAAAGTATTTATGACAACTGTGATGAATTCATATTCAACAAATTTGCAGGGTTCGGGGGAACTCACTTACTGATCTGCATGAAGCCATTGACAGGAGCAAGGAAGAAAATCGGATAGTGAGTTGAAGTTACTCTGTAAATACCTCATGCAAGATAATTGGTTCCGAGGTTCTAAATTGAGATACTATTTTCCTTTGTTTAATTGATGCAGGAATCTGAGGATGTTCAACCATCAAAATCCAAGGGTTTGTGAACTGTCTGAGCTCTCCCGTTTAAGCAGTTTAAAAAGCATTATGCCTGAAATAATGTGAATGAAATTAAAATTACTCCTCACTTTTTTTGAGGGCCATGTTAACTGTATCTTTTCCTAGAGGAAGTGCTGAAGCTTTCTGTCTGCACTCATTAGTACTTTTGCATGGCAGAACTCACCTGCACTTGAAACTTCATTAAGGTGGTTTAATATATATTACTCTGATTTTGCAGATTTACAGTCATCACACAACTTGAAGAAAGACGAACCTAATTCTGGGGCTTTGTCTTCAAACGCTGTCTCTCATGCTCCTTCATCTCATACTTCATTGAAGACTCCTGAGAAGACAGGTTTGCCTGTTGATTTGATTGGGGCTTCAACATCTGAGAAAGATAAAGGGCAAACAAATTCTTTGAAATCCTCTGGAATAACTGCCAGTTCTACATCAACTCGTACAGATTTTGTGAAAGGTGTTGCATCATCTTTTGGTCCTGGCCTATCACCAAGTTCTTCAGTCAGTTCATTATCTTCTGAAAAATCAACACTGAATCCGAACGCAAAGGTCTGGAAGTTCAATATTGAATTTCTTAAAAAGAGAAATTGGAATAACTGATTCTGTTATTTTATACTAAAGTTACATCACTGAACTGCCCATTTTTTTCTTGACGATGCTCTCAGGAATTCAAGCTCAATCCAAATGCAAAGAGTTTCGTTCCATTCCAATCTCCTGTTAGGCCTCCCTCACAGGTTTCGGATGGCTCCTTCTATTACCCAACTAATGTAACTGCTGTACCCCATATGCCTACCATGCCCATGGAACTTGGAGTAAGTATTCCATGGTGAGATATTATATCAAGTTTTATAATGGGTTTTCACCTGATAGGGTTTTCACCTTTTCATACATCCATCCAAAAGAGACTGCTATAGGTTTTAGTGTTGTGCTTGAATTTTTTTTACTAATTCTAAGGTCCATTATGGTGCATTGACTAAATTTCAAGACTTTGGTGGCTTCAGTATTTTTTAATGAAGGGCTATAAAAGAGCCATTCAAGAGATAAAAGGATAAAATATCGTACTCCAAGTACTCTGTTTATCGAATTCAATCAATCCCCTGTAACTTAAGGACCTGTTTGGTACAATTCTGGAATGGTAATCTTGATTGCATTACTATGGGAAGTGCTTTTGGTTGCTTTTTTATACTGGTGTTTGTAGTTGTAATTACCAAAACTTTGGTAATCCCCATTCATAGCCCCACCATATGAATCCCCATTACCATCCTATACCATGTTCTTGTCAGACTTGCCCTCAGAATTACTGCATACACAGTTTGATGCCCCACCTCTGCTTCAATGCCAGCAAAGCCTTCTTCTCAGACGCCAACAGAGTCCATCCAAGTTGGTCTTTTCTTTTCTTTTTTTTAATATATTAAACGTGAAAATGGTTAGAATATTAGGGATTATTTAGATTAATCGTTATCATAGATTAGTCATTATGTTATTAGTATTTGATATTTAGTAGGATAAAGATATGGATATATTATATCTTATGATAATATATCTTAATCATTTAGATTAGATTTAATTTATTCTGATAAGATTAGATTCTAGGGTTAGTCCTAGGTTTGCCTATATAAAGGCCCCTATGTACTCACTTTTATTGATGGAGTTTAATAAGAGAGTATTTTATCCCTCTAAATTCAAAATGGTATCAGAGCTAGGTTTAATTATATATCTACAGTAAACTCCACGAGACCCACAGTCTCCAGCGACTGTTTCAACAAACTCCTCATCTCACCCAGCCGTCCAGAATCATCACGCCGCATCTTAGGAGTCACAGAGGAACTCCAAGAGTGCACACGAGCGTTGAGTGGAGGCAAGAAACACAGAGAGAGAGTCAGAGTGAAACACGAACACGAGAGAGAGCGAAACGCAGTGAAAGAGAACGAGATCTTCAGATCTGGGCAGAGGAAGGCGCGTCTCACATCACCGCCACCACAGACGGCGTCGGAGCTCGCCGATCGGCGGATCCCGGAGAGACGACGGCCAAAAGACCGGCGCGTGAACACCACGCGCCACCTTCTTTTCCGCGCGTGAACACCACGCGCCGTCGTGAACTGCAGCTTCTGGCGAACCTTTTTGACTAGATCGATGGACCCTCCTATATTCAGTGCAATACCCCAAAATTTCCGTCAAAGTAAAGTCAATCCCATGGCTTTTATTGCAAGTACGAATTCTGAATCCCAAACAGATACGAATTCTCAATCCCAAACAGAACCACCAAACCAAACAGTACCTTTTAAGACCACAGAGATGATACTAGATTTCTCAGAAAATCATAGTATGACCATTAACCATAGGTTTAATGGCAAAAACTATCTCCAATGGTCCCAAAGTATACTGAGGTATATTCGTGGCAAGAGAAAAGAAAAATATATTAATGGGGCAGCACCTCAGCCAACCCTTAATGACCCAAATTTTGACACATGGTCTGCTGAAAACAATCAAGTTATGACTTGGTTGTGTAACTCGATGACCGTGGAGATCGGTGAGGGCTATCTCGCTTGCCCACACAAAGAAAGGAAATATGGGATACTACCCGGAGAACTTACTCCTCGCTTGATAATACCGCTGCCTTGATCCACCTGAAGCAACAACTCTGTTATTTAAGACAAGGTAACATGTCAGTAACTGAATATTATAATTCTATGCTAAAATTGTGGTAACAACAGGATTTGTTTGAGGTTCACCCCTGGGAAAGCCTCAAAGATGGACAATTGTACAAGCGAATTGTAGAAGAAGGAAGGATACACGATTTTCATTTAGGCCTGAATGACTCTTTTGAAGAGATAAGGGGCAGAATTATGGGGTTAAAGCCACTACCACAACTCCTTGAGGTTGTTAACTTCGTACAATTTGAAGAAAGTAGAAAACTCCTAAACCAAAGTGGCCCAAGCCAAAATGAAAGTTCAGCTCTTGCAATTAAGGGACCACACGGGGAACAAAAGTGCAACTATTGCAAGAAGAAGGTCCATAGTAGAGAAGAATGCTGGAAACTGAATGGAAAACCTTCAAGTGGAATCTCGAACTTTCAAAGTCACGTTATTCCAGCTGAACTTACGGTCAGGAATGATGATCGTTTGAGCAAAGAAGAACTCCAGGTGCTTCGCAGGATACTTGAGAAGCAGAATAAGTCAAACTCTATCCCCAGTGTGAATTTGGTACAATCCGAATTTACAAGGGAAGAGGACGATTGGGACTTCTAGAAAAAGGGACTTGAGATTCTTCTGGGCAAGTTCTGCTACTCAATATGGGACCTCTGAGACTCCAAAAATGAGTACAAGCCCAAACAAAATGTGGGACCTCTGAGACTCAAAAAGGAGTACAAGCCCAAACAAAATAAATGAGACCTCTGAGACTAAAGAAGAGTACAAGCGCAGAAAAAAAAAATGGGTCGCTGAGACTCAAGAAGTACAAGCCTAAAAATTTTGAAGATTGAAGCAGGCAGGACAAAGTTTGAAGGATTTCGAGGCAAGCTGTCAATGATCAACATATACTCTCTAGCTTGAGGGGGAGTGTTAGAATATTAGGGATTATTTAGATTAATCGTTATCATAGATTAGTCATTATGTTATTAGTATTTGATATTTAGTAGGATAAAGATATGGATATATTATATCTTATGATAATATATCTTAATCATTTAGATTAGATTTAATTTATTCTGATAAGATTAGATTCTAGGGTTAGTCCTAGGTTTGCCTATATAAAGGCCCCTATGTACTCACTTTTATTGATGGAGTTTAATAAGAGAGTATTTTATCCCTCTAAATTCAACAAAAATTAATTTTATCCCAACATTCTTTGATGTCATGCCAAACAAAGCTATGGTAACCAATATTGCATAGCATTACATTGTATTACCAAAAGGGTATGCAATTTAACCAAATGGGCCCTAAGGGACAAGGGACTGCTGGCTGGTTTTTCAGGACTAAGCCCTAGGAGTTCTTTAAGAATAGCGTAATCTCTTTTCTGCTTTGATGTATCTTACAACCATGACCAAGTTGCATCTCTGGTGCAGATGGGACATGCATTTGCTGGGCCACAACATGTCCTGTATAATCCACAAGTAGCACAAATGTCATCCCAAACGTATTTTCATCCAAATGGACCACAGGTAGGATATCACTAGCATTTTTTTACCGGTGTCCATTTTAAATGAATAATGCTGCTTCCGGGTAAATGCTCACTAATTGCTGATATACAGTACGGACAGCTGGTTGTTCATCCTAGGCAAGTTTCGTACATGCCAGGTTATTTACCTGTAAGCTCTTAACCTTTTCTTTTGCATTTTTAACTTTTTATGTTTCCAACAATTAGATGACATCAGCATTGTCTATCATCTCATCGCACCGTTGAGATCATCCATCTTAATATCTTTTACTATACTCCCTCCGGTCGTTTTTATAAGCAACAAGTACTTAAATTACGCGAAACGAACTATTGTTTAAACCTTATTGAAAGCAATAAATGTGTCAGAGATGTAATTTTTTTTCTGAATATACCCTTGTATATGAAGATGATGAGTGTAAGAGAGAATGAGTAGGAAAAGAGATGAGAGAGAGGGAGAGAGACATGTAATTAATAAGGGGTAAAAATGTAAAAGTGCATTAAATTATTAAACAAAACCTAGTTGTTGATTATATATAGGACCAACCCTATATAAGAAAATGTTGCTCATAAATAGGACTAGAGGGAGAGTGTGTGTATATATAGAGGTGAAATTTGAATGGCCTAATAGAAGATCATGGAATTTTTTTGAATCTGAACTATATCATCCATTATTATCTGCCTTTACTAATTGGGTCTGATGTCAAGTTTGGAAAATGATCCTTTCTATCACAATATTTATCATCTGTTTATGATGATTACTGGATGATTTTCTTGATTGATTATAATTACAGGAGACACCATATAAGGGACGGGATTACTAACAATCTTGGCTGATAGCATTCTTGGCAAGTTTGTTCCTTGCCTGAAATGAATAAACTCACAGTGGATGATGGATTGAAGGACTGGGGAGTCTTCAGCTATAGGAAGAGATTCTTATGAATAGGTCTTTATATATATATATATATATACAGGCAAGCTGACTCATGCTGGAATATAATTTTATGGCACCTGTAACACCCCCCCCCCCAACATCCTTTGGGGGTTCCTTAGATTTGGGTCATTTAACGGCCTAACTCAGATTGACCTCTCCCCTCCTCTCTTAATTTTTGTTTGCTGACATTTTATTTCAGTTTTCATAATTTTGCCTTCAGTTCTGTTTCATCTTCTTGTGATAACAGTTGTTTTGCTTTGCCATTCAGTCTGCTGATAGCAAAGCATCGCCATGAGATTCTGTTGTATTAAATTATTTAAAAATTATAAATTTTGGTGAGGATAAGATATCATCAGGTGGTTATTATTATTATTATTATTATAGTGAGTTCAAGTTTTGTAATTATTGAGTTATTTCTTTGCAGATGGGTGTGTTTTTCTGTTTGTGTCTAATGTGAGTGTGCTTCTGTCCTTTATTTATGCATGTCCTTTGATTGATACATGTTAAAGCTAGCCATACAAAAGCTCTTGTTGGGTATTTGATATTATATTCCTAAAATTTTAAATGTTGGTTTTTTATAACAGACTAATTGTATTATTTTATACGATAGTCTTTTTATCTTGTGTAATATAAAAGTGTGAAATAATGAGATTTTTATATAATAAGTAACAAAAAGGATAAGATCATGTGCCAGACTTAAGTTTGTCACTAATCCACATACTAGTCTTTATCTACTCTCGAGAATGCTTCTTTATCACATTATTTAATTCATATTAATTAATGCATACACTTTCATGGACAACGTTAAAAAATACAAAAAGGACAAGCAGTATCGTATTGTGTTGTGAACGTCAACGTTGTGAGTGTGATGTGGTAGGTATATGATTGAGAGTTTTAAAGTGAGAAATGAAAAGGACCACCACAACCTCTCCACCACTTAAATTATTTAGGGAAAATCCCTCTCAGGTCTCAAGGAACCAACAGAATCCCAAAAAAGTCCCTAATAAAAGTCACACAGAAAATTCTTAAGTTGTTAATCTCTCAAATGAAGTTATTAACTCCATTAATTAACAACTCCATCTGTGGGATTAACAACTTCTTAAGACTTTTCTGACATCAGAATTCGATGTGGGACTTTTTTGAAATTTTGTTGGTCCTTTGGGATCTAAGAGGGGATTTTTCCAATCATTTATTGTAGTTTCTAAAGCAGATTAGATGGCATCCTAATCCTTCTTTATTAATTATTAATTAATGGGTTACTTAACCTCACTAATCTCTATTAAGAAAAGACAGGATAGCAAAAAACATTAAGGGGGGAAAAGGAATCCAAAGGACCTTTTTGGTTTGTTTGCTTTCCTTTAACTTCTAGAATGAAAAATACATATTCAAGTAAAAAGAAATTGATTTTTTATTCAAGAAAGTAATTATAATCTTAATATGTTTACTTAATTTTGTTAGCATAATTTTTTTAATGTAAATTTTCCTTGATTATTCCTTTGACCTTTTGTTTTACTTGAACATTTTTAGTCTTTAATTGACTTTAGTTTACCGATTAAATTATGTTTCATAATCATTTTTTTATAGTAGTAAAAAATTTAGGTAAATTGAGCCGGCTATGTTTCATATTCATTTCTTTGACGGTCAAATGAACAGAATGATTATGCATGCTATATAATTTATTACGAGCACAAATGAAATTTTATGACGATTGACGAAGGATATCATAATGATCACATGTTTTTTTTTTTAAATATGATATAATTGGTTGTGTCTAAAGATTAGTACACCTTTTTTATAAATAAATTATTTCAAAAATTTATAATTGATAAAAATATGCTATATTTTTTACAAGCTTTTGTTTGTTCTTTCTTTTTGTATCATCCTCGTTGGCATGGTGGAGGGTTGAATTTCTCTTATCATTATTTTTTTATTATTCCTCATAATTTCTAAATAATGTCAGTTTACTTGATCTGAAAAGTCACAATACTACATTGACTTTTTTCTCATTTTCTCAATCAATGGTCAAAATGAACTAATAAGTGATAATGAGAAAAAAAGGATGAGGAGGAGGATCTGTTTTCTTGTTTTGTATGGTTTTTTTGTTTCTGTTTTATGGGGAGGGTTAAATTGTTATAACCAGAAAACAATATAAAATATTAAATTTTGATAGTATCATCTTTTATTAAAAGAGCAAAAATTATAAACTACATGTGTAATTCAATATAATTTTATTTCTGTATAGATATTTAGTTTGTAAATAAAAAAATCGGACGACATAAATTTCAACTCATCACAAAACGACAAGAATGGAATACGACCAAACTAAAGAATTGGATTATTCCTTTTAATCTTAATTAAAAAGTTAAAACTTTTCACTATTAGAAATGATAATGTAATTTAATTGTCAAAAAATTTCTTGGTCACGTTTACTCTTTAATAATGAAGAAAAAAAACGGAGATGGTAGGAAGATGGAGGTAGAGGTGGTGACTAGGAAAGCCTCCTCTTTTGGTTTTGGGTGTTAATGCTCAGCCTGATTCAGTCTCTGTAGAAGACGAAACGTTTCTTGGATTCTTTGTCGCTGAAGCCGATACTTTCAATAAACCAAAATACAAGGAAAAAAGGGACTAGCATCTTTTTGAGTTTCGGAGGAAGGAGACATGCACAGGTTCTGAATTTCAGCGTAACCCATTATCTTCTTCCTCTTTTAATTTACCTCTTTTTCGAGGTATCTAGAACTCTTTTTTGTCGAGATTGTGTTTTCACTTGATATGGTAGTGAATATGCATACAGGTGGGGGATTTGGAGCTTTTATTAGATGGTGGGGCTTCTTCTTTCTTGTTTTGGTTTAGTCTTGGGTTTGATGATGATGTTTAGTGCGTTATTGTTGTTCTGAGGAAAAGTTTTTTGTTTGTGTCTTATTTTCATGAATATTCTGGCTATTGCCTATTTCTGAAGTGTTTTTCCGATTTGGGCAAGGTGCTTTATATCAAAGGTAAATCTTTAAAGATGAAATTCCTCTTCATTTAATAACTTCATCCAAATTTCCATACTCCAGGTTTTTGTTCTTTTTTTCTTATGTTTTCCTTGTGCCCATGCGTTCTACACTTTTTTACTGTAGTAGGGTTCTTTATTAAGAAATTTCTTAACCCTTTAATTCTCAGTAATATTGTTATTTGTTGGCTTATCTTTTTGATCGAATGAAGTAAACTTTCCATGCATACCAAATTTTTTAGTAAAAGTGGTCAAAGGTAAATAGGAAAAACCGGAACCTTTGATGTCGTTAATGAGTCTGCTGATCCGTCTGTGCTTCAGCTTGAGAGTGCTGACTTTAGCATACCAACTTGTTCTTCTTTGAGTTGACCTAAGATCAATACTACTTTGCGATCGTTGAAATTATTGTTTCTAAATTTTCTATGCACCATTTCCACTTTCATATGTCCTAATTTCTTTTTCTGTCATCTTTTCATGGAGTTAACGGTTTCTTTCTCCTACAATCTGTCACTTGTAACACACTGACGTTACATACACAAGCACTCATTGCTTGTACTCAAGAAACATTTGCCTAATTCACTCCAAAAAAGAAAACAAAGAAACATATGCCTAACCACAATTACTCTAAATTGCTATCAGAGACTAGTTTCTGCTTGAAATTTCTTGACTACTTTTAGGTGCACTAGCGTGACATGTTTTTGGTTTGGTATGCTTTGATTGGTCAAAACTTCTCCTGCAATTAGGTGATGCTCTGCATTATTTTGGTTGGTATTAATAATTGCAACAACCACCTGGTAGGTATGCTACGTGGAGTAATGGTAGCTGATGATTGAAAAAGCTGTGGCCAAGTTCAGATTTCTAGTCTCATGTTATTTTGAAGGTGTAGAGAATTGCTATTTTAAAAGGTAAGGTCTGAACTATAGTGAGAAAGATTATGGTGTGTGTTCTGCCCGTACAACATCTACTCATGTTTTTGGTTGCTCATCATGGAGGAGTTTTTCTGTATTTGATGTCCAGAAATCATCTGCCTCCAGGAATTTAAGCTTGAAAATGGGAGTTATGCCGCAACAACGTCATAATACAAAGCCATTGAGTTTCCAGTTTCAAGATCAAGATTCATCTTCTACTCAATCGACTGATCAATCTTATCCAGAAGTTGGTTCAACTCAATCAGGTATTTGGTTGTAACTTGTCTATATGTAATTCTGAATTTTTGTGCTTATGAACTGGTTTCCGTGTTTCTTTTTTCTAGTGGTAAAAATCTGATACTTGCTGTATCTTAGTAAAGCAAATATATGATCATGATCCTATTTTCTGAATAATATCTCTTCTCCTCCAGCATTAGCAATCAGAGAATTATGATATCTATATAATATCATGCTTTGGTTGGAGATAACTTCACAGAAACACTCTTCAGTAATACTTTGGCTTGTCACTTTACGGGTGTTTGTTCTGCATTGGTTTGTAGGTCAAGTTTCTATCCTGTGTAGCAAGTCTTCTTCACATTCAAAATGTAGTGCAAGTGGAGGAGGTCTCATCAGGTCATCACTGGGGAGTCAGAGTTTTTGTTTTCCTCCTTTCCAAGTGGATCATAACCAACCAATTGTATGCAGATACATGTTTATGTTTTGGTTAGCATGAAAGATAGGCGATGCTGATAACTTTTCTTTGGTCATCTGTATTTCAGTCTCATATCGCATTTCACCATGCTGAACCATGCTTTGATGGTGTATTTGCTGCATTCGGGCCACAATCTAAGGCAAGATGTTATGATTTATTCTTTTTCTTGTTCGCTTTTATTTCTGTCTCCTTGTTCAGTATATGGAGTTGGCCACAAAAATGATTGATATTATTTCATTTTTTGTTTCAAGCTGATAAAAAATATTATCCCTTCATTTGTGACTGCATCTCCTTCTGAGTTGTGATTGTATTTGGCAGGATAGTATCATTGTCATTGTTATCCTTACTTTGTCATGATTTATTTGTAGTGGTTTTGGCTTTGTCTAGTTTCCTTCTCGAATTGTAATAAAGTCTGATCAAAGCCTTTATCTTATGCTAAGGTGGAAGAGGGCAATATCAAGACGTATACAAGTTTTGATTACCTAAATAAAATACGCTTATCTTGCTTCTCTTGAGCCTGACAAAATTTCCAATTTCTCTTCTGAGGAGCTTCATTTGCTCTGCTTTTTCCTACCTTCCTATTCTTTGCTTTACCCCTTGAAAAACATGCTATTGATTATAAATATAATTTCCTTGTGAAATGAAATATATTTTCTGGGCAAAGCCTCTATCCGAGTAGTTAATTTCTTAAATTTGTGGTGCAAGAGATAATTTGCCGGCCTTACAGATTCTTATTGTTCATAAAGTAGGTCAGTGAAGTATCTTTTCATTTAATTATGTTTCTTGAGTTCCCATTTCTGCATCCCCTTTGTTCTGATTCTTTGTTTTCTTTTCTTTATCATTAACATGATTCTTTATAGTGGGGAAGCTGTTTTACAGTAACTTTTGATATTAAGTGATACAATTTTATGCATATAAAAATGGTTATTCCTGTTGACCTTTATCGTAATGACAAAAGAAAGTGGACTATTCTCCCACAATAGAGTTTGTTTATTCTTGTGTTCAACTCTTTTGGATTCTTTGCATGACGTGTTTGTTCTCTAAATTAATTATTGCTCTAAAAAGAACTCTATTGCCTAATTCTGAAATTATTTATATATGCTGTCAAAATATCACCAGATTCATCAGGCCCAACTCATGGGATTAACTTCTGTTCGAGTTCCTCTTCCTTTCGATCTGACAGAAGAACCAATATATGTCAATGCAAAGCAGTACCATGCTATTCTGAGGCGTAGACAGTTTCGTACAAACTCGAAGCACAGAACAGACTCATCAAAGCTCGAAAAGTAAGTCCACTTTTCTCTAATTTCCAAAGTAGCTTAAAAACCTATCTATAACATGTTTGGATAAATAAGAGTGAAAATTGGTAAAAAGTCCCTATTTGAAAATTTTATTGGTCGAAGGACCTAATATTTTTTATACACAGGAAGTACTGGTATTTTGTAGGATTTCAACGAGTATCGGTACTCACATTCAGGTCTTTTTGGTTAATAAAATTTTCAAACGGGAACTTTTCTCTGATTTTTGTTTTTCTTTAAAGGATGCTATGATTGTATATGCTTCTGCAGCCATATCTTCACGAGTCCCGGCATCTGCATGCATTAAGGAGGGCTAGAGGTTCTGGCGGTCGCTTTCTCAACAGCAAGCAACTCCAGGAAGCAAACCTCAAAACAGACAGTCGCGGTGGCCTGAAAATTTCAGAAGGTACTAGGTTGAACCTAGGTCATGGAAACATGTCAGAATCCAAGAATCATGCTGATAACTACAGAGATGGGGCATGCCCAACAGGTTCTGATATCACAAGTGCATCTAATCATGGTGATGGCATGCTCCAGCAACATGAGTTCAACTTCAGGCTCTCTAGTTACCCTCCTCACAACTTTGGATGGAACATGCAAGGCTACTCGGCTGATCCCAGCGCTCGCGGTGGCGGGAATCAACAGCGCGTGTCTGTTCTAATGTGACAGAGACACGTGTGTTCAGCACATCAAAGCAGTCATCTTTCAGATGGAAACTGCTTGTTTTCCCAATGGGAAGTCATCCTTGGCTCATTTAATATGATACTATGTAATCGTTAGAACTCTGTGGTGTTCATGTCACAGCCATATCCCAGGAACAATGATATGAACATCTTATCAGATATGCTATGTTATGTTTGATTTGGCGTGTTTGGACAAAGTAGAAGAATGTCGGGAATTAATCTTATCAGATATGCTATGTTATGCTTGATTTGGCGTGTTTGGACAAAGTAGAAGAATGTCAGGGGAATTATACTGACTGTTGTAATATGTCTTATGTTTGAGGATTATTGGTGATGTCGGATTGATTTGTGGTTTGAATGAGACCTTTATTTGCTCCTGCTTCTATGATATCTCATTTGTGTTTGAATTGAAAAATCTAATGCCTCTTTTCTTTTTTGACCTGTTAGGATGGTATTTGATTATAGTTTGCGTGATCTTCCATGTTGATTCTTTTTTAGTATTATATATATAATTTTTGACAAATAGATTGATTGATTGGTTCTTCTAAGCAATTGAATGATAACTTAGTAGTATGAAAGCTGTCGTGTAATTCGCCTTGACAATGAGGCATTTGATTTCTCATACGGTCATCATCTGAGTCGCATAACTTGATCCATGATGCTTCCTAAGTAATCCATTGTACTGTGCTATCAGCACCTCCTCTGTAATTATATGATTAATGGTATTTCTAGAAAAAGTGAAAGATGGTAGGATCGATCCCACCTGTAATTTCATGCTTTTAGCATCTGCTTCTCACATTTGGAAGAAAAATATTTCATCAGTCTCCCTTAGTGGGAGTAAGCTGAGTGTGTAACAAATAAGATTTGTTGGATAAAAAAGGGAGAATTACACTCAGGTCCCAAGGAAGGAAAAAAATTACAAAAAAGTCCCCTGAAATCATAAAATTACAAAAAAGTCCCAAGAGAATTTTGTTGTAAATACATACATTTCGTGTTGTAAATACATACAAATATTTACAACAGAAAAGTATATATTTACAACAACACGAAAAGTAATTTTCATTCCGTACAAATAATATCAAAAAGTCCCAAACCATTTACAACGGGAAAAGTATATATTTACAATAACATTTAAACACCGACCATTTACAATGAAAAAGTATGTATTTACAACAACATTTAAAAATTCTGTACAAATGATAGCGACTTCGGCAAGTGCACCGGTCGTTATAAGTAATAAAGTGATAAGAAAAGTATCGTTCCCACGAGGAATAGTACTCCAGCCACTAATTAGTTATTTCACTTTAGTTGGATCAATGAGAAATAGGGAGTGAGTTGTAACCAAACATAATTTAAAGAATTAAATAAAGAAAAAGCATTCAAGATTAAGAATTTCAAGAACAACGTTTTTAGAAAAGATGAGTAATCAAGAAAAACGCAGCTAGGGCATAAAATTCCCCCTATGTTCCTTCGAATATTTGAATTAAATCCTTAATTGACTATTATTCTCATGATTGACGATCAATTCTCTAAAATTAGACTAAGTCCCAATGTCTTGACGCTACCTTAGTCCGTTATCTTTGAAAACAACCTAATGTCTTAGTATTGTTTGGAAAGATCAATGTATTAAACCTGAATTATGAGATCGCATAAACTCGTAAGCCTATGTCTAGGTCATGCAACTCTATGATGAATTAACGGTTCAGCTTAAAAGAACCAACATCTCTATTGTCTGCGTCTTGTCTCTCCGTCCTCTCTAGTGTGTGTCTCCCTTGCTCTTTATATAGAAATTCCCTTAGGCTGACTTGGCCGTGATCTGATCCTGTCTTAAATACAAGATATGCAATATCCTTTTGAGATCTCCAATCATCTCCAAATCTTTTGCAATCCACTCTCTCATATCACACAATTGATTCAAATTGATTTCCTTTTTCTCGCTCCTTTCTCAATCAGCTAATAACTCCTGCAAGATATATATATAGTAATAGATTTAATCCAATATATCTCAGAATTGATACTCATTTAATTATAAAATCTGCACTTATCAACAAATAATATCAAAAAAGTCCCAAACCATTTACAACAGGAAATGTATGTATTTACAACAGGAAATGTATGTATTTACAACAAAAATTTCCTTGGGACTTTTGGGTAATTTTGTGATTTCGAGGGATTTTTTTGTAATTTTTTCCTCCCTTGGGACCTGAATGTAATTCTCCCTAAAAAAAATGATTTAGGAAAAGTTTGATAGTCTTTTTTAATTAAAAACAACAAAATGAAGAAATAAAAAAAAAATTACTATTCTCAAAACAAATAATGGAATAATATAATAGAAATGAAAATTTTGAAAGTACAAAAAAAAATTAAGGACATGAAATTCAAAAAGAGAGTAAAGAGATTGAATTTCAAAGTCAAATAGTGGAGTAGAAGTATTAAAGGGAAAATAAAAAATAAAAAAAACGATTGACATAAACTAAACATAAGGAATTCAACGTTAAGTCGGCTAAAGATTATTTTTTTTTTCTAGATAACATAGAATAGAAATAAAATATGTACAAAAAACGAATAGAAACACAATTTTATGATTTTTTTTTTGGCCCATACAATACAATAATTAGGTGATTAACTTAATTAAAGATGTAAGAATTTGCAATGTTAAGAAACTAAGAAAATCGAGAGACTTTTCAGTCCAACGTATTCCTGAAAACGACTTCGTTTTAGGTGTGCATTGGTTTATGCTGAGAGTCATTGCATTGTCTTCTTCATTTCATTCCAATTTTGTTTTGGGAGTTCACTGTCGGAGATAGGGAGGAGAGTGAGACGGAGAGACGAAGCCATGGATGGTGGACCGCAGTACAATCCTCGCACGGTGGAAGAGGTTTTTAGGGATTTCAAGGGAAGAAGAGCGGGACTCATAAAAGCCCTTACCACCGGTTCGTCTTTCTCCTGCTTCACCTTTTATGGTGTTTTTTTACCCCTACTCATTGGTTTCGGTTTTGCGTTTGGCTTTCGGGAATGCGCATGAAACGAAATGGGTAGAAATGTGCTTCGGATGCAAATTTGTTGTTTTGTTCAGTTTTAAATAGTCTCAATGGTATGTTGGAGCGTGGTCCATATTTTTATTGCCAGAATATCCCGGTAACTAGTTGGGAATGGGTCTCCTGATTTTTCTGTTCTTTTCTATTATTGATATTCAGCACGGCCGGCAAGGGTGAATGCCATTATTTGTTTTGTGCTTTAATTTCTGTATTGAGAGTGTAGCGTCATGGTTCCAGAGTGAGCTGGGAATATATGGTATAAGGATGAAACAAGAGAATTGTAACATTGACCAAGCTTGATGTTCATGGTGTCATGTTTTTCAGTATTCAAGTTTCTCTCTCTATATTTGTAAAAGATGTATTGTTGCATTGAGTATTCATGTAAGAATGTAAAATTTGGAACTGAGACTATCATTTTGTAGTTCCCCGATAGTATTGTTAGTAAGAAGATTTTACTTCAATGTAACGAAGTTGCAGGATAATGCTCTCTTTCATTTTGTTATACTCTTCCTTTTAGTTTCCTACCTGTGCTTGACAGCCAGAACTTCGTGCAGAGGGACTAGATGTTAACCCACAGTGGTTATCTGATACATGTAAAATTGTAAATGCTTGATACTCTGAAATGGGGAAAAGACTCCATAGAGAAATTCTGATTTCTTTTTCTTTCTGATAATTTTTCTTAATTTTTATGCAATTCTGGTGAGATTTAGCGTCCAAAAGTTTAGAGGAAACAGGAGAGGAAAGGAAATGAGTCTTTGTATGCTTTTAAAGCCTCAAATGGTGCCACAGATGAGACAGATGATAAATGTTGTTCCTATTTTTGTCTGTACTGATTCCATGCTGGCTGAAAATGATTTCCTCTTTATACTTTGTTACTGAAAATCATAATGGAGGTTATGAAATAAATTGTTTTCTGATTTATTTATCCTACTTGTTCTTCCTTCATACTGTTGCAGATGTTGAAGAATTCTACAACCAATGTGATCCTGGTTAGCTACACTGACTCTCTTTAGCCTTCCATTCTTATATTATTTTTTCTGCATTTCTTAATGCTGAATTTTTGGGCATGTTGTGTAAATTCTTTTGTGTGCAGCATCACCTGCATTTTTAAACAATAGATGGGGGTTTTAGCTTGTTGATTCTAGATGGTTAAATGCTGTTTCAGCCTCTCACTAAAACTCTAATATCATTCCATTGATTCTTCATGACTTTTGAAGGTGCTTTGCATTTATATCAGGTTAAAATTTTTCTTTTATGGGGTTTTCACTCAGTACTTTTGTCGCCCTTGTGCCTTCCTATCAATATATGAACTGATGCACTAGTTCTCTGCAAGTGTAAGATAAGATATATGTGCTAGAACTACAATTCTTGAGTGGAAGAACTATATTAACTGACGTCTTCTGAAATTGGTATCACAGTTATGCTTTTTATTGATATTTAGACTAATAATCTTGAATACTCATGCAGCATTTTGAACTGCATTCCACATAGTTATCAGTCCAACCAGCCTTGACCAGTGTTGTTGTATATTATATGTATATTGGAAACTTTGGATATACAATAGACATTCTTGTATCCATGTTAGTCGTTATTTCTTGACTAAATGAAATGATGATTCTCAAGAAACTCTTTGCAGGAAATGTTATTCACATTTTTGGAAGTGAAGATCTTATGTAGCTATGCTAGCTGCTTGGTCAATTTATTGTAATGAAGAATTTGATGTTTCCACATCTGGATTTTCTTTTTATAATTAGCTATGTAATCCCTTGTTTTCTCCCCGGGTTTTTAACTTCTTTCAGAGAAGGAGAATTTGTGCTTGTATGGTTATCCTAGTGAGCAGTGGGAAGTAAATTTACTGCTGAAGAAGTTCCTCCAGAACTTCCAGAGCCTGTGCTGGGCATAAACTTTGCTAGGGATGGCATGCAAGAAAAGACTGGTTATCTTTAGTTGCTGTCCATAGTGATTCATGGTTACTTGCTATCTCTTTCTACTTTGGAGCCAGATTTGGGTTTGATAGAGCTGACAGGTATAGCATGCTCTTTGAAAACTGCCCTTTTTCTTTTTAACCTTTCTTTTTTGGTTAATTTCTTAAAAAGTCAACTGTAGATTCTTGAAGGCACAGGTAGTTTGGGTTCATTCTGCTTCCTAGTCTGAATTATCACATTTATTCAGTTGTGGCCATGGAGGGTTCTTCCCCTCCTTGTTGAGGAATTACTTAATTTTTCTTCATTTAATGATTTATTGATTGCATTTAGTTTATTGACTTGTGTGCCTATAAATCGTTGGTCACTCACGATTGTTCCTCCCCCTCCCTCACTTGAGCCCTTTTTCTTTGCCTAGGCAATTGCTTGCCTTTGGAAAGAGGCAAAGATGATTATCTCAGTTTACTTAGGATCTTTGCAATTTTCATTGTAATATCTTGTAATTCATCATATGTTTTTATGTTCATTATAATGTGTACAGTGGTGTATTCCTTGTCTAGTGATCTTTTAATTAATCAGCTTGGATCTGCTTATTCAGTCACTGTGTAATCTGCATTTTCTTTGAACCCTTGGGATAGTTGTGGATATGTGTAGGGTTGGATCATCAGAATATAGTTCTTAATTTTCATGCAAAACACTTCAATAAATGGTTCTCTCATATAATTTTCTATTTGATGTACTAATGCAGGAAACGACTTTTCAATATGATTAATGAACTGCCAACAATATTTGAAGTTGTTACGGGTACAGCAAAGAAACAACTTCAGGAGAAGTCTTCAGGTTCAAATCACGGTGGCGACAAATCAAAGTCCAACTCTAAAGCGGTAAATAATACTTTCTTCTCTTCCTACTCATGATAAATAATAAATTACCATTTGTTCATGCATACTTGTGTTTTGTATTGGAGTGAATAAACTGGTTTGTCTGAGTTTTAGCTACCTGTAGATGTCAACCATCTCTATCAAATCAAATACCTTGGCCAAGGTGTTACCTTTTTGTTTCAGGGTGTCAAGTATTGAGATGAGAATATTTGGGAAGTTTTCGTGAATAAATAGACTTTGATATCTCACCAAACGAAAAAAAAAAGGACACTGATATCCTATCTAATTTAATATGGGAATTGAGTATTGCAAATTTCAAATTGGAACTTGAGGCGCTTGTATGAAGTTCAAAAAGCAGACAAAAAGGTTTGTCACTTTAGTTACACTTAAACCATCACCAAAACCTCAAGGATCTGGGCCAAAAGAATTATGGGCATTGAATATGAGAAGAAAATAAAAAGGATTAAATTATAAGATTGCTTTGGGCTGAATGTGGACAAAACAGTGCCTTAAGTATGGAACAAAGATAATTCATCCTTGTTGTGAGCCTACTATAGATCAAGAAAACAAAAGAAACATAAACCTCTATTTATGGTTGCGCTAAGCCATTGCTGTATAATGATATCACATTTACTGTAGGTATTTGGGGGTGATATAGGCCCTTTGCTTGAGGAGGTGGTATTATCATATTTGTACCCTTTTGCTCTTTTGATCTGGTTTGTCTTATTTGATTATTGAATCATTGAGCAGCGAGGTTCAGAATCTGTGGGAAAGCATTCAAAGCCTATGCAATCAAGGGACGAGGAAGAAGAACTGGATGAAGTAGATGACGAAGATGAACATGGAGAGACTTTGTGCGGGGCATGTGGTGAGCATTATGGTACTGATGAATTCTGGATTTGTTGTGACATCTGCGAAAAATGGTTCCATGGAAAATGTGTGAAGATCACCCCAGCTAGGGCAGAGCACATCAAACATTACAAATGCCCATCATGCAGTAACAAGAGGACTCGTCCCTGACTTGAAAAGCAAGGCTCCTCCTTCACTGACTAGCATTGGAGCCTTTAATTGCTCAAAGCTTATATCTACTTTCCTTAGATGCAGTTGATTAGTTTGCGGGTTTCACTTGTTAGAGATATTCTGTCTAATATGTAGGATGATTGCCTGTCGATGTCTAGATTTTGATCCCTTTGTGGGTATTATCTGTGTAATTGACTTGGAATTTAAATTGATATACTTCATGCAAGATGTAATCATTTTTATTGAGCCATGCTCTGGGACAAAATCCAGGTATCTATATTTTTATTTCCTAAAGAGCTATGACATGACAAGTTACTACTCCAGTCCTTTTTTATAAGTCCAATTTAGAAGAAAATTTTGGTTATTATTATCATACACCTAGAGAGTAATTAATAATACACCTAGAGAGTAATTAATAACAATATTAAAATTTTGCCCCTATTAAATGTAGATGGAGAAGGAGGAGGTGAAGCATAATGTATACAATATTTTTTATACCCAATCATAAAGGAGAGTAAAATTGGAAAACTTTATCAATTTAGGTTGATTGCCTGTCGATGTCCAGATTTTGATCCCTTTATCGGTATTATCTGTGTAATTGACTTGGAATTGAAATTGATATACTTCATGCAAGATGTAGTCATTTTTATTGAGTCATGCTTTGGGAACAAAATCCAGGTATCTAGCCAATGAGAGTTGGCATAGATGGTAAAGGATCCAGGACTAGGCCCTTGGATCGTGGGTTCGATCCCCTCTGCTGTCGCTGAGACTCCTTTGGTAGGCGATCTCGTAAGTCCCCAGTAAGTGCTCATAGAGCCCGGGGCCGTGCCCTGGCCTTGGTGGGGAACTGATGTCGAACCCCTCCAAAACTTTTTTATATCAAAAAAAAAAAAAAATCCAGGTATCTATATTTTTATTTCCCAAAGAGCTTTGACATGAAAGTTTACTACTCTAGTCACTTTTACAAATCCAGTTTAGAAGAAAATTTTGGTTATTGACAGCGACTTCGGCAAGTGCACCGATCGTTACAAGTAATAAAATAGTGAGAAAAAGATCGTCCCACGAGGAATAGTACTCCAACCACTAATTCGTTATTTAAGATTTAGTTGGATAAATAGAGTGATATGAGGTGAGTTGTAACCAACCAGAATTTAAAGAATCAACTAAAAAATAAGAATTAAGAATTAAGAATTTCAAGATGGAAAATATACTCTAATCAAGAAAAACACAGCTAGGGCTGAGAATCCCCCTATGTTCCTCCAAGTATTTAAATTGAATCCCTAATTGATTTATTCTTTCCTAAATTGACGATCAATTCTCTATAGTTAGACTAAGTCCCAATGTCTTGATCGACGCTTACCTTAGTTATCTTTGAAAGCAACCTAATGTCTAAGTATTGTTTGGAAAAAATCAATTTGTTTACCAGAATTATAAGATCGCATAAATTTGTAAGCCTATGTCTAGGTCATACAATTCTATGATGGATTAACGGTTCTAGTTAAATATACCAACATCTCTATTGTCATACACTAACCTATGAACAATCTAAAAGGCGATCACTCTTTTAAGAAAGCGTTAAGCACAGGTAATCCATTCAGTCAAAAAAATAGTAATCAATAAAGGATTCAAATCAATACTCTAAATTCACATAGGGTTCATCATCGCCCTAACTTCTTAAAGAAAACTAGCCAAGCATTGCTAGGTTAACAAATTAAGAAAGATGAAATTCAGAACTAATCCTGCTCTTGCGTCTCGTCTGTGCGTCGTGCCTTGTTCGATTGTTTCTTGTTTTTCTAATCTCCGTTCCTTTCTCGCGGCTCGTGTGTGCGTCTTTCAATTTCGGCTTCAATATCTGTGTTTCGTTCCAATTCTTCTAATATATATAAAGTCATGTGTCGTGGCCCGCGTGATTGTGTCTCTGATCCAAAATAACATATATCATATCCCCAACAATATCCTTTTAACCATTAAAATCCCATGGTATTTTAATTGTGTGGACCCCACGGCTTTATCACTAAATCTGTTTCCTCTTTATATATATATATATATATATTTGATTCTATTTTATCTCCTTCTTAGATCACATAATATTTCCTGCACAATAAAATAGGATATCAATAGATTTTCTGTTATAATATTCTTTTATCCTATATTTAATTAAAAGATAGATAAGTACATAAAGATAATTAAATAAGTATAAAATATTAATAAATTTAATCCAATCAGTTATTATTATCCGTACACCTAGAGAGTAATTAATGACGTATAAAAATTTCACCTCTATTAAATGTAGATGGAGAAGAAAGAGGTGAAACACAATATATACTATATTCTTTTATATATATTAATCTTTACATTTTCAGAAGATATCTAACATCAAGCGCTGTAACCGAGTTATAAAACAAGTAATATAGGAAGCAATGTCTTAAATTCTTAATTCTTTCCATTGCTTCCATAAATAAACCCACTCAGACCATCACGAATTGCTTCTCTCTCTCTGTGATATCGTCATCTTCACTATTCCAGTCTTCTCCCTTCTCCTTCCAATGCAGATGCAGGTGACGGTGGACGGAAGACGCTACGGTGGTGATGGAACAAGACCTCTCTCTGTTAAAAAAGACATTTGATTTTTCTATATAAACCTGAATCGCTTATGTATATTCTCCAGGAGAGGGATGAATTTGAGGAAAGAAAAAAAAAATCCCTCTGGTAATATTGAGTGTATGTTCTCATGATCAAGTTTAAGATTTCCGATATGATTCGGACCCTCAGTAATCGGGTATCCCCTAAGGGATGACCTTCACTGCGCGCTTCTTGTATATAAGGGTTAGAGATAGTGGCAATTTGTCCGATGTGGGACTCAGATAGTGTTCACACGGTAAGCTACTTCTCGATTATGCCCTGAGTGCTCCCTCTGTTCTACTTATCCCTGAACTTGATTGAACTGCGGCACAACCAACCCTCTCCCTTCTCTTAACATCACCTGCAGGCTCTAGTGCTGTGGATTTTATTGGAGATCACGCAGAAGTAGAAGAGAGCTGCGAAGAACAGAGGTGCCCAAGCTGAATCAAAAGGCAATGAAGACAGTGGAATTGATGGTGATTTGCAGGCTAGGTTAGATAATCTTAGAAAAATGTAAAAAAATAGGATGAGAAGGATGGAAATCATGAGTTACATACACTTACGCAGACGTATGATATGACCAAACATCCATATGAGATGCGTTAAAAAACAAAACTAAAAGTACGATATGAGTAAGAAGCAAACCTTTAGAAATAACTTCCCTTAAATCGACAGCTATTGGTATTAGTAGTTATAGTGGCGGACTAAAATTACAAAAGAAGGCATAATTGGTGGGAGGATTCGGGGCTGCCCGAGTTTTTTTTAAGGAAAGTTTTAAATATATTAAAAAAACAAAAGAATATAAACAAGAAAAAAAATATATCAAAAAAATATTTATGAAATTAAGTGAATACTGATGATGTGATAAAAGAGACAATTATTTTACAAACTTGTCATTTAGAAAAGCAATGCTAAGTAATGTTAGAAATAAAAGCAGCTACATAAATTACAATAAAGGGTAGACATTCAATAAGTTCAAGTACATGTATTTTAATAAAAAAAAATTATTACAATAAAAATAATTATAATGTCATCCTTTTAGGCCTTATTTTTTAGAATTCCATCATAATTGCCTTATTATCAATGCTATCAAATAAATCTTTTTTCAATATAAGACACTAAATTATCATTCAATCATTCATCCCCCATCATATCACGAAGTGCAGTCTTGATGTATTAAGGATAGACACTTAATTTAAAGGTCGACAATCATTCAAACATGTATTAATTTTACTATATATATATATATATATCCCAAATTCAAGTGCCCCCTTCTCTACAACATGGATCCGCCTTGAGTGTCGTTGGGCCCTTTAATTGCGTTGGTTCAAGATAAGGTCTTCTTTAATAGTTGATTGGTACGCCTTCTTTCAATCTTTCTTGACCCTTTGCTCTACTCTTATTATAGGAAAATATGAATTAATTTAAAATTTAAAAAAAAAAATCAAGGGGGGCCACTTGCCCCCCAATCATCCACGTGGGTCCGCCATTAAGTAGTTACGTGTAGTAAATTAATTTTTCTATCATGATAAAATAAAATTACGTATTTTCTATTATTCCTTCGATAGTAAATTCTATAATATGTTGTGGGTTCTATTTATATTTTTTATTTTTATAAATCTTTATGTTTATACATTTTTTATAAGTTATTTTATTATATACATTTTAAGTAATTTAATTTTTTATCAACATTAATTCCATAAAATAATTTTCAACAATTTAATTTCTTATTTTTTTAAAAATAAAGATTTAAATAAATAATATCAGTCAATCTATTTTTATGTCTTTTTTTTTTCTCACTCTCCTGATTTTATAAACTTTTGATGTCTATTATTATTTGATTTAATATATATCTTGATCATTTAAAAAAATAAATGATGAGATCATCAGCCACTCTTTAAGCATGCTTGCACAGTTTGTACAGAAGCAGGGAATTCCAAATCAGATTGTCACATAATTTACAAATAGGAAAATCAAAATAGAAGGTAGGAACTCATCTTTTCCAAATCAAATTTCAGACATCTAAACTGCAAAAATATATTTTTTTTCAGCACACAAAATCATATTAATACTGAATAGAACTTAAAGATTTTCCAAAAAGAAATTAAAAATTCAAGCAAAAAAATGAAATATATCTGAAAGTTAGGGATTGATAGAAGTATTAGGTACCAAGAGTCCTACACAAAGTCAAAAAAAAAATTCATCTTGGAAAAGAAACTGCAAATGGATTAAAATAATTTACAAATTAATAAATAAAATAATTCTGAACTAAGGAAAAAAAACTACAATGAATCAGATGAGCAAAAGTAATCGGATAATGCATGTCTGTGTAAGAGAATAAAAATGAAATTAACATACAATACCTGAAGTCGTCATGCATTGAATATCCCTTGACCTGCCTCTGCAGTATCTAATATATTACAGTATTCATGTCATTTAATAAATTATATGAAATAATAAGGGTAAATTGGAAAAACTAATAAAAGTCAATACCCTTTCTGGTAATTACACATCCAAAAGTAACTTTGATATACAATGTCCAAACAATCAATTCTCTCAAAATAACTTTTAGGAAAAAATTTCCGAACAAAAATAATAAACCAAACTCATTTTTTAATTGATGAACATCCTTCATGGAGTCCACTGTCTGCATCAAAATCCATTTCAATTTGATCGAACTCAAGGAAATCCTAAAGTAATAATGTACTAAAGTGGTACGTTACCGTCTACTCTCCCATGTCCAGGAAACTTCTATTAAAAAAAAAGGGTCGATATAAGTATGATGATCTGGTTTTCGTTATGCATGTAAAATTGTTGTTAGAAATATGGTGATCTGGTTTTCATTATGTATGTAAAATTGGTGTTATTCTAACAACGAATAGAAAATATATAATTTGGTCCTTGAAAACTATATCTCCTTACAATTCACTCTATTTAGTTTGTAACTCGCAACATATCTCTCTTCCAAAGTTTGTACCTTGCTAAACATTTATATTAAGTTAGTCAATTAGATTAAAATAAATATACAAGTTTGTTCAACAACATGACAAGTATGTAGAGAATTATAAACTTTGAGGAAATAATTTTGGTCCAACAACCAAGAATTAAGAGATAATATCATTCAAGGTCTAATTATTTATTTATTTTTACACTGATCTTGAATGCTGAATCATACCCCTAGCCCCACTAAAAAAAATTCCATTTAACTGAGGTTTTGGCAACAACTATGGTGGTTTTATGTGTCAATTCTTGAAGCATCTTCCACTGCAAAAATCTTTATTTTTGCTCTATGTTTTTTAGGCTTAGAAAGGAAGTTGAGTATTTGGACTATTAGCTAGCCTCATGCTTGGTACTCTCATATTAATATAACTCTCTCACTTTTGACTTTCATTTTCCAGCTCAAAATGGTACCTATGTGCCACTTCAGCCAAGGTAAATTTTATTAATTTTACCTTGCATGCTATCAGGCATATGCATACATGGTAGTATCATTTTTTTCTTCATTCTCCAACACATTGACTTATGTTAATGGCTATTTTTTCCTTTTCCACAAAAAGGCTGGAGGTTTGACTTTGGCTCTACTTACAAAACTGGTTATATGATGATTATCTTCTGTGTGCTTTGACATTTATGTTATACAAATGGTCAGAATATGCTAACATTAAAAAGTAGATCCTACTTTGAGCCCATAAATTCTCTTTATATAAACAACTCTGTCTACTAGGGCTATAGTTGGAATATCCATTGGAGTAGTAGCAGGGCTTCAGCTATTGGCATTTGGTATATATATATTGGTTATTTCAAAAAGAAAAAGATAGGCAAAGTTAAATTGCTCGCAACATTTCTCTCTTCTCATGACTGGAGGGGTAAAGTTCACTCTAGTTTTATTTCTTGCAATTCTCCATTTCTCTTTAGGTGTGGGTGAATAAATACAATGCTGCAAAGTCCATTGACTGAACAACCCTCCATTAATAAAGTAAAATCTAACTCAAATGATCTCCAACAACCACTCATAATTGAATTAATTCCATTGATTGCTTATTACTCCATCTCCTCATTCTTACCAACATCAACATTATTTCTTCCTTTTCCTCAAAAGTAGAATTTGAAAGGCAGCAAGAATGTGATGCAACCCTGCTTGATAATAAAATCTCAATGCAAGAATCAAAGATAGTTGAAGCTATAAATAAGGGAAATCATTAGGTTTTGATATTAATACTTCAAAATACTGAGTCACTATTACAATGAACTCCATTTATTCTAGCCAAAACCCAGTTCTTCTGTTTCAGCCGGAAATCACAAAGAACAGAAATAAATACTAAAATTACAGAATATAACTACTGACACTCAAGAGTCCTGTCTCTCCTCACTACACTCAAAATACAAAATATGACCTGCTTCCTCTAGGAGACTCTAACAACTACTACATACCAAAAAGTAACTCTCACAGTCCCCAACATTACCCTCTCCTAGACCAGGCCTATAGCAACTCTAATTCTTCATTTTTTCCCTTACCAGTAGGAGTTACAAGGTTAATGCTCTGAACATCAGAAAGTGGCCTTCCCTTTTCTTGCTTCTTCCTAAATTTCCTCTTATAGGTTTTTGCAGCAAGTGATTTTATCAGAATGTGAGATCATAGATAATAATATTTGTCTCTCTTAACCATCTCATGACTATCCTATATGACTTACTTGGTATGCTGGTTGTATAAGGCATCATTTTTTATCACACTTCGTAAGGAGCCATTATGATATGCTTTTAAGCTTTTTATGAAAGTGAATATAGTTGCTTTTAGTATAAAATGACACTTTGATGAATGCAATTTCAGATACAACCTCCGGTAATGATGAAAATGGAACTTCAGGAGTTGGTGGTCCTGTATCTCTCATTGCTGGCATTGCTAACATTGCAGTGGACAAATCTGTGGAGTTTTCATATGAAGAACTTGCTACTGCCACAAACAACTTCAATATGACAAACATGATTATCTACTATATTGATAGATGATAATGGCATCAGAATATGCCTAGGTTTTAGATATGAAGCATGATTCTTGTGGCGGGTTTTAAAAATAATTATAATTAGTAAAAGTGAATATATTAAAGAAAAGTAACTAAGCTTAGAAAAAAGTAACCTGTTTAAAGAAGACCAATGGCAAGGTTAGTAAATAGTCTCACATGCAAGGCCAAGAGTGAGTGAATAAAATTAATCCCAAAGGTAAGGATGGGAGTGCAAATTGGATGACCAAGATTGAACCTTGAAGAGTCAGGTTCATTATCACAAGTACCTATTTTGGCAAAACATGATTTGTACAAACCGCCCATCATTTTACACTATGAAGAAGGAAAAAAAGTTTTAAAACTGAGTATTATATTATTAATATTTTAATTAAAATCTTAACTTGTTAAATGGCAAGTTTGGTAAATAGCATCACATGCAAGGCTAAGAGTGGGAGAACAAAATTAATCGCAAAGGCAAGGATGAAAATGCAAATCGGATGGCCAAGATCTGACCTTGAAAAGTAAGGTTAACGATTTTCGCAAAATATGAGTTGTACGCGCCAATTCGGTCTTTAAAATTTGGCTCAGGGAAGAGAGAGAGAGAAGCTCTCAATTCGGTCTTTAAGACACCACTAATAAACCCATTCACACATTACTATATATGTTCCCGCAGCTCCTACAACCTCCGGTAATGATGAAAATGGAACTTCAGGAGTTGGTGGTCCTGTATCTCTCATTGCTGGCATTGCTAACATCACAGTGGACAAATCTGTGGAGTTTTCATATGAAGAACTTGCTACTGCCACAAACAACTTCAATATGGAAAAACTTTCTTATTTTATCACAAACAGTTATGTGATAAAATAAGAAATAGCTTAATCTCTAACAATAAATACAACACTTTCAATCTATAAATGAGCATTCACAGCAACAACAATTATCTACTAGCTTGCAATCAAATTTGTGTAATTTCTCAATGTTCAACTTTAAACAATCTTTCCTCGCCTTCCAAAAAGTATAACTCCTAGTATCATCTTTGCACAACTTTCTAATTTCTAATTGGCCAAATAGAAGATAATAAGCAAATCATGTGCAGCTAGACAGATGGAGGGAAAGGGAGATGACGTACTTCAACATTTTGCAATGAGTACTATACAAGCTCTTATGCCGCCCAGAAAGGACATGATAAGAAATGCCTTCATCTTTCAGTTCTTGCTCTAATTTCTCTTTGGCATAAGTGATCATGACGTCATCAATCGATTCTGCAAGCTTTGCTGACAGCTCCTTGTGCTGGTCTGGGTTGAGATACTTGAAACACAAATTTTCTAACTGTTCCTTCCAACTACATATTCCCAAGCGATTTTCCGAAGGTGCAAAAATCTCCAAGGTCATCATCAAGGTAGTCAAGATCGCGATTTTACTTAAGATCGGAAGGGGGTAGCAAGATCGTAAATCGTGGGATCGGCACGGATCGTAAAGATCTTACTTTTTTAATTTTAGTAATAAAAAAAAAAATATATGCATATAAAATAACATTTAACTCACAACTTAATCCTAAAAGACAATTCAATCTTCAAATACAAATATATAGCATTCAAAATAACATTTAATGAGTCCTAAAAGACAATTCAAAGCAAAGCATTCAAATTACAATCTTGAAATAAAATGGGATCTTCCTCTTCCTCTCCATCTTCATTTTCCTCTTCCTCATCATCAAAATTTGGTGACTCTAACTCCAAATCATTGCTAGGCTCAACCAAGGCTTCATTTTGAGTTGGCACCAAGTTGTCTACATCTAAGTCTTCAATATTAGATGGACTTTCATCATTTTCCACAATCCATTCATCATCAGAAGAAATATCATCAACATTATACTCATTCGCTTTTCTAGCCACCTTCTTGTTGGCCAATCTTGAATTAGTCATCACAAAAACAACATCATTCATCGTTTTTTGTTTCAAACGATTTCTTCTCTTTGTATGGACCTAAGCAAATATAAAAACAATTAATACAAAATACATTCTTGAAATGAAATATAATTCATATTTCATATTCATGAAAATTTACCATCTCAAAGGCACTCCAGTTACGCTCACAACCGGAGGCACTGCATGTCAAGCTCAAAACACGAATAGCAAATTTTTGGAGCTCCGGATGTTCATCCCCATATGACTCCCACCATTCAGCTGGAGCTTTATTGTTAATTGCAATCTTGGCTATTGCTCTACCAAAAAACTTCCTTTGATACTTGAAATCTTCAAGTTGAGTATCAATCTTAGACATTTCTTCTATATCCCCCACCATCCTATCCATGCAATCATATAATCCACGTTTCACTTCAATATCAGCCTTAAATGATTCAGTATAATGGAATTGCGGATTAAGGTAATAGCCTGCAGCATGCAAAGGACGATGAAGTTGCTTGTCCCATCTCTCATCAATGACATCCCATATAGGCCTATAACTGAAGAATTAAAAAACAATTGAATTAATGTGGACTGTAGAGAACAAAACTACAAATTTAAAATTGAAATCAAACTTGATAATTTACCCTCTTTCTACGTTGTTGAAGGCTTGTGCAATGCTCTCTTTAGCCCGATCAATCTCCTCATATATGAAGCCCATGGCTGGTTTCACATCTCGAATCAACTATACGGAGCACCCTCACTAAAGGATAAGCTCCTTTCAAGCAAGTAACAATATCTTTCCAAAAAGCCTTGTCCAAAACCACATCTTCTATAAGCTCCCCATCCTTTGTCTTTGCAAACCGGCTAGACTTCCACTCGTCGGAGGTGAACATCCGAATCAATGCTCCTTTGTTATCATTGAGGCACCCCAAAGTTAGGTAAGATGTGGCAAAGCGAGTGAGGGCTGGTCTCACCAAATCTTTTCCTTTAGTGAAATGGTGCAATAAAGTAATCAAAGCAGTTCTTGAATAAATGTAGGTTGTGATTTTTTTCCCCCTTGGAATAGTATCATGGTGAACTGGTATCTTCTTTTCAAAATCCTCCAACATTAAATCGATACAATGTGCTGCACAAGGTGTCCAATACAATCTCTTTCTTTTCGCCATTAACATCTCTCCTGCAGCTTTGTAACTTGCTGCATTATCTGTCACCACTTGAATAACATGTTCTTCACCAACCTCTTCAACAACATCATCAATCATCTTAAAGATTTTATCCGCAGTCTTAGATATGTCAGATGCATCAATAGACTTAAGGAAAACAGTTCCCTTAGGACTGTTCACTAAGAAATTTATGATTGTCCTTCTCCTTTTGTCGGTCCAACCATCCGTCATTATTGAGCATCCAAATTTCTTCCAATAAACTTTATGTTCTTCAATACCTTGCATTGTTGAGTCATATTTTTTCTTCAAATATTTAACTCTGATCTCATGGTAGGATGGTGGCTTGAATCCTGACCATGTTTTGCAATTGATTCACACATTTTATAGAATTCCTCCGTCCTTGCCACATTGAATGGAATAGCATTATTGTAGAAACAAGCGGCAATGTCTTCACATGCTTCCTCTCTCAAATTCTTCTTGAATATGCTATTTATTGTAGCTTGAGTGCTCACTCCCCTTTTTTTAAAAATATTTTTCTCATGCCCACCATCCTCTTCACTGTTTTCTTTTTCACCAAGTTCATCACCATCAACTTCTGTGAATGTGGTTGATTTCTTTATTAGTCTCTCTTGTAAAGTTGATACAATTCCAAGCATTTGTTTTCTCACTTCCTCGTGAACAGAGCTACAACCCTCCACATTCGATGAAGTTCCCGCCAAATGGTGCTTGAATCGATAAACACCTCCCGATATCAGTCTTCTTGCAATAATTGCATTGAATTTTTCTCCCACTTCCATCAACTTCAACACCATGCTTCCATCCTATGTCAGTCCTACTTCCAACAACATTTTTCTTTTTAATTCCTCTACTAGAGGAGGTAGCATTAGCAATAGCATCATTACTGGCACCACCACTAGAAGTCATTTTCCAAATGCTAAACCACCACAAATCCACAATCTAATATGGACAAAATAGAAATAAAGAGCAAAATAAATAACTGAACAATTTAATATTGGCACCAACTCAACAACAATTATAAAGGGCAACATCTAATATCAAATATGGACACCACAATCTAATATGTATATGACATGACAACTCCTCTTTACGGAAAAGAACAACAGATAGAAGACATAAAGAAACAGATAGGTATATGACAACTCATCTTATAACTTATTATAAAATAAAAAAAAAAACGAAAGGCTAAAGAGTAATAAAGAAACAGATGGTGTTCGATCAAATAAAAAAAAGAAACAGATAGGTGAGAGTGAGATCGAGGGAAGGGAAGAGAGGAAGAGGCGAGCGATGAGACCTGACGAGACGACGATGAGCGATGATAGAAGACGCCGACAGTGGAGACTGGAGGGAGCTGGAAGCCTGGAACCATAGACGCCGACCGATTTTGCACTGCGATCTTACACGATCTTGCCTGAGGCCGATCTTGCTTGCGATCCGGCTCGTTTTCTGCCCAGAAAATCGCGATTCAAGCGATCTTACGATCTGGATCGCGATTTTGACTACCCTGGTCATCATATTATGCAACCGATCTGCCAATTTAATAAGGACAGCTCTTGCATCAGCCATGGCAAGAAACATAGTGTGTAGTTGGTCTGCCTCAGCTGATTTGCTAGCAGTATCATATCACGTGCAAGCTTGCTTAAGTGGCTCAACTTTGAAACCTGAAATGCCATAAAGATTAGAGAGGTTCTTCAAAGGTTAAAAGTTAAAACCATTAAAAATCTGAAAGTTCTAAGTACGGATATTTGGGGGTATAGATTCCAAAATGTCAAACCACAATATCAAAACTCAAATTTATCCAGCACATTAGACAATAAAAGCATTATAGATATCCTTAGATCCTAAAATGAAAGAAAAAGAAATTCACCCCTAAACATGAGTTCTATTGCTATTGCAACCATGATAGAATCATTAAGTGCATGCTTGCGTCCTTTCATGTATAAGAAACCAGTCTAGGTCCCGTCATTGAAACTCTATAAAACCAGTTCACAATAGTACCAACCGTGGTCTCATGCACCAATAATGATAAGAACTCTATAAAACCAGTTCACAATAGTTCACAATAATCTATATCACACCGGAGGAAAAGAAAACAGACAATTTTTAATGCCAAAAACTCAATAATCAATAAAGCTAGCTGAATTTACAAACATTACATGCTGCTAACTAGAACTTGTCATGACTAGGTTAAATTTTTCACTATAGAAAAATGAACAACATTCTAGTCATCAAAGGAGCTATGGTTCATATGTTAGAATCATCCAGAAAGTGATATATATATATATATATATATATATATATATATATATATATATATATATATATATTGGATGGGGTTTAAACTTCTCATGTTGCATGAGAAGAAGATTTCTACACACACATAAAATGGTGGGACCCACATATATATATAATGTTAATTATATATATATGTGGGTCCCACCATTTCATGTGTGTGTGACATGAGAATACACTTCTCCTACAACATGAGAAGTGTTTTTCCCATATTGGATACATAGAAAGAGACTAAAACTGGCAAAGCAAAATGTTGCTGTTATGGTAATAACCAGCTCTCAGAATGTTCAAATTGTGGAGAACGTAAAAAGGTTTTAAACCTTTGCCTCAATCCAAAAATACTGTCAAGTACAACCTCCGGTCACAAGAATTTGACTTATGCACATAAAAAAAGTAGTGTGATTGATTTCATTTATAACTTTATAACTTTTGATTGTCATAGACAATTACCAATTCATGGCTTATTTTTATTATTATATTCTACTTCAAGTTCTTAATATTCTTTCCGGTCCTAAATATAAAATAAAGTTTGTAATGCAATTTGTACTACAAACGTTGTCTTACATTTAGGATTGTAGATAGTATAAGATTTCGTTCATAGCAAAAGAGCGCTTGAGTATTTGGCTTATAGCAATAGTACTTTATCTTCCGCCATAAGAACCTAGCATCACAGAGAGGAAAAATGATTTTGCCTAAGAAGTTTCTCATCACCACAACCACAAAATAACGCAAGTCATGTAACTTTAATCAATGGGTCTAACATTAAATTATTTGGAAAAGAGCACCCAAAAAGTGTAAGAAGAAAGAAAAGGTGAAGGAATGGGCTTATTTCACTTAAAATTATTTTCGAATTAATGTATTGGAAGCATTGAAAAGATCAACAAGGTACATCAGGCTTTCCAAGTAAGGGGTAAGAGGGTATCTTCCACATAACAGCTATTTCACGCCGCCTATCTAATTAGAAGAAAACATTTCCAGCAATTGAAGGATCTCCAGCTCCATAATTAAGGCTTCAAGGAATAATAGACAGATGCTACATTGTGCCATTAGTTTAGAGAGGAAGGATAACCTCTCCTCTAAAAGTTTCAATGATTGTTGCTGTGTTATGGAGCTTTCTACACTAAGTTCTAATAGCTCATGACAGCAACAAAAAGTGGTCTGCTACCTATCTGCCAATCAAGAAACAGATACCAACATTTTTGGCTTAAAGAGTTCATAGATCTATCATGCAAATGGACTCATCTGCTTTTTTTGAACTATCACTCTTTTTTCTTTCATCCCAGACCCTTCATTATTTTATTCTGTATTAATGAACTAAATTCACAAATACCCATAATCAGAACCAAATCAGAGAAGGGACTGTCTAAGAGCATATTTGATATCAGAAATTCCTTTTCCTTGATCGTTGCATCTGTGATGATGGAAGAAGATTGATGAAGACGATGGAGAGAGGATGATGGACAGGTGGGGATGAAGTTTCCGGCATGATTCTCTGTTTCAAGTAAAGCTCTCTCACTCTCTTTCGATTTCACTCCCTTCTCTTTGGAAAACATCAAATTCTTCATTTACAATAAATTGAACTAGCAGCTAGCATAGCTACATAAGATCTTCACTTCCAAAAATGTGAATAACATTTCCTGCAAAGAGTTTCTTGAGAATCATCATTTCATTTAGTCAAGAAATAACGACTAACATGGATACAAGTATGTCTATTGTATATCCAAATTTTCCAATATACGTATACACTGGTCAAGGCTGGTTGGACTGATTACTATGTGGAATGCAGTTCAAAATGTTGCATGAGTATCCAAGATTAGTAGTCTAAAGATCAATAAAAAGCATAACTGTGATACCAATTTCAGAAGACGTCAGTAAATATAGTTCTTCCACTCAAGAATTGTAGTTCTAGCACATATATCTTATCTTAACTTGCAGAGAACTAGTGCATCAATTCATATATTGATAGGAAGGCACAAGGGCAACAAAAGTACCGAGGGAAAAGCCCGTAAAAGAAAAATTATAAGGTGAAATAAATGCAAAGCACCTCCAAAAGTCATGAAGAATCAATGGAATGATATTAGAGTTTTACTGAGAGGCTGAAACAGCATTTAACCATCTAGAATCAACAAGCTAAAACCCCCATCTATTGTTTAAAAAAGCAGGTGATGCTGCACACAAAAGACTTTACACAACATGCTCAAAATTCAGCATTAAGAAATGAAGAAAAAATAATATAAGAATGCAAGGCTAAAGAGAGTCAGTGTAGCTAACCAGGATCACAATGGTTGTAGATTTCTTCAACATCTGCAACAGTATGAAGGAAGAACAAGTAGGATAAATAAATCAGAAAACAGTTTATTTCATAACCTCCATTATGGTTTTTAATAAAAAAGTATAAAGAGGGAAATCATTTTCAGCAAGCACGGAACCAGTACAGAAAAAAATAGGAACAACATTTATCATTTGTCTCATCTGTGGCACCATTTGGGGCTTTAAAAGCATACAAAGATTCATTTCCTTTCCTCCCCTGTTTCCTCTAAACTTTTGGACACTGAATCTCACAAGAATTGCATAAAAATTAAGAAAATTATCAGAAAGAAAAAGAAATAAGAATTTCTCTATTGAATCTTTCGCTCATTTCAATGCATCAAGCATTTACAATTTTACATGTATTAGATAACCACTGTGTGGGTTAACATATAGTCCCTTTGCACGAAGTTCTGGCTGTCAAACACAGACAGGAAACTGAAAGGAAGAGTATAACAAAATGAAAGAAAGCATTATCCTGCAACTTCGTTACGTTGAAGTAAAATCTTGTTACTAACAATACTATAGGGAAACTACAGAATAATAGTCTCAGTTCCAAATTATACATTCTTCTATGTATACTCAACGCCACTATACATCTTTTGGTAACAACAATAACACGTAGAAAGCATTGAATCAATAAGAACGAGAAGGAAGGGGACGATGGGGGAGATGAATGGAGGTGGTGAGTGAAGAGTGGAAACCGACGGTGAGAGAGAACGAAGCAGATGACGGTGGTCGGAAGTCACTGGTGCTTGGGATTTCCGGCGAACGGTGGAGACAGGAAAAAACGGACGGTGATGAATGATGAGGGATTTGGATGATCAGTGTCCCTGGTGATGAATGATGAGGGAGGAGAGGGGAAAAAACTTTGGTGCCCCGCATTTGGCGATTTGGATGATCAGTGTCCCGCAAACTTGGATCATTCTGAAAGGCCTCTAGTCATTAACAAAACTTATGTAAGGAAACCTAGGAACCCGCAACCAGCACCAGCAAAAGGGAAAGATGTTTCAGGTTTTGACTTTACTATTTTGATGTATTCCTAGGATGCTTAGCCTCTGCATAAAGTGGCTTTTGTTATTTAGTCTTTGTCCCTCAGCACACTTTTTGAGCACTGTGTGAAGTAGCTTTTTGGTTATATTAGTCATAGGAAGAAGAGGGTAGGTGATGTGGTATTTTGAAGAGAGTTTTAGGAGAGGGAGTACTGGTTCTGTATCAGGACATCATTCTTCTTGGCTGTGGGAGTTTTACTACTCCAACAGATTATTGTGTTCAGCTGTTGTTTGGTAACTTTTGTATTGGACCGTTCAATATATCAGATTCTCTTTTGTTGGTCCCTAGCAAATTGGTATCAGAGCCGTTGGGTCCTTAGGAGATGGCAGATGAGATTAAGGAATTAAGGGAACTGGTGACGAGCCTAACCCAGAAGGTGGACGACATTTCCGGAATGTCTAGGCAAGTGAAGGAGCTTACTGAGGGGATGAACCTAATGAGGGAAATGTTGCTACGTATGGGTTCAGACTCAAGGAAGAACGATAAGCAGACCACAAGGGAGACACATTCAGATTCTGAGACCGAAAGCAACAAAGGGGAGGCAACCAAGTTTCGAAAGTTGGAGTTACCCGTGTTCAATGGAGATGATCCTATCGGGTGGTTTTGCCGTGTTGAGCGGTACTTCCATATCAACGGCGTGCCGGAGGCAGAGAAACTGGAGGCAGTAGTGGTTTGTCTTGAAGGACGAGCTCTTCACTGGCACCAATGGAAGGAGACCCGGAGCGCTCTCAAAGATTGGCCGGAGTTCAAGCTAAAAGTACTGGAACGCTTTCATACGTTTCAACGAGGAGGCGAATACAAGATTCTGTTTTCCAACAAACAAGAAGGCACGGTGCTGGAATATGTTGAAGCATTTGAAAGATTATCCTTCCCGCTGGCCGACTCGACGGAGGAGTGCCTCATGGGGGCTTTTTTGTATGGCTTAAAAACTGAGATACAAGCTGAACTGGAAATCACATACGCAAAGGACCTTGAAGAATTGATTAGGATGGTGATACGTGTTGATGGAAGAAACCGCCTACTGGAAATCGACAAAGGGAGCAGAGCGAATAAGACGACGATGCAAACCGGGTTAAGAAAATACCCGACCCAACCCATCTATTCGCGGATCCCCCACCACACAGATCCGACCCGGTCCACACCCACCTTAAACATGTCGGCCCACGATTCCAAAACTGAATCAAAGAACCAAGATACCAAGTCCGGAGCTCTTCAACGCAGATCTCCACAACGCGCAAGACTGGTTGGAGCCGACGGCTTTTTGACTCGGAGATGTCTCGGCGAAGGGAACTCGGTCTATGCTTCAAGTGTGGGGAGAAATACAGTCCCTCTCATACCTGCAAGGACAAGCATCTGCAGATGTTCTTAGTCGACATTAATGCCGACAGCAGCGAGAAGAAACAAGACGAAACAGGGGAAGCAGGGGATGACTACTATGATGCCGAGGACGAGACCACCAGGATAGAATTATCTTTAAATTCCTTTGCGGGGTTTGAAGCGGGGCAACTCACAATTTTATTGCCGAGAATTTGCTCAATCGACCGGGAATTAAAATAGATGAAGTGGCAGAATACACTATCACCGTTGGGGATGGCCATTCGGTTAGGCGGAGACAACGTTGTAGGGACGTGGTACTGAGGCTACAGAATCTATGTATCGTACAAACCTTTTACCCATTTCCGCTCAGAGGAATAGACGCTGTGCTAGGCGTTGAGTGGCTGAAGACTCTAGGGGATATAAAGGTAAATTGGAAGTTGATGACAATGACGATAGGAGGGAAAAGCAGCCAGGTATGTTTGCAAGGCGACCCAGCCCTGACTCAAACACAGTCCTCGCTGCAATCCATCATGCGCACGGTCAGGAAGAAGGGAGAGGGATTTTTAATCGAATGCCAGATGATTGAAAAGAAGGGGGAGGATGATCAAACACTAAACCCAGAAGTTCAGGAATTACTGAACCAATTTCCAGCCGTCTGCCAACTCACTGAAACACTGCCTCCGCGGCGTTCGAGAGATCATGCCATCGTGATTAAACCAGGGGAGCAGCCTTCCAACACTCGTCCCTACAGATACCCCCATTCGCAAAAGAAAGAAATTGAGGATATGATCAAAGACATGCTTCAGGCAGGTATAATTCGACCTAGTACCAGTCCTTATTCTAGTCCGGTCTTGCTGGTTAGGAAGAAGGATGGTAGTTGGCGATTCTGCGTGGACTACCGAGCACTCAACAGGATTACAGTTCCCGACAAGTTCCCTATACCGGCCATAGACGAGCTGTTAGATGAATTGAAAGGAGCCACTGTGTTCTCAAAACTGGATTTAAAATCTGGATACCACCAGATCAGAATCAAGGCTGGGGATGAGCATAAAACAGCCTTCCGGACTCATGAAGGACATTATGAATTCAAGGTGATGCCCTTCGGGCTTACTAACGCCCCTTCTACATTTCAAGCATTTATGAATGAGATTTTTAGGGGGAATTTAAGAAAATTTGTACTTGTATTTTTTGATGATATATTGATTTATAGCCAAAATATTAGTGCTCATTTGAAACACCTAGAAGAGGTGCTGACTGTATTGCAGAAAAATCAGCTGGTAATTAACCTTAAGAAGTGCAGCTTTGTGCAACCCAAGATTGAGTACCTGGGTCACATAATTTCTGAGCAGGGAGTTCAAGCTGATCCGACAAAGGTGGAAAGCATGGTAGCGTGGCCCCAACCCAAGAATGTGAGGTCGCTGCGGGGTTTTTTGGGTTTAACTGGGTATTATCGAAGATTCGTCAAAGGGTATGGGAAGATAGCTAGCCCTTTGACTGACCTCCTCAAGAAGGAAGCCTTTCTATGGACTCCAGAGGCAACCAAAGCCTTTGAAACACTTAAAACAGCCATCAAGGACGCCCCATAGCCTACTTTAGCCAAAAATTATCAAGAAGGGCTCAGCAATGCTCGGTGTATGAAAGGGAATTAATGGCAATCGTACTAGCCGTTAAAAAATGGAGGCATTATTTATGGGGGCAGAGTTTTGTTATCCGGACTGACCAAAGAGCTCTAAAATATCTGTTGGAACAGAGGATACTAGAAGAGAATTAGCAAAAGTGGGTGTCAAAGCTGATGGGTTATAAGTTTGAAATTCTCTACAAACCGGGCAAGGAAAACAGAGCAGCAGATGCCCTATCACGACAAGAGGAACCCATGAGCTTGCAGGCGTTTTCCATGTGGCAAAACAATGATTTGGAGGAATGGGAGACCGAGGTACAGGCTGATCCTAAGCTAAAAGGAATTTTGCAGCAACTACTCACTAATCAAGGAGCTCCGGAAGGGTATACTTTGTTCAAAGGCTGCCTACACTACAAAGGAAGGTTGGTTCTACCTAAAAGCTCTACAAGAATTCCCCTGCTGATTCGAGAGTACCACAACTCCCCAATCGGTGGACATTCTGGCTACTTGAGGACTTACAAAAGATTGACCAATGTAGTATATTGGGAGGGGATGAAGCGAGAAATTCAACGGTATGTGGCTGAATGTGAAATTTTCCAGAGAAGTAAGCATCAAGCACTATCACCAGCAGGGTTATTACAGCCCCTTCCTATCCCACACGCCGTTTGGGAAGATATTAGCATGGATTTTATCACCGGGCTTCCCAAGTCTCAACGGCAAGACACTATACTTGTGATAGTCGATAGGCTCACTAAATATGGCCACTTCCTGCCTCTACACCATCCTTTCACTGCTAAGGACGTTGCAGAATTATTCATTAAGGAAATAGTCCGGCTGCATGGGTTTCCAAAAACCATTGTTTCAGACCGGGATAGAGTGTTTGTGAGTCATTTTTGGAAGGAACTATTCAAGCAGGCCGGAACCCGCTTGTGCTTAAGCTCGGCCTATCACCCGGAGACCGATGGGCAAACGGAGGTGTTAAATAAAGTGTTGGAGACCTACTTAAGGTGCTTCACGAGTGAGAAACCGAATCAGTGGGTTCAATGGTTGCCATGGGCGGAGTATTGGTATAACACTACCCTTCAAAGTTCAGCCAACATGACTCCATTTCGAGCGGTGTATGGAAGAGATCCCCCCACGTTCCTCAAACTCACAAATGAGCCTTCGGTAGTGGAAGAGGTGAACGAACAGATAAGAGCTAGGAATGTGATTGTTGCAGCATTAAAGGAGAATCTGATCAAAGCACAAGAAGAGATGAGGAGACAAGCAAACAAGCACCGAAGGGATGTTCATTATGAAGTAGGAGAGCAAGTATATGTCAAAATTCAACCATATAGGTTGAGAACACTAGCCAAGCGTAGCAATGAAAAGTTGAGCCCCCGGTTTTATGGACCATTCAAAATTGTGGAAAGAATAGGTGGCGTGGCTTATCGCCTGGACCTTCCTCCTACAGCCCGTGTACATCCTGTTTTCCACATTTCTGTCCTTAAAAAATCAGTTCAGTCCGGAATGGTGACTCCAAGCTTTCCTCCTGCCTTATCGGAACAAATGGAGCTGATGGTGCAACCTGAAGCAATCTGCAAGGTCCGGAGGCTTATGAATGGGCAGACTGAGGTGTTGGTGAAGTGGAAAGACATGCCAGATTATGAGAATTCTTGGGAGGATACTGATGCATTAGCCACTCAATTCCCTTCTTTTCACCTTGAGGACAAGGTGAGACTTTTAGGGGAAGGTAATGAAAGGCCTCTTGTCATTAACAAAACTTATGTAAGGAAACCTAGGAACCCACAACCAGCACCAGCAAAAGGGAAAGATGCCCTTTAAGGTTTCAGGTTTTGACTTTACTATTTTGATGTATTCCTAGGATGCTTAGCCTCTGCATAAAGTGGCTTTTGTTATTTAGTCTTTGTCCCTCAGCACACTTTTTGAGCACTGTGCGAAGTGGCTTTTTGGTTATAATAGTCATAGGAAGAAGAGGGTAGGTGATGTGGTATTTTGAAGAGAGTTTTAGGAGAGGGAGTACTGGTTCTGTATCAGGACAGCATTCTTCTTGGCTGTGGGAGTTTTACTACTCCAACAGATTATTGTGTTCAGCTGTTGTTTGGTCACTTTTGTACTGGACCGTTCAATATATCAGATTCTCTTTTGTTGGTGCCTAGCACATTCCAATTAAATTAATCGGAGGAACGAGCCTAGCTGCACGCTTTTTCTATATAAGGGTCAGAGGTAGTCAAATTTTGTCCGATGTGGGACTTGTATTGAAGCCAGATAGCTAATTAAAAGGTGTTCACATGCCAACTGGATTGTAAGCTAAGCTGCAGGATATATTATGCATCCGGTATCTGCTCGAACTACTGATGGGAATTAGGTTCAATCGGTGAACCTCAAACTGACTTTTAAGGATTGAGATAGGCAGCAGAATTGAATAAGAAAGCAAGACATAATAGGCTTTTACTGCTCTAGAAATAACTTCCCTTAGATCAATTACTATTGGATTAAAGGGGGACAAAACACAGAATAAAATCTAGATACAAAATGTCGCTCAACTGGTTCCGTCCAGGAATAATAAAACAGATGTCCTGAACATTTATTTTAATTTTTTTCCCATAAGATAAAGAAAATAATGAATTTTTCTGCCTGTAGACATAACGTGTGGCAACAATAGGGGGAGCATAGGGTAGTGCAAGTTAATGAACAAATATGAATCAATAATATGAAGCTAAATTAGGTTAATTGAAGAGCATCTCAATGGCAATATGCTTTACCATTACTGCATGAGCCACTATTTAGGGTGGGTTAAGTAGGAGAATCGAGCAAACAATGAGATATAACTCACATAATTTTATTTAATAGTTTGAAGAAACAAATTTAAATTTGAACAAAATTGTAAAATTGAAATCACTAACGAACTCACGATAGTGAACTTTCTAAATGCGCTCAAAATTAAGCGATCTATAAATTTAAAACACTCTCAGGATGATGATTAGTAAAGAATAGGGGTCAAGTTCCTTGTTCCTCATCGGCTTTTGTTTTCATTATAAATTCGATGGTGTTTCCATTTTATAGGGGATTGATACAGCTGGTTACAATCTGCAACAGTAGCAATGAAAGTCTAGTGTTTCAGTTAAATTAAAATTTTAGACTACGGCACAAGGACACATTCTATGGCTTCATATAAATCACCAATATCACATGCATATCAACATCGTTTACAACACAGTTTGTACCTGATCTTTCCAAGCCAATTCGTACAATTGACGAACACAACGTAAATAATTATTCACAGCATCCCAAACAACATAGGAGCTCAATATTCTAATCCTAACTATGCTAACTTTTACAATAACACCGATAATTTTATGCACTGTATGGACACTTTTTGCATCAAAATGCAGAATCTGATCCCCTAACATTAGTTATGTAAGGATAACTAGTTTAGTGTGTGTAACAACTTTGCCCCCTGAGATTTGGATAACTTGACCAGACATAACCAATAAACTTTGGTTCCTTTATCACTGTCCATTGTCACAACTGCAAAAACTATATATATCTGTGCATGTAAAAGGGACTTCCAATTTCTGTAACAAGCAAAGAAAATAAAAAAGAATGACAAGAGCATACCTGAATTCTTAAAGCAACACCCTGAAGTTGTGATTTAAGCTTGTAAAACTTTTCAATATGATGGCGAGTTCTGATAAGACCCTTTGCCATTACTCTTACTGCTCCCTATTCCACAATTTATACCAAATCCACAAATTGTTTGAACTAAATCAAAACAGAGCGTATCAAATTTTTGTTCCTGAAGAAATGAACTCACTACTTCAAGAACAATATCCTAGTACATTGATCACTAGCACCAGAAACTAACAATCTAACGTTTTAAAAAATAGACAAGACTTAGGTCAAGTTCAAATTTGATTTTTTGGAAGTATTATATCCGCTGCCTTCCTTGGTGCTGAAACGCTGCCTTTTGGTGTAAAAACAAGTTGGTGCCACTTTTTTTTTTGGAAAAAATATTTTAGGGATTGACTGGTACTAAAAAGATACTTTATGATACTGACTGAATAAAATACTTCATGATCTTGAAAAATTATTTTAGAATCTTAAAAAAATATCCTCTAGCAAGTACCCTGAAATATTTTTTTTTAAGATCCTAAAATATTTTTTCAACATCATGAAATATATTTTTTTAGTACCAGTCAATACCCTAAAATATTTTTTCAAAATCCTAAAATAATTTTTCAAGATCAGGAGGTATTTTTTCAGTGTCAGTCAATATCATGAAGTATTTTGTTAGTACAAGTCAGTACCCTAAAATAATCTTTCAAGATCATGAATAATTTTTAAGTATCATGAAGTATCTTTTTAGTATTAGTTCGTACCCTGAAATATATTTTTTTTCAAAAAACAAATAGAGAAGCACCAGCTTGTTTTATGCGCCAAAACAGCGGCGTTTTAGAGCAAAGGAGGGCAGGGAATATAAAGAGTAAAGGAGGAAAGCCAACTCCTGTAAATTTGGACCTAGCTTTGGTCCTATGCAGCTATCCTCTGCTGCCCTCCTTTGATCCTTTTGTGGGTATTATCATTGTAATTTTTTTTTTTTTGGTCAAGATTATCATTGTAATTGACTCGCAACTTAAATTGATATACTTCATGTAAGATGTAGTCATCTTTATTAAGCCATATTCGAGAACAAAATCCAGGTATCTATATTTTAATTTCCCAAGGAGCTTTGACATGACAGGATACTATCCTACTCCTTTTTATAGTCCTTGAAATCTAGGTGTGATTTTCCCTATTTATTTTCTGGTCCTTAAAACTTTTCTGATAGTAGAATCTACAAGAAAATATTTCCATGAAAAAAATAGGAAATAAAGTCAGGGATTCAAAATTGAAAAATTGCAACATTTTTTCTAGAAAAAGAAAAAGAAGAAAATATTCTTCTATGAATTGGGGTATAGTAATAGTTAACATCGGAATTTACAATCACCCCCATAGCAAAAATATCTTACAACTAATGTTTCATTTACTTTCCAAATTGATATGGATCCATAACTTTGTGTTAGGATTTGTATATTCCCTTTTGTCCAAAATATAATTCGTTTTAGAAAAATGAATTAGTTCATAATATAAGTTATTTGGAGAGCAATTAATATATTTTTGTCAATTTTACTCTTATAGTTAATGTTTAAATATGATTTATTGTTTTCCTCCTCTCATTTAATACCTCATTTAATATGAGTAAAATTGAGAATTTGTCATAATTTAAGACAAATTTAATAAGTTAACAATTGGTTTTTAATTTTATTAAATTAGTTGAAGTGCTTTATATTATGGATATAAAATAATATATTCATGAAAACATTTTCACTTGGACATGTTTGTATAAGTTATTGGTGCCTACGGGCCTAATTGCCCCAATGAATGTGGACTGGCCCAAATGGTTAAAAATTAGAGAGATTGGCCTGATCTATATTTGACGTTGAGAAGCTACTACCTATGGTCTTTTTTTTTTTTTTTGATATAAAAAAGTTTTGGAGGGGTTCGACATCAGTCCTCCACCAATGCCAGGGGCTCTATGAGCACTTACTGAGGACTTACGAGATCTCCTACCAAAGGAGTCCCAGCGACGATAGAGGGGATCGAACCCACGACCCAAGGGTCTAGTCCTAGATCCCTTACCATCTATTCCAACTCACATTGGCTACTACCTATAGTCTTAAATATAAGACATTAGTTTGTAAACTGTGTCTTAGGACCGAGGAGTATTTATTGGGCAAGTGCACTTGATTCATCATCCATTTTTTCTTTCATCTATAGGTAGACTCATCACGGTAACAAGCTTTGTGGATAAATTATTTGAAGGGTTAAGGTGTAAAAATGGACATGTATTTTATTTTGAGGAGCGCCCAACACTAAGTGTTTTTTGTGTGCAAAAGTGACTACGTGGTTACAAATTAGGTGCAAAAATATCGTTTAATCATTTAGTTTGACTTTTTTTGTTGGCCGGATGATGACGTGGTGCGAAAATAAACATGTGGTTTGATCAAAAGAACACCCAACAACAAATACTTTTTTTAGGTGCACGTGACTACCTGAGTCATATGGACTACCGTCATACATAGCGATGAGCAGAGAGGAATCCCTATGACATGAGGAACCAGTTTTGGTGCCTAGCATATTTGGACGATCCAGATTTTATTTCTTTAACTGTTGTTTTTTTGAATAAAAAAATGATTTTTTGAAAAAATGTTAGTTGAGAGATTATCTTTATTTTAGATTCTACACCCATTAAATTTTTTTTTTTTGAAAAATAGGAAGTAAAAAAAATAAAATCTGCACCATCTAGAGAGAGGAGCTCCCATGAAGGATAGGCCAGGCCGGGAATCCGATTCCGATGAGGGGAGTGTTGGGCAATGTCGAGAGAGAGAGAGAAAATGTTGATCATCTATTCGAGGCTTCCGTTCTTGGTGAAGTTGGTCAATATTCCGAGCGCAAAGAGCATGATGATCAGAGGGTGTTCGGCGGCAATGAAGCGTAAGTTCACGGCGTAAGGGTTGTTGGTAGATATAAAGTGGAAGGAGAGGAGAGGAACGGCGATGAAGCGGTTTTCTTGAATAATAGAGCTTCTCTTTTTGTATTCTTCCTCCACCAGAGAATCTTGCTTTTTTTGAATTACTCAAGTTTTAAAACAAACAGTTCAAACCCACCCACCCTATCATGGTAATCATGAGAGTCACTCCAAATGAAAAAAAGTAGTTTTTTATGTTTCCTTCTTTTGAGAATAACTGGGTGCTCTGATTCTGAATATTGCGAAAACAGAGCATCTGATAGCAGACGAGTTCTCGGCCGAACTTTCCGACGCCAGTCAGGATGATGAATCCAGACCTGTTATGGTAATTTCATGACCCTTCCTCTGTGTTTGAGAAAACAGAGTGATGTTTTGTTGTTTTATTATGGAATCTGAAGTGTGGTTGATGGTTTGAAACTGGGATATAACATACAGATATTCCGGATGAAGCAAGACTACCAGAAACTCCACTCCCAGAAACTGAGAATTTAAAAACCCAGACATTTTCCTTCGTTTTATTAGTTACTCCCTCTTCTAATTATAGAGCAATTTAACCGATTTTGGGGAATTAAGGAGAAGAGTTAAATTAGTTAATTTTACTCATTTTCCTAAAATGTCCTTATATAAATTTAAAATGACACAAGTTGCCCTAATTATAAGTGTTTCTAATTTACCTTACGTTAAACATTTATGACATATTAGTTTAGTATATATGTATATTAGTTGTTTTTTATATAGTCATGTGTATACATATAGATCTAATTTCCTTTCCACACGCTTTCTAATTGAAATAATGATCTTACTATATAAACATATATATGTGTGTATACATATAGATCTATTTACATACATAGAGACACACACACACATACATACATACATACATACATACATACATATAGACACACACGCATGCATACATACATAGACACACACACACACACATATATATATATACAGGAACACACATATCTACACATAAACACAGATATACATATATATGTACACATATATATAAATGCTCCTAATAATAAGTATAAATAGGGTATTATAGAAAAAAAAATTGATAAAAGTTAAAACTTGCTCTTATAATTAGGACCAAAACCAACTCCAAAATTTACTCCTATAATTAGGAGCGGAGGGAGTATATACCAAAAGTAATAGGGTTGGTGTTGTAATTTGAAAATGAAGGTTTACTCGATTACTGGTGTTCACACTGGAAGTGGCCATTTCGACCATGCCAAAAAACGTCGAATAGTTTGTGATGCTTTTTGACGTGAGTAAGTCCACCTCTCGAGTTCATAATATGCCGTTGTCTCGTGTATGTGAATTAGGCATGGGAATAAAGAAATGAGAAAGAGGGAGGGTATGGGAGCAGAGTCTGGTTGTGATAGGCTCCTACCAAATGAAAGAGGGGGGTATTATCCGGAAATGGAGCGACAATTAATGAAATATTCTGGGGCGGCAGATAGGGGTGGGAATAGGGTATGCTCCTATCAGGCAGTCTATAATCTGACCTGTTTAGGGTCTAGTAAAGCCTGACTTATATGTTAAAAAGGTCAGATTAATGCCTATTTAAAAGCCTGAATGTGTAAATAGGTCAGGTCTTTTTTGTTAAGGCCTGACCTGTAAACCTTCAGACACTTGACCTTTTTACACATTTAATAAATATAATTATATTTATATCATATAAATAACACAATATTTAATTTTTTTTATTCTTATATTCCAATTTCAAGTATAATTAGTTAATTATAGTATTACCCCTATTCTTATATTAGTTAATTATGGTCTTTAAAGCCTATTATATGAGGCTTTTTTTAAATATCTACATTCTAAGTAGGCCTTTAAAAAGGTTTCAGGCTCGACTAGGCATTGTGAAGGCTCAAGCCTGAGCCTGAAAAAAAACCTACATTCAGGCTCATGCCTTTTACCCTTGTTACAAGCTCAGACCTATTTAACCAAAATCTAACCTCACCTAAACTATTTCCATCCCTAGTAGCAGAATTGGTGCCATGCAAATGAAAACAGAATATAACGTTTCCTTAAATAAATTATTCTGATTTACCATAGAGTATGGCAGGTGTAGGAGTATTGAACAGAGGAAGGGGATTAATTAAGCGAGTGGGTTTTAATTTATTAATTTATTACATGGAGGTATGAAAGTCACGTTATCCAATCAGTAGAAAAAAGTTAAACTAATAGTAAATGATATTTCTCACATAAAAAAAACACTTGGACTCTCTTTAGGCCAAACCACATGTTTATTTTTGTACATTGAAAACCACGTCATTGTCTAATCAGCAAAAAAAAAAAAAAATCAAACTTAATGGTCAAACTGTAATTTTGCACCTAATTCGAGTACAGATTGTGTAACTGATCTTAGTGATAGTGAAAATCTCAGAGTGTCTGGGGACTGGACGTAGGTCAAGAGTTAAGATCGAACCAGTATAAATCTTCCTATGTCAGGCTTGTATTCTCCATCTCTGTTATGCCCTGTTTTATTATCTGTTGTTCGGGTATTTAAAAAGATTTTTTTAAAATCCCCAATTCACCCCCTCTTGGTAATTTCCTCAATTTACAATATTAATATTCTATAAATAATAAATTATCATGATACTTTAACTTTAACATTATTTTTTATTAATTATTTTAATATTATTCATAATTTTTTGATTAAACATATATTTATATCATCTATTTTTTAATTACAATTATTTTTATTTTTATAATTATAAAATTTTAATTACATTTTTCTAAAAATATAATAGAAAATTAATTAATAAATAATTGATAGCTAATTATATTAATTATAATATATTTATCAATTTGTATTTATGGTCATAAAATTATATTTAATATTATTCACTTATTTAACTTCTAATTAAATCAATAAATTAAAATCTAAAAATACTTACAAGGATCTGATTAAAAATGATGAAACAATAAGGACCAAATAATAAATAAAAAAATCTAATGGACCTCATTTTCTTAGTAGAAAAACCGGCCTCACAAAATTAGGACTAGTGTCCTACTAGCACAGAGATATGAGTCTAGCTGAAATACCACTGAAGGGATTTTTTTTTTCCCACCTATTTTGGAAGTTCATAGTTACTTTTTCCCACAAAAAAAATATTTGATGTTGGGCACAGTTTTAAGAAAATCTCATATGTATTTTTATTTTTTACATCTTAACAATTAGTTTAATTTTTTTCCAGTTTCATGAAATAACATTTTTCTATTAATAATTAAACGTATCAAAGGATGACAAAAGAAGCGCGGAGATAGACAGAGGGATCATTGGAAAGGGGAATTATTATAAAACCTTAAGCAAGTGACTTAATTACCAAGGAGTTCTAATATTAAGTGATGTGTTGTTATTTCTTACACTGAACCTTGTTATCCTCAATTGTCATTAAAACTTCTTAATAATTAATTTTTTGTTCCTTAAGACCTTGTAGTAATTTAAAGTGTGATTCTCTACACCATCTTCGAGGAACCGCCTGAAATATTTCATAAGGAATCATCATTAATTAGCATAATGTGGGTTGTTTAGAACTAGACAAGATCAAGGGTTGGATCCAGATTTTATTTCATGAATATATTACACACACACATATAGAAGTTTATCGTTTGTCATGTTACTTGACATAAGGTTATGTCAAGTCACTCCAAAACTACGTCGTTTTGGGGTTAGAGGAATTAATGAACTCTTAAAACGACGTAGTTTTGGGGTTAAGGGAATTAATGAGGGATCTTTTGATACAATTCATATAATCAATATAAAAACAAAAATATCAAAACACCCTTTATTAATTCCACTAACCCCCAAAATGACGTGGTTTTGAGATGATTTGAAATAACCTTATGATGTCAAGTGACATGATAAACGACGAACCCTGTCTATATATATGTGTGTATATATATATAATTCGAATCTCAAGATGTGATCAATTAACTCTGAAACACAAGCATGTGGAGAGTGGAAAAGAATAATGATTTCTGATTTCTCATGTGTCTCTAATGAAACTTGTATGGGGCTCTACTTTAAAATATGCGAGATTCGAGATTCCACAAACAGAGACATTTGCAATAGATCCTACTGGACCATTATGCCACTCACACGTCAAATACTGAATTCTGTTTTTGATTTTATAGTAGGAATAGTTCTTAAATTTAAATTTATATATGTAATCTGTGTACACTATTCTATATATAAAATTATAAGAGAGTACACTATTCATAAACCGTATATATATGACTTTATATAAAATACATTACCCACATTTTAGCTCTATGTAAAAGTCTCTAATCTTTTTATTATTGTTATTATTATTCCGATTCAATTTTTTCTACCTTTTCTTTATTTTGATTTAAACCTCCGTTTTTTTTAATCTGGCCCTTTCCTATTTTAAATATTTGAGTAAATACATTTTCTAGTCACTGACAAAAAATATGGACCCCATTTTGGTCCCTGAAAAAAAGGGTCCTTTTTAGTCTATAAAAAGGACGAATAAGGGTCGATTGGTGGACATTTTGATCCTTCACAAATTTCCAAAAGATCATTTTTAGTCCCATAAAAAGGACGAATAAGGGTCGATTTTTTTGTCAGGGACTAAAATGGGGTCCGTATTTTTTGTCAGGAACTAGAAATGGTATTTACTCTAAATATTTTGTTAAGCATGAGAACGCTAATTTACCAAATTCCAAGATTTACACAATACGTAAAAATTTATGAGATTTAATCATCATACAGAAGGAAGGATAAAAATACTGTTTATCATATTTTTATTCAAGAACTTCAATGCTTTTTTTTTAAAAAAAATAATAATCTTTTTAAGTTTATCCATCTATAATCACAGAGGATTTTCCATATTCCGTCAAAGTTAATTATTTTTTAGATCTTGCACTAGTAACTCAAATACATAATTTATCAAAAACATATAAATGGTACACCCTCAGATCCTAAATATAAGATAAAGTTGGCTTTTTTAGAGAGATTAAAGAAACAAATTAAATTACTTCAGATTATTTTTATTTTTTCTTTAAACTAATTATTTTGACTAATAAACAAATATAATCTAAAAATACACAACATATAATATGATTAAGTAACTTATTTAACTTCTTTAATAAATAAATAAAAAGCTACTTTAGTTTTAAAAAAAAGTCATACACCCTGCCGCCAAGTTCACCAAACACATAAACTGGTCCCCACCACTAACTAAAGTTATCCATTATGTAACCCAGACAAAGTAGATAACTACAAGGACATCTCCACTACCTGGCATAAAATATACTACATTGAATTTTCCTGACGTATCCCCCCACTGAAACTCATGGAAAGAAAATCCAGATCCAGAGGCTCATAGCTGATTGATGGCTAGACTAGACAGTTCTTGTTCAACGCATTGATAGGTTATAGTACAAGATTACTTAAATATTTACTCTCAATTACAAGATGAAACCGTTTTACCAACACCAAGGACCTATGAAGTCCAAATTGCTAAATCAGCTCTAGAACCAGATATATCAAAATTCCAAATATACAGGAAGCAAATTATAACAGACACGAATGTGTTAGAAGAAGACTTTTATTTTCAATATATCCACATAACATGAGCTGCAATGAGTTGTTACATTGATATCAAGCAGCCATGCTTGGAAAGGAAAAGATGAGGGAAAACATAAGCAAGAGAAAATAACATTATTTAGGGTGAGGAAAAAGATCTTCACTTTCTCCGTGTTGTTGTTGTCCTTCATCATCATGTCAATACCTCCTGGCTTTTGGTGGAAAGCCGTTTCAGAAACTCGTAGGTAGTGATCATTGTCGTTGCAGACATTGACATGGAAACCCACCGAGGTCCCAACCCTCTGTAACAAGCTGTCCAACCACCTTCCTTAACCAAGTTCCTCACTGTCTGCATAGCTGTTGGCCCTCGGCGGCCATTTTCATCACCATCCAAGACCTGTAGTCTTGTTTTGATTGTATCCAAAGGCATGGTAATTAAAGCAGACATACCACCAGCAATTGCAGCACTAACTCCCTGAACTGCCATTACTGTTTTTGAATCTGGTCTCAATGTGTTGGCTTTAGTATTGTTACTTTCATCATCTTTCTTGCAAAGGTAGCACCCAACTCCACCCCAAATCAGCCTTTGTGCAACAGAGTATGAAGCCCACCAAACTGCATTTGAAGGAGCATAAGTCAGAATGGATATCCCGAACCCTCTATACAATCCTCTGGGACCATTAGTGTTAAGGATTTTCTGAAGGCATCAATCCCATTGACATAATTGCGAGCTGAATTAGCCATATGATTGTTAGGGTTATTACAACCTCCTTGAACCATCAATCTCTGGCTCACAACATCAATAGGTGTCCACACAAGTTGAGCTGCCATGGCTGCGCTCAAACCTCCTGCTGCATTGGCAAGTGTTGCAGCAGTTGGTTCTGCAAGTCCTAGCCTAACAGTAGCAGTACCTACATTACTCTTGGTGACCTCCAAGGCAGCCATGTACAGTGCTCGAGCTGGGATTGTGCCTATCAAGGAAGTTCCAAATCCTCTGTACAATGCTCTAAAGCCCTCAAGCCTAACCAGTGAAATTGCGGTTTTCATGCATGAAACTTGGGATTGAGCTACCTGCTGCCTGGTTTTCAACACTACAACAGGGTAGAGAGTCGCTGATACCCCTGAGAAAAGGGCAGCACCAAGAAAGAAAAACTTGGATTTATCAAGCATTTGCCAATCTATATCGGCCGGGATATGAATATCTTGACCCGATTCTTCATCGGCCGGTCTCAAACTCATTTTCGCCACTTTCGAATTCAAACCCCTCAAAAAGTTTTTCAGCCGAATAGTACACAAAACCTAGTTCCTTCAAATATCTCGAACCCCGACATTACTGTCAACCCACCCTCTCATCATGTACAACCCTAACTGTACAATTGCAAACTTAACGACCCCACAACGGAAGTTAAAAAAAAAAAAAAGGAGTTAAAAGTACAAAATCACCCAAAAACGTAACTGTACACTTTGCAATACAATCCCATAGATTGCGAATTAAAGGAAATATCACAAGGAATCAAAAAAACGTAACATGATTTTCTCCTCTTGTGGAACCAGGTTTTGGATCGAACATGAGCTACGATGAACAGATCTAGCATTTCCAGATAAACAGAGTACTACAACCAAATATGAATCATACCGGAAGTTCACATCAGGCCGGAAAACCAATATCACTCATCGACGGTGAAGCATTCGAGTAGAGTGAAGAGTATGCGCCTCCCAGCGAGAGTGTGATGCAGATTGCAGAGAGAACAGAAATGGGCAACCGGAAGTATCATAAGAGTGTACGAGGGATAGCCGAAGCAAGGAGAATAACGATACAGGAGGAAAACTGACACGTGTTAGTTGTGTATTGTTTGTTAGGAAGAGTTTGTATTTATTAGGGAAAAGCACACTTAGATCCAAGGACAAGAAAAATAACAAAAGGGTCCTATTGTAGATTCCCCGTGCTTGATAATTGATATTTGGATATTATATAATATTAAATTATATGACTAGGTTGAAGTGCTTCACAATCGCTACTATATGACTTGCCAATAAATGCATATCCACTTGTCAACGAAGCTATTTTAGTTAACATAGATAAGCATCGATAGTTATTCTATAACTTGTTAATATAGTCATATCCACTTGTTAATGAGAGCTATTTTAAATTGTACTGAAAAATGACAATAATTAACATAGATGGCCTTTGTAAATGACCACTCGTTTACTTGTCAGTATAGGTAAATAAATTTGTTAAAATAAGCACATAAACTTGTTAAAATAGGCACATACAATTATCAATATATAATTGTTGTTATAGACACATAAACTTATCAAAATAAGTATATAAATTATCAAACTATACACATAAATTTGTCAAAATAGGTATATAAACTTGTCAAAATAGACACATGCACTCACTAATGTATAACTTGTCATTATAGGCACATAAACTTGTTAAAATAGGCGAATAAACTTGTCAAAATAGGCACATACACTTGCTAATATATAAATTATCAAAATACACACATTGAGTTGTTTGTCCTTGTGTAACCATGGTTGGAAAAGAGGGTTTAGACAACATGTCAATATGTGTATTTTAACAAGTTATACATTGGCAAGTGTATGTATTTATTCTGACAAGTTTATGCGCATACTTTGACAAGTTTATGTGTTTATAATGATAAGTTATAGATTGACGAGTGTATGTACCTATTTTGACAAGTTTATGCGCATATTTTGACAAATTTATGTGTCTATAATAACAAGTTATATATTGGTGAGTGTATGTGTCTATTTTGACTAGTTATACATTGGCAGTATGTGTCTGCTTTTTACAAGTTTATGTGTCTATTATGACAAGTTATTCATAGGTAAGTATAATGCGTTTATTTTAACAAGTTTATATATCTATAATCACAAGTCAAACAGTGGCCTTTAACAAGCTCATTTATGTTAACTATTATCATTTTTTCAGTACAATCTAAAACAGTTCATGTTGATAGGTGGATATGACTATATTGACAAGTCATAGAGTGACTATTAACAAGATTATCTATGTTAATTAAAACGGCTCTCGTTGACAAGCGGATATGCATATATTGACAAGTTTTAGAGTGACAATTGACAAGTATATGAACCTAGTCATATATATTAATATCATATAATATCCAAATATCAATTACATAGGACAAAAAGATAATTTCCCATTCGTAATTTATAACACTGAGGCCCTAGAGACTTCTTTCATATGGGAATCTACAATGTGGCCTTTTTGTTATTGTTTCTGGTCCTTGGGACCTAAGTGTGGTTTTCTCTATTTATTTCCTGAACTGTGTCAGACGTCCGTGCTATGTTATTGACGTGGCAACCCTTATCCCTGACCATCCTGGAGTTCTGATCCAATACGCCAGGTTTCGTGCATCCCGTCAGATTAGCTAATAATATTCTGCCACGTTATCAGTTCCTGGACCAAAAATTTAGGATAAGGTATCCATAAAAAAAAAGAAGCTGAAATACTCCTATGATCCTAATTATAGGATAATTATAGGAGTAATTTAATCGATTTTGGGAGAATTAAGGAGAGGAGTTAAATTAGTTAATTTTACTCATTTTCCTAAAATGTCCTTATATAAATTTAAAATGACACAAGTTGCCCTAATTACAAGTGTTTCTAATTTACCTTACGTTAGACATCCATGACATATTAGTTTAATATATATGTATATTAGTTGCTTTTATATAGCCATGTATATACATATAGATCTAATTTCCTTTCCACACGCTTTCTAATTGAAATAATGGTCTTGCTATATAAACATATATGTGTATACATATAGATCTATCTACATACATACATACATACATACATATATGTGTGTATATATATATGTGTATACATATAGATCTATCTACACACATACATGTTTATATAAACATATATATGTTTATAGACACACACATATATGTTTATATATATGTGTGCGCGCATATATATATATATATATATATATATATATATATATATATATATATATATATTGAAACACATAAATACATATATTATGTACATATATAAAAATGCTCCTAATAATAACTATAAATATGGGTATTATAGGAAAAAATTGACAAAAGTTAAAACTTGCTCATATAATTAGGACCAAAATCAGCTCTAAAATTTACTCCTATAATTAGGACCGGAGGGAGTAAATCTCAGCGTAAAAGGATTTTTTTTTTTTGCTCAAAATCGTAAAAGGATTTACTTTATTAACATCTACTCCTTACATTACTCAATTGGAGAAACTATAATAAACATCACAATTAATAATACAAAAATGATCTATTGTCCCAAAAAGTTACCAAAAATTATAAGGCATCAAGTCATCAACTACTAATTTTTTTTTAAAAAAAAAAAAAATAATAATAAAGTTGTCCTAAAATTTAAATGATTTCTAATGTTATTATTACTAATTATACTAAATTCAAATATCATATTAATTGTCACTCTCTCCCACTATCCTTATTAAATATGAGCAGATTTGGAAAAATAAATTAAATGCTCATTGGAAACTTGGAAGTGCCTTATAAAACATTTTTTCTAGCAAAAGAAATGGAAGAAAACATTCTTCTATGAATTGGGGTATAGTAACGGTTTACATCGGAATTTACAATCACCACCATAGCACAAATATCTTACAACTAATGTTTCATTTATTTTCCAAATTCTATATTCTTTTCTATATTCATAGGAATTCTGTTATCAATAGCTAAGAATAAAGAGTTAATAACAAAGATCTCAGTAGTTTATTAAATTCCTATGCATGCACAATTTCTGTTATGTGAGCCCGCTTAGCTCAGAGGTTAGAGCGTCGCATTTGTAATGCGATGGTCATCGGTTCGATTCCGATAGCCAGCTTTTCTCTATTTGTTTTGATTTTTTATATAATTGATAATTTGGAAATCAAAGAATATTGAAATTTTTCCCATTTCCTTTTTCAAGAGTCACCGATCTATTATGTCGTAGGAACTTCCAATTATGAATTCAAATTGGGGGAGTTCGATTTCTGTAGAACAAATCAAGAAAAGAACCCCCTTTTTTGTTTTATATATACAATAAGGTTCGGTCGGATATTAAGTTGATATGGATCCATAACTTTGTGTTAGGAGTTGTATACCCCGTCTATAATATAAGTCGTTTTAAAAGATTAATTTGATCTGTAATATAAGTTACTTGGAGATTAATTAATGTTTATTTGTCAATTTTATCCTGTAGTTAATGTTTAAATATGACTTCTTGTATATTTTTTCCCTCCTTCAACACCTCATTTAATATCGGTAAAGTTGAAAATTTCTTCTAATTTAAGATCAATTTAATAAGCTTACCACCATTTCTTGATTCTGATGAATCAATTGAAGTGCTTTATATTATTAATATTTTTTTTTTTAGTTCATCTGGTATCTAGGGCTTCACCCTGATATTATGAATATTAAGAAGTATATTCATGAAAACCTTTTCACTTGGACATGTTTGTATAAGTTATTGGTGCCTACGGGCCTCATTGTCCCAATGAATGTGGACCGGCCCAAATGGTTAAAAATTAGAGAGATTGGGCTGGTCCATATTTGACATTAAAAAAGGTATTTATTAGGCAAGTGCACAAAAAAAAAAATCATCCATTTTTTTTTAATCTATAGATAGATCCATCAGGGCAATACGCTTTGTGGATAAATTATTATGAAGAAAATTGCGATTAAAATAATATCATCTAAGTGTGTAACTTTTTGTTATTTTTATCATAATAAGAATAAACAAGTACTCTCATTATTCATATGCTTAGCTGACTAAGATCATTACAATGAGGGAAAAAGTGAATATTCATAATTTCGTCTTATAGTTTAAGACAATATATTGATTTCAAGTTTGTAGATAACATATATTACTTTAGATTTATAAGATTCATCATTATTTTTTGTCTTATTGTAGTATTTAAAACAAATGGATCCTAAATTATTGAGAAGTGTTAAAATGTGCTTGATTGCCCAACATTTCAAGCTTATGATATAAAATTACTCCCGCATTGTTTTATATAAACAATTTTCTTTTTCTTGAGGTTTGTCCTTAATATAAACAATTTTATGTGTCTCAAAATTTAAACTATATTTTCATTTTCTATCCCTATTAAATACACAACTTTATATTAATTATCTCCCGCTCACCACTAATTTTCTTTCATCTAATCATTTATTACCTCTCTCTCATATTTTCTACTCATTATATCACATGGGCATATTTGGAAAAGACATGACAAAAAAAAATTGCTTATAAAAAAGACCAAATGGAGTAGTTACTTAATTATTAATTCTCCATCTCTCTCCATCAATCTAGTTAATGGGATTTTACCATTTGATTCCATCCCATCCCCATTTCAAACCGAACGGAATCAACTCTATAAAATTTGGAACTGTTTTCCCTATTAAGCATTTTGCTTATTAGAGAGAGCTCATCAGATCTGGATCATCATATATGATTTAGACGGTCTAGATCTGAGTTTTTAAAAGTATATATTTTCTTAAGAAAATTATTTTAATGGGTATAAAATCTAAAATAAAGATAATCTCTTAACTACTTTTTCAAAAAAAAAAAAGAATTATTTTAAAAATCATCATTTGATTATAAAGAATTGAGTCTAACTCTGATACCACTCATAACCTTCTAACACATCTGATACCACCTATAACATTCTCGAACAAGAGAAACAAAGGTTTTGGTGAGGTGATCAAGTAGCACCACGATAATGCAACTTTATCATAGTGCAACAATCTTGGTAATTAATGTACATTAGGTTCCACGAAATTCATAAAAAAACTTAATTAGTAGGAAGTGGCCTTAGTCAAGGAGTTTATAGGAAGTTCACCCCAGCTTTATCCCTACTCAATAATTCTAAACAAAACCAAGGTGGCTGGTCCAACAAAAAAAAAAGAACAGCATGCTGACAGTTAATCATGGACATATATAGCTATTGCATTGGCACGCTAGTTCACTTCCCATTGAATTTGTGTTAACATGATTAATTTATATAATTAAAGATGTGATATCTGAATCGTTGAAAGAAGAATGATGTATTTCAGGAACATTCGGTAAAAGAGTTTCTTTTTAATATCCCTTGTGAAATGTAGTTGGAGATTGTTGTTTCCTGAATTTTACCTGCGGTGTGTTACAGGTATATATCATAATTATCTAGGCCATTGGTATGCTTGATGATTTGGACAAAGAGCTAAATACATATGGCATGAGAGTTCAAGAATGGTATGGTTGGCATTTCCTTAAGCTCACTAAAATAATACAGGATCTAGTATGCCAAGGCTGTCAAACTGATGGGTGATCGTGCTAATGCTGCTAATCTTGATTTCTCTGAAGTAGGGTTTGTGAGCTATTTTAAAAGAACCTTTGGTTGTTCCACAATCATATATGTTTGAGGTCAAGGAGGCTAAGTTGTTCACAAGATTACGTAACATAGACCCCCTTTATTGTAATTGAAAACAGGAAGCTAGGTTTGGGTGAGTTTCATGGATTCTTAAACTTTCAAAATCCTCATAGAGATTTGAGTCTAGCTCTGATACCACCTATAACATTTAAGCACATATGATACCATCACTGATACCACCCATGACATTAGGTCACATGTAATACCACCTTCGATTCCACCTTTGATACCACTTATAACATTTTAACATATTGTTATCAAAATTATTATAGATTGTATTAAACTCAAACAATAATTGCTTTTTCTTCATTTTTTTTTCTATCTTTACTCTACTATTTAAACTCTTTATTTGAGTGCGGTAAATAGTAGCCACAAACACAGTGGAGTAATGATTCCACATACAGCCCCATGTCCTAACTGGAATAGAGAGTTGGCTTTGATACCACATCTGATCCACCTATAACATTCAAGCACATTTGATATCATCTCTGATACCACTATAATAAAGCACATTGCTCTTGAAATTATTTGCTTTTGGGCATTGAGAGGAGACAATGTGGGGAATTTGCAATCCACCCAGTAGGAGCCTAGTGTCCTACTGCACAGAGATATGAGTGTAGTTTGAATACCATCTTTGATACCACCCAAACATTTCAGCGCCTCTGATACCACTTATAACATTTCAATCCATTGCTTTCGAAATCGTCTGCTTCGGGGCATTGAGAAGGCCAATGTGTGAGACTCACAATCCACCCTTACGTGCCTAAAGTCATCACAAAGACTTGAATTTGGCTTTGATACTACCTATAACAATTATAAAACATCCGATACCATTACTGATACCACTTATAACATTTTAATACATCGTTCCTAAAATTGTTAGAGATTCTCTATCCATTAAAATATTTTTTTTTGAAAAAACAAAACATAAAAAAAAAAAGGTCGTCTAGATCTCATCTGAACACAAGAGTCGAGCTCCCCTTGCCTATCCAAAGGATAGATAGGAAAACTAATTCCGATTCGAATTTGTGACTCTCCCTTATTATGTTATTCTCATTCATTTTTCTTTCTGCAATGACGTATCCTGCTTTACGAAGTTTATATATATTAGTAGTGATACTCAGGGAATCATTTCAATATTCAATAGAAGTTATATCTTCTTCATTAATTTATTTGTGTGATTATTACATCTTCTCTTGTGGACCACTGGCGGTTTCAAAGAACCGTCGCCCTACCGACGAGAACATCTGCGATAAGGCTCGCCGGAAATTTGTCACTTACAACCATCGATTCTTCGTCAAGTACATCCTCTTTAAACAAAATTTTCTATCGATCCCAATCTGGTGGGCTTCTCGATGTTCAGCACGACATCAAAGCCTTGAAGAAATAGGATAGAAATGAACGATTTGTGGTGAAAAAAAAACAAAGAGAGATAAGATGTTCTTGAAAAATATATTAGGATATGATGTGATATTCTCCCTTATTTTTTTCTATCTATACTCTACTATTTAAACTCTCTATTTGAGTGCGGTAAACAATAGCCACAAACACAGTGGAGTAATGATTCCTCATATAGCCCCATGTCCTCACTGGCATGTAGAGTCGGCTTTGATACCACATCTCGATACCACCTATAATATTCAAGCATATTTGATATCATCTCTAATACCACTTATAATAAAGCACATCGCTCTTGAAATTGTTTGCTTTTGGGTATTGAGAGGGGACAATGTGGGAATTTGCAATCCACCCACAGAGGAGCCTAGTGTCCTACTCGTACAAAGATATGAGTGTAGTTTAAATACCATCTTTGATGCCACTAAAACATTTCAGCACCGTAATACCACTTATAACATTTCAATCCATTGCTTTCGAAATCGTCTCGAGAAGACCAATGTGTGAGATTCACAATCCACCCCTACGGCCTAAAGTCATCGCAAAGACTTAAATCCGCTCTAATACCACCTATAACAATTATAAAACATCTGATATTATTATTGATACCACTTATAACATTTTAGCACATCGCTCTCAAAATTGTTACAAATTCTCTACCCATTAAAATATATTTTTTGAAAAAAACAAAATGTAAGAAAAAAAATCTAGGTCGTCTAGATCTCATCTGAACGGCTCACACAGGAGCCGAGCTCCCCTTGCCTATCCAAAGGATAGATAGGAAACCGGTTCTGGTTCGGATTTGGGAATATCTGCCTCTCTCTTTTTCTTTGTGGTCTCCTCCCTTTTTATGTTATTCTCATTCATTTTTCTTTCTGCAATGATGTATCCTGCTTTACGAAGTTTATATGTATTAGCAGTGATACTGAGGGAATCATTTCAATATTCAATAGAAGTTATATCTTTTTCATTAATTTATTTGTGTGATCATTACATCTTCTCTCTTGTGGGCCACCGTTTCTGTTATTGCTTTATGTGGTTTCTTCTCCTTTTCAATATTCTATATTTCTTCATGAATGTAATATAAATCCAACATTATATCAAATATGATATTAAGAAGTTTTATCTTCTAATCATTCTAGTATATTATTGTCATTTTATCATTGTGATCATAATAGAGCACAAATGATGAGGTACATCCAAATCTCCCTCCCACAACAACAATGGCTACTTGCCGCCACTTCCACTGGCGGTTTCAAAGAATCGCCGCCTTGCCGACGAGAACATCTCGATGAGGCTCACGAGAAATTTGTCACTCACACCCATCGATTCTCCGCCAAGTACAACATCTCTAAATGAAATCGTCTATCCATCCCAATCTAGTGGGCTTCTTGATGTTTAGCACGACATCGAAGCCCTGAAGAAATATGATGGAAATGAACGATTTGTGGCAAAAAACAAAAACAAAAACAAAAGTGAGAGAGATAAGATGTTCTTGAAAAATAGATTATGGATACGATTTGACATTCTCCTTTTTTTTTTCAAATAAAGATGTTTAGCATTATAACAAACCTATTTTAAAAAAAATATCAAAACAAATAAGGATATTTTTGGCAAAAAATGATATTCTATTAAAAAATAAATATAATAGCATTGTCATGTTAAAAATTACAAAATATACCGTCTGATCTCCATGTCTATCGAAAAAATACATAAGATACAAAATCATGTTTATGACTAAAATATATCACGTCAAATTAATTAATATTTATAAATTAATAATAATAACTATATATAGCCCAAAGCCCAATATCTCAAGCTTAGCCCACCATAGTACCATAAACCACCCCCAGTCATGACGCTTGGCGACATTACTTTTATGCCCCTCCCCGTCATTGAACAAATTTTGCTGAAACTAGACGCTCAAACTCTATTTTTTTTTTGATACAAGGCGAGGGGAGGGAGATCGAACTAAGGACCTAAGGAGGGAAACAAATCCCAATACCACTGCACTACTAGTAGTGCTGGTACGCTCAAACTCTATTTCAATACTCTTTTGTTTGCAGAGAGTGGAATGAATGTGGATCGGCCCAAATGGTTAAAAATTAGAGAGATTGGGCTAGTCCATATTTGTCATTGAGAAAGGTATTTATTAGGTAAGTGCACTTAATTTACGTTCTTCATTTTAAAAGTTTCAAATCTAAATATAAATACTCACTTTGCCCCTTAATATAAGAAGTACTTAACTAATTTAGGTATATTAAGGAAATAAAATAATTTTTTTATGTGAATAAGTGTGGCAAGATCTCTCTAAAATATTAATGTGTAACATTAGATTACATATCAATTTATAAGTTAAGTGAATTAGTTTGAAAAAATGATAAATATAAGAACTTAAATGGAGTAAAATATCATGTTTTGGACCAAATTCAACCTCCAACTAGGTGAGTAGGATTCTAGATTTAAACAGTGCTTGCAAGTATATTTACATACACATCCCAACATATCTTTTCATTAACAGCTGAATTTAAACTCACAACTTTACAAAGCTGACTTTTTATCAACTAAACTAACTTTTATTCACATTGTAATGTATAGTGTGTATTTCATCTTATATTTTAAGGCAATATATTGATTTCAAGTTTGTAGATAACATATATTACTTTAGATTTATAAGATTTATCATTATTTTATGTCTTATTGTAGTAGTATTTAAAACAAATGGATCCTAAATTATTGAGAAGGGAAAAATGTGCTTGATTACTCAACATTTCAAGCATATGATATCATCATAAATATTACTTCCGCTTTTTTTATAAGCAACTTCCTTCTCTTAGATTTTGTCCTTAATATGAACAACTTTCTTTTCGTATCTTAAAATTTAAACTACATCTTTCTTTTCTACCCCTATTAAATACGTAACTTTATATTCATTATCCCCCACTTACCACTAATTCTCTTTCATCTAATCATTTACTCCTCCGTCCCTAATTATAGGAGCAAATTTTGGAGTTGGTTTTGGTCCTAATTATAAGAGCAAGTTTTAAATTTTGTCAATTTTTGTCCTATAATACCCCTATTTATACTTATTATTAGGAGCATTATATATATGTGTGTTTACATATATATGTAGATTTGTGTTTATGTGTGTCAATATATATATGTGTAGATATATATGTGTGAACACACACACACATATATAAACATATATATATGTGTGTGTGTGTGTGTGTGTGTAGATATATGAGTGTGTGTCTCTATGTATGTAGATAGATCTATATGTATACACATATACACACACACATATATGTATACACATGGCTATATAAAAGCAACTAATATACATATATAAACTAATATGTCATGGATATCTAACGTAAGGCAAATTAGAAACACTTATAATTAGGGCAACTTGTGTCATTTTAAATTTATATAAGGACATTTTAGGAAAATGAGTAAAATTAACTAATTTAACTCCTCTCCTTAATTCTCCCAAAATCGGTTAAATTGCTCCTATAATTAGGAACGGAGGGAGTATTACCTATTTCTCACTCATTTTTTCCTACTCATTGTCTCTCATATATATATATATATGAGGGCATATATGGGGGCATATTTGGAAAAGACATGACATCTAAACATTTTTTGCAATCAGAAAAAAAGTTTCTTATAAAAGGATCGGATGGAGTAATTACTTAATTATTAATTCTCCATGTCTCTCCCTCAATCTAGTTATTAGGATTTTACCATTTGATTCCATCTCATCTCCATTTCAAACATAACAGAATCAACTCTAGAAAATTAGGAACCGTTTTCCTTACCAAACATTTTGCTTAGTAGGGAGAGCTCATCAAATATGGATCATTATGGATGATTTGGACCGTCTAGATCTAAGTTTTTTAAAGTCTATATTTTTTTATTTAAGAAATCATCATTTTAAAAGAAACTCAGAGCTGGACAATTTAAAATTATATCTAAACAGATTTGATGAGCTCTCCCTATTAAGGGAAAAAAAGGAAAACCAGTTTCAAAAAATTAGGGCATTCCATTTCAAGAAATCAACTAAAAAAAGAAGAAGGACATTTTATCTCATTTTCAATGTTCCTTTTCTTGGATAGGATACGAGACGAGTGGTCTTAATCCTGTTTTGACTCAAATAAACCCTACTTGATATTTTACCAACCAAACATATTTTTAGAGATTTAAACTTATATAGTTAAATTAGAATTAAAACAAGTAATATAGGAAGGAATGTCTTAAATTTTTAATTCTTTCTAAAATAAATTAATTTTAGTGCCCCTGCCGGCAGCGGCTGGCCACTGCAAAATCTTTCCATTGCTTCCATAAATAAACCCACTCAGACCATTAGGAATTGCTTCTCTCTCTCTCTCTGTGATGTCGTCATCTTCACTATTCCAGTCTTCTCCCTTCTCCTTCCAATGCAGGTGACGGTGGACGACCTCTCTGTTCAAAAAAAAAAATCTGATTATTCCAGTTGTATTCTCGCGTTTGAAACGGTGAATATTACATCGATGGATTCTGATTCGGTTCAATCCAAATCTATAGGATGTTCCCTATGGGACGATCCTGGTTGCTCGCTTCTTATATATAACGGTTAGAGGTAGTGGGAATTTGTCCGATGTGGGACTCCGATAGTGTTCACACGGTAAACTACTTCTCGATTATGTCCTGAGTGCTTCCTCTGTTCTACTTATCCCTGAACCTGATTGAACTGCGGCACAACCAACCCTCTCCCTTCTCTTAAAATCACCTGCAGGGCCTAGTGCTGTGGATTTTATTATAGATCATGCACAAGTAGATTTTGTTTTCGTCCAAGATAAGATAAGAAGGTTGCAAAAGTAATATTCATTAACGGAGGAAGAGTAAGATAAGGCAGCCAGCATTGGAGTGAAGCAATATTCACGGGATGAGTTCTTGCATATGGTTGGTTTTTTTAGGAATTTGGCTTTATAATAGTATATCCTTGCTCCTTGATGCATTTGGTTAGTTGTTAGTTAATATCATAAGCGTTGTAAGAATGTAAGATCCTGCAAGATTATTGAGCTATATGCTTACTGTTGCTTCTAATTACCATAATATATTATGCATCCGGGGTGGTATCCGCTCGAACTACTGATGGAATTAGGTCAATCGGTGAACCTCAAACCGGCTTCCAAGGATTGAGATAGGCAGAGTTCCCTCACCCTAGCAGCGGAATTGAATCAGAAAGCAAGACAGAATAGGCTCTTACTGCTGACGAAATAACTTCCCTTGAATCAACTGCTATTGATATTAGCTGTGGGACTTCGGTGCCTTAAGCGGAAGAGGGGATTTCTTTCTCTTTTTCTTTTTTCCCCACATATTTTGGAAATTCATAGTTACTTGTTTCCCTTAAAAAAACATTTGATGTTGGCATAATTTTAAGAAAATCTCATGTAACTTTACATCTTAACTCTTAGTTTAATTTTTTTTCCCAATTTTTTGAAATAAAATTTTTCTATTAATAATTAAATTTATCAGATAATGACAAAAGAAGCGGGGAGACAGGGAGAGGGGATCATTAGCAGGGGGAATTATTATAAAATTTCAAGGAGGTGACTTAATTATCAAGGAGTTCTAATAATAAGTGATGTGTTGTTATTTCTTACATTGGAACTTATCATCTTCAGTTGTTATCAGGACTTCTTAATAATTAATTTTTTTCTTTAAAACTTCATAATAATTTAAAGTGTACCGTGGAACCGTGTAAAGTCCTTCATAAGGAATCATCATTAATTAGCATGATGAGGGTTGTTTAGAACTAGACAAGATCAAGGGTTGGATTCAGATTTGATTTCATGAATATATTACATATAATATAATTCGAATCTCAAGATGTGATCAACTAACTCTGAAACACAAGTATGTGGAGAGTGGATAATTTTTTGTTTGTTTGGAGATATTAAGAAAGTAAATTAAATAACTTTAAAGTATTTTTTTTAAATTAATTAGGTTGACTAATAAACTGATATCTAATATAAGGATACACAAAATATGTAACTTATTTAACTTTCTTAATTTCTTTAAAAAAAATCAATTTTGTCTTATGTTTAGAATCGAAGATAGTATTTTAATTTTAAAATAATAATATACCTACATCCAAGTTCACCAAACAGACAAACTGGTCCACGCCACTAACTAAAGTTATCCATAATATCTAACCCAGACAAAGTAGAATGCACATTATGTGCCCATAATTAGGTGCCCAATTATGTGCTCATATCTCTATTAGAGGTATGAGCATATATTTTTAATTTTTTTTATTTTTATATATTGTATTTATTTAGATTTACATTATATGCAGCTTTTGGAATTTTTGCATCCAGTATCTCAAAATTAATTAATTTCCATGATACTAGTGTTACGTATAAGCTGCGAACTAGAAACTAATTAATTTGAGATACGGGTGCAAAAAAATTCCAAAAAACATCATATAATGTAAATCTAAATAAATACAATATATAAAAAAAATTAAAAAAAATATGCTCATACCTCTAATAGATGTATGAGCACATAATTGGGCACCTAATTATGTGCACATAATGTGCACCCGACAAAGTAGATAACTACAAGGACAACTCCACTACCCGGCATTAAAACATGCATTGAATTTTCATCACAAAAACATATGCATGCATTCCCACATTGAAACTGAGTCGATATTATGTGCTTAAAGTTAGGTGTTTATTATGTATTTATACCTTTAATTAGAGGTATAAGCATTTTTTTTTAATTTTTTTTTAAATATTGTATTTATTTAGATTTAAATTATATTCTGCTTTCTGAGATATTTTTTGCACCAAGTATATCAAATTAATTAATTTCTAGTTTTGCATTTGTCTATAACACCAGTATTATGAAAATTAATTAATTTGAGATACTGGGTGCAAAAAACATCTCAAAAAGTAGTATATAATTTAAATATAAATAAATACAATATATAAAAATATTAAAAAAATGCTTATACCTCTAATTAGAGGTATAAACACATAACTCTAAGCACATAATATGGACTCATTGAAACTCATGGAAAGAAAATCCAGATCCAAAGGCTGATTGGTGGCTATACTCCAACGAGAAACAACTCCTCCCATGGTTTGCGCGGATGTAACATCTACAACACTTAAAAACAAATGCTTCCCTTTAATTCATCAACCTACACTGTTCAAATTTTTCCTACAATCGTGTATATATCCTACAACATTTTGTGCAATGATGAATTTCTTAGCTCACCAACCAATCTTTGCAGCTCTAAGATAATTTATAGAAGAAAGGTTTTATAAAATAAATGAGACCATTTACAAAATACACATCACATATTGATATTAAAGTACCTAGATCACCTTTTTGCACCATATGTATTTCAATAAAATTGTTAAAGTAAAACTGTCAGTTATCATATAACATATCTTTATACTTCATTATGCAACTATGCACTTCATTGCTCCTATAGCTACCTTATTATCAATCATGTACTTAGTTCTGACAAATTATACAAAATATGATTTGAAAATCTCAAAATGTCAACTCAATTCACTTCTCAATAAAACTTGTCCATCAGTCAACAAATCTCCTTAAAATCTCTTGCAACAAGCAACAACTTGAAACTAAACTTATATTCTATAATGTCAGACTTCCTCATTGCCTACTGAAAAAATTACTAACCCCTATATTATGATCTAGACCGTGAATCCTTACAAACCATATCTTCATATTTCATTATGACCAAAACTAAACAATTGACCGTACTACTGCCATAACATAAACAATCTATATCAATCTATAATAATCCAAGACGTTCTTTTTTTATCATCCTCAACTATAACATATTCCATTAGTTTTTTTTTTCAATATTTGAGTCCTTACTCCTACCACAAGCCTGGTAAAAAAGATCTCTTTATCTCCCTCCAAATATAGAAAAAATAATATTCAACTCTTTTATGTTTAGGTTTTTGAAGCATATATACAACTGTGATCACTATTATATTAATTCAGTTTCTACTTGTCAGATCCAATATTATAATTAAAGGAAACACTTTATTTGAAATTATATTAACTTCGTTACATTCATAGTAAGAAATACATATATTGTCACATCCAAAACACAAGGTCCCTCATGACATTGACATTGAAGGAAAAGGGGCCTAAACATACTACCAAGGCAATACACAATGCTTTGTAAACACTTCCCCAAAATACAACAATTCAGTGTATCCACACCGTAAAAACTACATAGTCAAAACCTAATTGCATAATAAAACACATTACATTTCAAAAGTCCACCTAAGCTTTCACATATTCTCCTGCTTAATTGACTTGATTGGCTTTGCATATGTCTTAGAAGGAGAACTTGGCACAACAGCTCCAGACTTCGAGTTCTCATCAACAGTCTTCTTATGGGAAATAGAAACTTCCTTGAGTTGGAGTTGTCAACAACTGTGACAACAGTCTCAGTACCCCCTGGACTCATAGCTTCAACAGTTGTATTTGTCACATACACATTTCTTAATCCTCCTCAGTAACTAATGCACTTGGTCCTCCAGCCTGCTCAAAATATAGACAAATCACTATTAAAAACAACAAATACATTGATCAACCTAACCAAACATAAAATGAAATTACAATACTTGAACCTCAGAAGCAACTTCATTAAAATCTTCATTTAGATCAACACATTCAACATATGGGGCAGCCAAAACACTTGAGTTTGGGTGATCCTTATTATAATTTATATCTATTCAACTTTATCTTCAAAAGCATCTTCCTCTCAACCAACTGTTCCACCTCTTTATGAAATGCAAAACATAAATCTTCCTAGATAAAAGAAAGAAACACTACATAAGCAACTTCAAAGAAACCATCATATATAACTAAACTTAATATCCATACCTCAAGAATATCAACTTTTAATTCAGCAGCACTTTTCTTAAATAGCTCAGCTGCATTCTTATTAACAAAAAAAGACTGATGCAGTGCCAACAATCATATAATTCAACCTGAACTTGTTTGACAAAAAAATGTGACATCTACTAAACTTAAAACACATGAAGCATATATATGAAACCTAACACATACACTTGAGGAACCATACTTTGATTGGATCGTTACAGGTTTCCTCTTGCAATTAATAATTATTGTTACATGAAACATTCCCATTTTCAACCTTTGGTTTAGTTCTACATCTTGAGTGGCCATCATATACCCAACCATGACAGGTTTCAAACTTCTTGATCTAACATAATACATCAAAGTATTTCTCCTACACAAAATTTCATTCGTAATTAAAATACTCATATATCACAAAATCAAACCTTCATGCTATCAATACAAAACACACCACTTCTTGATCATCACTCTCAACAACTTTCACTTTCTTAGTGTTCTTGAGAATACTGTCAACACCATAATTAGAATATTGTGTCTAAACACTTTGGCTCAGAGTACTAATTGTGGGGATGTAAAATTATGTGGGCACTATCACAATTTATTAACCAAAAGTTAATAGTATAAATGAATACACACAAAACTACAAACAACTCAAGCAACATATCTACATGAAACATTCATTATAGTCCAATCACCAATCACCTTGCAACAAACTTCTTCACCTCAGAAAACTTTCCGTTAAGAAATAACTTCATTGCATGGAATGAGCTACACACCTCTGGTTTACCTAAACCATGAAACCCACGAATTCATCAACAACATGATACTTCATGCTAGCATAAACCACAAAATCCAAACAATGCATGAAAAAAAAAAAAAAAACATTATGTTTGCAAACTACCTCTATCATCAAAGCTAATCATTGCAAGCCCGATACAATAGGCTTCTCCTACGCGTTAAACTCAGTCATACAGAAATTAACAACACACTCATCGTATAACACCATTTGAATAGTGTTTTCCCTGTCCCACTAAAAGATTACTGAGAAAAACCATACTAAAAATAAATATAATCTCACTCGTATACCTTTCATCAGCCACCATTCCACGCATCTTGTTCTTAACTTCAAAACCCACACGATATTCCTCCAAAGGACCAACACTTATGACAAAAGCAATCACGTCTGGAAAAAAGGGTCAACAGTTACACCCCACAAATGTTACAAGTCTCACACCGCACATAAAAATGCACTCACTAAGCAGGAACATTGTATACTCCCTAGAAGAGGATGAATACATCATGTAAGCAATCTAAAACATATATCTAAGCAGAGTTACACAGCAAAGGAACAAAGCTTTGGAAAATACAATCAAAAAATAACAGGCCACTAATATTCATCTGCATTTCCGCATGAATGTTAACAGTAATCAATTCACCAACAGATTTGTTTTATAAAAGATGACATTTTGTCCCCCCCCCCAAAAAAAAAAAAAAAGAGGATAGAAAAAAAGAAACAACAAAACAAAGAGACGTATCAGTTCCAATATCCAAAATTCTTCACTCCTGTGACCTAATTAAAAGGGAAAACTCCTTACAAAAAATATGGGAAGAGAGTCAGAGACCCAAAAAGAAGAAACAATAACAATGTTATCCTGACATATCTCTAAATAAGTAGACGTATTTTTGAAAATTCAACAATTTTAATACAACCAGATATGCCAAAAAATGCAATCACTGATCTCAGGTCAACAGTGCTGAAATCTGTGATAAAATGACATCAACATAGAGGGGCACAAAACATATAGAGGACACTAGAGGCATATTAACAAAAACTTAGCATTACTAATCCTTTTATAAGAGACCAGAAAAACTTGAGCTTTAAAAAAAGGAAAGACATACAACTGCTTTGAGCGCTTATATGTCATTCTTAACACAATCTAAATCTCTAAAATTGTGATTTCATAGCTGCTCTAAAGATGAAAAGAAATTCCTAGTGAAGGCAAGCAATGCTAAAAAATGTAATTAGGAAAGCATACGAGTGATATGGTGATCTACCAAGCAAAACAGAAGATGCAATTGGACATAATTCGAGTTCATTAAATTACAATGATATAACCAATGGTTTAACACTTTTGTTTTGTACACTTCCCAATGAAATGGAAAATTTTAAAGAGAGGCCCTAAAGCTACGCAATTTCAAGACTCAAAATGTTAATTTAATGGGGTCTATTGGCTAAAAATTCAAACAAATTAATTACCTCATACAATGCGTTGACAACTTCCGTATAAGGCAGGATAATGTGGCAAGAACACAGCATTTATAATACAATGACAAAATGTTTGTAACAGAGTGTAAAACATAATCTTGGAGAATTTTCATGTGATAAGTATATATTTTATAATTAAATAAGGATAGATTCTGGGATATATTGGATTGAATTTATTAATATTATACCTATTTAATTATATTTTATATATTTATCTATCTTTTAATTAAATATAGGATAAAAGAATATCATAACAGAAAATCTATTGATATCCTATTTTATTGTGCAGTAGATATTATGTGATCTAAGGGATGCAACAAATTAAATTGAAAATATATAATATAATATATTATTATATTATAATATTATATTACCATGAGAAAAGATGCAGATGGATAGAGGTTAGAGATTTGGATAAAAACGAAAAAAGCAAAGACGCACGTGGGGCCACAACACATAACCTAATATATATTAGAAGAGGGGAGAGCCAAGGACAAGACGCAACAGAACAAATAAAAGAAAGGCAGAGACACAACGCATACAGACGCAAGCCGAGAAACGAATTGAACACGGACAGAATTAGGAACACGCGGAAAGAGAAGCAGCGCAAATTCAAGAGCAATTCGGACGAAGCAATAGTTCTGAATTTCATCTTTTCTTAATTTATTAACTTAGCTATGCTCGCTAGTTTTTTTAGTAGTTAGGGCGATGATGAACTCTATGTGAATTTAAAGTATTTATTTGGAATCTTATTTGATTATTGTTTTCGATCGAATGGATTCACTGCGCTTAACGCTTTCTTAAAGAGTGATCGCCTTTTAGATTGTTCATAGGTTAGTGTATGACAATAGAGATGTTGGTACATTTAACTAGAACCGATAATTCATCGTAGAATTGCATGACCTAGACATAGGCTTACAAATTTATGCGATCTCATAATTCTGGTAAACAAATTGATTTTTCTAAACAATACTAAGACATTAGGTTGTTTTCAAAGATAACGGATTAAGGTAGCTATAACATCAAGACATTGAGACTTAGTCTAATTTTAGAGAATTGGTCGTCAGTCGTGAGAATAATAATCAATTAGGGACTTAGTTCAAATACTTAGAGGAACATAGGGGAATTCTATGCCCTAGCTGCGTTTTTCTTTATTGATCATCTTTTCTAAACAAACCGTTCTTGAGATTCTTAATCTTGAATGCTTTTCTTGATTAAATTCCTTAAAAATTCTGTTTGGTTACAAATCAACCCCTATTACTCATTGATCCAACTAAAGCTTAAATAACGAATTAGTGGTTGGAGTACTATTCCTCGCGCAAAAACTTGATAGCGACTTCGGCAAGTGCACCGATCATATCGTTACAAGTAATAAAGTATGTGAGAAAGAGATCGTCCCACGAGGAATAGTACTCCAACCACTAATTCGTTATTTAAGCTTTAGTTGGATCAATGAGTAATAGGGGTTGATTTGTAACCGAACAGAATTTTTAAGGAATTTAATCAAGAAAAACATTCAAGATTAAGAATCTCAAGAACGGTTTGTTTAGAAAAGATGATCAATAAAGAAAAACGCAGCTAGGGCATAGAATTCCCCTATGTTCCTCTAAGTATTTGAACTAAGTCCCTAATTGATTATTATTCTCACGATCGACGACCAATTCTCTAAAATTAGACTAAGTCTCAATGTCTTGATGCTATAGCTACATTAATCCGTTATCTTTGAAAACAACCTAATGTCTTAGTATTGTTTAGAAAAATCAATTTGTTTACCTGAATTATGAGATCGCATAAATTTGTAAGCCTATGTCTAGGTCATGTAATTCTACGATGAATTATCGGTTCTAGTTAAATGTACCAACATCTCTATTGTCATACACTAACCTATGAACAATCTAAAAGGCGATCACTCTTTAAGAAAGCGTTAAGCTCAGGTAATCCATTCAGTCAAGAAAAAAATAATCAAATAAGATTCCAAATAAATACTTTAAATTCACATAGGGTTTATCCTCGCCCTAACTACTAAAGAAAACTAGCCGAGCATGGCTAGATTAACAAATTAAGAAAAGATGAAATTCAGAACTATTGCTTCGTCCGAATTGCTCTTGAATTTGCGTTGCTTCTCTTCCCGCGTGTTCCTAATTCTGTCCGTGTTCAATTCGTTTCTCGGCTTGCGTCTGTATGCGTTGTGTCTCTGCCTTTCTTTTATTTGTTCTGTTGCGCCTTGTCTTTGGCTCTCCCCTCTTCTAATATATATTAGGTTATGTGTTGTGGGCCCCACGTGCGTCTTTGCTTTTTCGTTTTTATCCAAATCTCTAATCACTATCCATCTGCATCTTTTCTCATGGTAATATAATATTATAATATAATAATATATTATATTATATATTTTCAATTTAATTTATTGCATCCCTTAGATCACATAATATCTCCTGCACAATAAAATAGGATATCAATAGATTTTCTGTTATGATATTCTTTTATCCTATATTTAATTAAAAGATAGATAAATATATAAAATATAATTAAATAGGTATAATATTAATAAATTCAATCCAATATATATCAGAATCCATACTTATTTAATTATAAAATATATACTTATCAAACTCCCCCACACTTGCATCAAATCTTGTCCTCAAGATTTTAAAATTCCAAAACAACCAACTCATGAAAACCATGGAAGAGAAATTTTTGAAGCAAGTACTACAAAATTGAAGTCAATTCAAACTTTCAAGAAACAAATTTTCTCCAAAAATTTTCTCAACATTCCAATAATGCAAGTAGTAAGAGAGTTAATTTGGCAAAGATAAATCACAATAGAATGTCCCTCACAAGTCAAGTGTTTACACTCATTTCTCAAGATATTCTAGGGCTTGTGTTTCATTCAATTCCACCTATTGTAACTTATCTACCATAAGCTTGTTTATCATCTCAATCTCCACTTTATACATTATCCAATTGCACACTCAAATCAAAAGGACTTTCTTAAGGTTGTAATGATTAAGGTAGGATAATGAAATGAAAATGATCAAATGGTCTGGAAAAATACTTTAATTAGTGCCAAGTAATTTAATGAAATTCATGATGAAGAATGAAGGAATACTCACCAAGAGAAAACAAACTCACTAACACCATATGTAACCTTTATTCTTTTCATCTCAACAATCTTTTTATTTCTTCTTTTTTTTGGATCTCTATTTTTTTTTTCATATATTCATTTGTTTCTATCTCTCTCTCTCTCTCTCTCTGTTTTTTTTTTTTACATATAATCTTATAGTGCTGACTTTCTAACTCCTTCATTCTTTTAAATTGGATCACTTAGCACTTACTAAAGTAATAACATTGAATAGGAAGAAAAAAGATATAAAAATTGCATATCTCAAACAAAGGGCTATCTATTCTATGCAATTTTTTTTTTTAAGAGGCTCAAATGGGGTAAACAAATGGTTTTCATGTGATAAGGATGGACATTTGGCCAAACTAGCTATGAAATGAATGCCTAAATCATCTTTGTGCATGCGAAAGGATTTCAAATTTCAAAAGAGATTCAAGACAAGTTCTAGAGATGAAATCACAATAGGTGTACTCCCTCTTAGACAAAAAATATAGGTTCAAATTCCTCACAGGTTCTTTGACGCATCCTAAAGTAAAGTATCCAAACCAAATCTTTACCTCTTTACTAACATTCAAAGAACATAGAATTAATTCCTGGTCAAATTCACTCCTTTTCATGTTTGAATTAAACCAATTGTGATAATGCTCACATATACTATTCACACTTCCATGAGTTTTTTTTTTTTAAAGCAAAATTGATGGCAAAGCAAGTTAAAATCAAGGATATCATACTTTTAGGACCTGAACAACTATTGACTGATGAAAAAACACATGTAAGTGTATAAATGAATGTCATATGTGCCTCTTTCATGTATGCCTCATGGTAACATTTCAGATAGGCCTCAAAAGGTCAAAAAACAAAAAACAAAAAAACAAAAAGGAATCCTGGAATCATCAAGGAAATTGAAGTATGAAATCAATATTGGGATAATGTTGTTTTATCCAACATATTGAAAGACAATGAGGCTAATCTTGAGAAACAAAGATGAGAAAAGTGTCCCTAGTATCTTAATTGTATTTTATCCACCTTAAGAATAAGACCATGCATAGGCAGGCCTGATCAATTAATTGTGTTCAAGAATTCAGTGGTATATAAATCTTCAAATCTATCAATTTCTTGAGACGGCTTGCAAGTTGTATCACAACCATGATACTCCATCAACTCACCAGGTAATTAATAAAGAACACATGCATTGATTTACATTGTTGACGCTTTCAATTGGAGGACATAGAATAGCTCCGCTATTAAAGTAATATGAATTACTTGGATTTTCTAACAGGTTAGGATAAGTAGCTGAAACTATAGCGTGTATAGAATCTTCAAAATAATAAATAAGCAATTCTTCAAGAATTTCAACATCTGCAATACCATCATGTGGTAGACCTAGTTTACCATCACCCAAATCTAAAAGCCATTTTGAGAACACTTCTAATTTTTGTTTATCTTGAGCAACCATATGCTGTTATCAAGGCAATGCAAGGACCAATATATTTTCTATTTTGTTACATTGGATTAACATATAAGAGTCGTTGTTAATGGATGGTTCTGAAAACTATTGTAACTACCAGAGTACCCTAAGAAGTAGCATAAATAAAGGCAGCTAGCTCATGTTGTCCAGAAGTGCAATTGTTACTAAAATTTATTATTTAATTTCCCCCTTCTTTGGATACTTTTATAATCAGAAATTTATTGGGTCTTTTGGTAATTATATCTTTTTTCCATTAGAAAGAACCATGAGAGATTGAGAAAAAGAGACATTCACAGGTATGTAAGAGTAGTCACAACAGAAATAGAATAAACTACTTCCCCAGTGAAGTTGTTGTTAGCAAGGTTTCTGAATATGAAAAAAAAAAAAAGATGTTAAAATAACATTGACATAATCCAAACAAACGACAGCAGTAACCACTTGCACACAAAAACATACAATCACTGCATGTTTGGAGGAAGTTGATATGGTATAGTGCCTCCAAGATTGTTGTTACTCATGTCTCTGAAAATTCAGATGGTCAGAAGAAGCATAACATTGCATCAAAAATTGAAGATTAGATACATGAGACCATTATCTTACAGGTTGGTCACAGATGTCAAGGTTTGTAACGGGTAGTGGTAGCCCAGCGTTCCAGTTAGTCCAAGGCCAGGTAAACTTGATGATAGAAGTAATAAAAGACTAATCATGAAAAATCAGTGCGAACAAAAAGTTTTCATGCGATATGAAGGCAATGAGAGAGTGAGACTTTACATCTCTGTGACTCAGTTGCCCGAGCAGGTAATGCCCATCCAGTGCTGCACACATGGGTCATCACCATTTAATTTGCAGGCCAACCTAGTTGGGATGGTGAATTCATGCTGCTAAATAATACCCTTAGAGCAGCAGCTGCATCAAACATTCAGATACAGCTAGTTAGCAAACCTAAAACATGTATAACAGAAAGATTCCTAAAGTCGGTCCTTAATTGTTTCAATTTAGAAATAAAAGATTAGGTGCCCGTCACCGATTTCTGATATTTTGCCCGTCGATGGGCATCAAGGTTCACAAACAACCTTGTTATGCATGATAAATGAAATACGATTTTGACCAAAAATACGCAACCAAAGAAATGCATGCATCAATAAACAAAAACATACCAACCCGGATGCATAAAGAATTTCTTCTACCCATATCAGGCGGCAAATAGTATACTGAAAGACAATTGTACACTATAGTCAAGTGTATAAGGGGCGAATAAGATATGTATGTATACCGAGCGAGTTTCATAGAGCTAGACCTTCTGCATGATGCAAGATCTGTGTAACATTATATTACGTATCAATTTATTAGTTAAATGAATTAATTTGAAAAAATGATAAATATAAGAAATTAAATGGAGTAAAATATCATGTTTCGGACTAAATTCAACCTCCAACTAGGTGAGTATTCTAGATTTAAATGGTGCCTGCAAGTATATATATTTACATAGAGTTTCCAATATATCTTTACATTTAAACTCTCAACTTTACAAGTTATGAGCTAACTCTTTATCAACTAAACTAACTTTTATTCACATTATATTGTATAGTGTGTATTTCATCTTATAGTTTAAGGCAATATATTGATTTCAAGTTTGTAGATAACATATGCTCCCTCCAATCCTAATTATATGACATATTTAACCGATTTTGGAGAGATTAAGGATATGAGTTAAATTAATTAATTTTAATTATTTTTTTTTTAAAAAGGGATAGGATATTGTCACTACCAAGTCACTATCACTTTTTCCACCGTTAGATCAGAATCTCAATAGGAGAGAGAAATGATAAAGGTAAATGAGATTCTGATCTAACGGTGAAAAAGTGGTAGTGACTTGGTAATGACAATATCTTATCCTTTTCTAAAATGACTTTTTATAAATTTTAAATGAATCATTTTAATCAAAACAGAAAACCAATCTCAATATAAAATATGATATTGACACCCACGTTAATCAACAATACATATGATTTATCTCGAATATTTTAATAGTTTAGTTTAAGCATGTTATCAAACTCATGGTAATTTTATTTAGCGAAAAATGTAATTGCCGAGAAAACAATATGATAACAGGATCTATCAAAAGGCAAAAGACCTGGTAATTTGTTACCTATCAGCATATATTGTTTCAATACTTTAAATATCTTGTATAAATGAAAAATACTCCTTGCAAATTTTCTTTTTCATGTATTGCTATATTAATTGAGGTGTATTATTGAAGGGGCATTTTAGGAAGAAATTAACAAAAATTATAATGTTGTCCTATAATTAGGACTAAAACCAACTCTCAAATGTTGTCCTATAATTAGGATCAGAGGGAGTATTACTTTAGATGTATAAGATTTATCATTATTTTATGTCTTATTGTAGTATTTAAAACAAATGGATCCTAAATTATTGAGAAGTGAAAAAATGTGCTTGATTACTCAACATTTCAAGCATATGATATCATCATAAATATTACTCCCTCCCGTCTTTTTTATAAGCAACTTCCTTTCTCTTGAAGCTTGTCCTTAATATAAACAACTTTCTTTTCGTGTCTCAAAATTTAAACTACATCTTCCTTTTTTTACCCCTATTAAATACATAACTTTATATTCATTATCCTTCACTTACCAATAATTCTCTTTCATCTAATCATTTATTACCTATTCTCACTCATTTTTTTTCCTACTCATTGTCTCTCATATATATATATATATATATATATATATATATATATATATATATATATATATATATATATTTGTGAAACCGGACCTGACCGGGAACTGACCGACCGGCCGTGAAACCGGTCCGGTTTAGGGTTAAATCGGTTTGACCCAGTAAACCTGGTCTGACCCGGTAAACAATTTTTCTTAGGTTTTTTAATATATATATATATATTCCTCCCACTACCATTTATTTCTTCAAGTGAAACCGTGAAAGAGTTTTGTTCATCTCGATTTAGAGCTTCGTTCCATTGTGCAGAGCTTCAGGTTTATTATTGTTGAATGTTTTATTTTATTTTGGGTTAAGGTGCAAAAATAGACAAATACTTTTGTCAAAAGAGCGCCCAGTAGCAAATACTTTTTTTTGGCGCAAAAGTAGACACGTGGTTACAAAATGGAGCAAAATTAGCGTTTGACCGTTAGTTGACTTTTTCTGACCTGAAAATGATGACGTGGACGATGACGTGGATATTAATGTTTTATAAATTACAGTTCAGCCCCGGATGCATTTCAAAAAATTTCAATTTAGTCCCTTTATAAACTTTTAAAATTTTTATTGAAGTCCCTGTGATTCGAAGGTGATCTTCAAACCCCCAACCCAGATTCCGGTGATCCAACCCAGATTCCGGTGAACCCCCGAATCCCCCCCAACCCAGATCTTCGAACCCCCCAACCCAGATCCTTCAAACCCCCTCCCCAACCCAGAAACGACGATAAAGAACGAACCCAGAAGATCACCCTTCATCCTTACTTCCCTCTGTAATACCCGGATATTTATCTGGCATATTATAAATAAAAGTTGGATAATTCTGATAAGTGAGAATTCAATCTCCAGTCTTGTATAATTATAGCATATTTTCTAGGTAGAATTTCTACAAGAAATTAGGGAATTTAAGGGTCAAAGAGCCAAAATGACCAAAATGCCCCTGGAAAGGGTAATCAACTTAGGAAATTATGGGAAAAATACCAAAATGCAGTAAAATGACCAAGTGAATTAGGAGAGTATATTATCCATAATTATGGTAATTTAATAAAATATGAACTTGGGAAAATTGTATAAGAGTGTTCAAAAAGTAGTAAAAAGACCAAAATACCTTTGTAATTATGGAATAATGTTAGAGGTATGAAAATACTAATGTAAATACATGAGTATGAAGATAATGTGACATTGTAATTAAGAAAATTATCAAGTTATGATAATTAAGTAATTAAGTAATATTGGGCTAATTACTTAAGCATAAGTGAAGGAAATTCACAAATAATTATATGAAACCCTAAAATTGGTGGTTTTTGTTTTAAAATTAGTAAAAATGTATTTACTAATTAATTGGAAATTTTTATGAAAAATAGTTGAGTTTAGGTATTTTTAGGCCTAAATACAAGAATGGACCAATTAGGTAATTTTGTGAAATTTTTGGAAAAAGTAAATAAATAAATCATTAAATAATTAAATAAATTAAAAAAATAAATATTTATTAAAAAAATAAAAAGGGCCAGCCGAAAATTCAAGGCAAAATAAAGAAAAAAAAATGAAAAATGAAAGAAGAACAACTTGGCAACTTGCACATATAATAATAATATAATTTAATTAAAGCAAAAATTATGAATAGTAATATTTAAATTAGGAAACGGATCCTATCTAGAGATCTAGGAATAGGAATTCCAAGGTCAAGGTAAAATATTGATCAGTGAGTTTTTACCTTTAAGTGACCTCTTCCTAAGTTAATTCGAAGCCGTTTGTGCATTTTCCTAATAAAACAAAATAGGAAAAATGCATATAGGCATAATTTTGGAAAAGAGGAAAATAAATTCTAACTCAACATTTAGGAATGGGTTTGAATTTGTTTAGACATATTTGGAATCAGTGAATTATTTCGAAGAGATTGATATCTCCGAAAACGAATTCGACACCGGACGCGTTCGGACACGTTTTTCGAGGAAACTTCAACTGGACTGTTGGAGGCCAATATGGAATCAAAATAAAGGTTAACTTGGACATTTCTACTAAGTGAGAACATGTTTTCAGAGTTGTAAATCCATAATTTTGAGATTTCTCCGAAATCACGCGAATCGGGTACCAATCGGGGAAACGGTTATACCGGCATCAAGTGAGCTAAGTCACCACTTTTGGACCAATGAGGTGCTGCCACACAGCCCCCTATGTCGACCAAGAGTGTGTGTGTGTGGAAGAAGTGGCTTCTTGAACAAGTTGAATAAAAGAGTTATTACAACTTTGATTTTCCAAACAATCCTTAAAATTTGCCAAACAAGTCCCTTGTTTTTACCTATAAATACCCCCCCTCCTTCATAATTCTCACACCTTTTCTTCCTTCTCTTGGCTGAAATTTTTGGTTGAGAAAGAAGAGAAAGGAGCTCTGGGGGAATTGTGCAATAAGCCTGTAGAATTGTCCGAAAGTCTTCAACGGGTAAGTCTTTCGGTCTTTAGTTTTTAGTTTAGTAGTTAGTAGAATTGTTAGTTAGATTTAGAAAGTAGGTGACAAGATTCCTACAAATGTTTTAGAGCCTTGTTTGCGTTGAAAAATATGCGAGAGGTGTAAACATAGTAGGGATCGAGTCGCTGAAAAGTTGTAGTTTTTATAGCTCTTTCACAAGTAGGTGTTATAATGCTAGAATAGCCTTTAAATTTTCAAGTATGATTGGGTATCAGAAATTCCGCCGATTAGGGGTAGAAGGGCAAAATGGTAATTTTTACCTAAAATGCCAGATATTGTGTCAAATCACTAATGGAAGTGATATTACTCTTATAGGATATCAGAATCTCTGATTTGCTGCCGTCACGCTGCCCGACGAACCGCTGTTTGAAGTTCACGTTTTTCCGTAAGAGTACGTTTTCGCCGGTAGTACCTAACGTTGCCAACGAAGGTACGGACGCGTACTGTAACACTAATCTTGTGCTTCTTAAATGCATATATGTCAATGATATGTTCGTAGACCGTTATACAGACAGTTATACGGGTTATAGTTTTGATAACACCGTTTTGTTTTCCTAGCGCTGAGGACACGACTAATTATCGTGGCACTGGTGAATAGTGCAAGCTGTTGTTGTTATTTACCTTATGGGGCTTTACATATTGCTCTGTGCTTATGTTTTGTCGGCATAATGATCATGCATCTCTAGTATGCTTATGATATCTTGTTGTATTAGCTCTAGAAATATCTCGTTGTCCGTATATCCGTATTATTTGGGTATGAGGTTAACCGTTACCCGAGATTCAATATGGTGAATTGAATCTCACTGTAGCTTCGTGGTCGGGAGGACCACGGCTCGGGATCGAGGCAAGTACCCGAGTAGGCGTGCACCGAAGACCAACTTTATCTCTATCGCTTTACGTATTTCCGCTTCTGTTTCTATCTGTTGTTCCTTTCTAAACCATAGGACTACTGTAATCTATACAATGTTACACAATGGTTGATGTTTTGGCTAAGAATCCAAATGCTCTTTCGCTCTATTGCTCCACTCTGATTGTTTGTTTGAAAAAAAAAAAATTTTCCGCATTTCAAACATGGGATGTTACACCCTCCCTAACCATTCAGGTTCTGACGGCGGCAATAAACCCAGAAACGAACCCAGAAGCTCAGATCCACGAAGATGGAGGAAAGCACATGCCATCCTTCCTTCCTTCGAAAAAAAAACAAAAGCAAAACCCTTCCTCCTTCAAAACCCACTCTCCATCGTGCCGGGCGAGCCATGCCCTTGAGCCAGAACCCAAAACCCAACCATGGAGAAATCTCAGATGGAGAAACGAACATTACCAAAAAAAAAGTAACAACCCAGAAACGAACCCAGAAGCTCAGATCCATGAGGATGGAGGAAAGCACATGCCATCCTTCCTTCCTTCGAAAAAAAAAACCCTTCCCCTCCTTCAAAACCCACTCTCCATCGTGCCGGCGAGCCATGCCCTTGTTCTTCGACTCCTTCAAGAATGGCGATTGTTCCCGTGTACACGTAGCCCAGTAGTGTGGGATTGGATCGATCTTGTTCTTCAAGAATGGCGATTTCCTTGTATCAATCTCCAAATTCGGAACCCTAAATCGAACTCGGAACCCCCAAAGGCCAAAACATCCAATATAAAAAGTAAGAATGGAATATGATCCAGAAAGCTACGAGGGAGACATGTTTTTGGAGTGATGTGGGCCCCAATATAAAAGAAAGAAAGAAATGGAATTAAAAAGTAAGAATGGAAGAGAGAGAAGGAGCCAGGTGGCAGCATTTTAATGGAGAATTCAGATCCCACCGCCACGTCGGCATCGGATAACGGTCAACTAACGGTCAAACGCTAATTTTGCTCCATTTTGTAACCACGTGTCTACTTTTGCGCCAAAAAAAAGTATTTGCTACTGGACGCTCTTTTGAAAAAAGTACATGTCTATTTTTGCACCTTAACCCTTTTATTTTTAGTTCTTTGTTCTTTGTGTTCTGCTAGTGCTCTGATGTTTATTTTTTCACTTTTGGATGTCATATTGGTTTGATTTGGGTTTGTTTTTTGTTTTCCTGAAGCTGTCGTGGTTGCTCTATTTTTTGTTGGCTCTGCTTATTTTTGAATATTGGCTTTGATTTGCCTATTGGTTTCTGTTGTGCTTCGGTTTGGTTTGGATTTCTGAAGGTTTGGTTTGCTCGGTTTGTGAGATTCTGGTCTGTGAGGTTCTGTGTTTGATTATTTTCCTGAAGCTGTGTTAATGGAGGGAAATATTAATAATGAAGGTGCCCAGAATACTACCACTCCCAATCCCGAGTCTAGCAATCCTCCCACACATTCTGGTGTTAAAAAGATCCCGCTTATGAATATTTTGTCATCATATACTTGTTTTTGATATTTTGCTACCATGAATATATTGTCTCAAATGTAGGTCGTAAAGAAAATTGTTAGGAATATCTGAATATGTCACAAGTATTGAAGTATATGGTTATTTTGCTACTAATCTAAAATATTGAAATGATATATAGTATGTCAAATTTAGGTTGGCGTGATGAGAAATTAATTATTTTCCAATTTTTATACCTCACGGCCTGGCCGGGTTGACTCGGCCGACCCACTAACCCTTAACCCAAGACTCGACTGGTTCGGTGACCGGTCCGGTTTCGAACCTTTATATATATATATATATATATATATATATATATATATATATATATATATGGGCATATGTAGAAAAGATTTGACATTTTTTATACATTTATTGTCTTAAACTAATCGGAGTTGCCCATAAGTTTTGCACAATAAAAAAAAAAGTTGTTTATAAAAAGGACCGGTGGAGCAATTACTTAATTATTAATTCTCCATCTCTCTCCCTCAATCTAGTTATTGGGATTTTACCATTTGATTCCATCTCATCCCCATTTCAAACATTACGGAATCAACTCTAGAAAATTAGATACCGTTTTCCCTACTAAGCATTTTGCTTAGTAGGGACTAGGGAGAGCTCATCAAATATGGATCATCATGGATGATTTAGATAGTCTAGATCTGAGTTTTTAAAAGTCTATATTTTTATATTTTAAAAATCATCATTTTAAAAGAAACTCAGAACTGGACAGTTCAAAATTATATATGAACAAATCTGGTGAGCTCTCCCTATCAAGGAAAAATAACCTTAATAGGAAAAACGGTTTCAAAAAATTAGGGCATTCCATTTCAAGGAATCAACTCAAAAAAGAAAAAAAAAAAAAAAAGAGGAGGACATTTTATCTTATTTTCGATGGGACATAAGACGAATGGTCTTAATCCTGTTTTGACTCAAATAAACCCTACTTGATATTCTACCAACCAAACATATTTTTAGAGATTAAAACTTATATAGTTAAATTAGAATTAAATAAAAAAATTAATTATTTAATTTTTATATCCTTGACTCAGTTTGTACCAAGAATTTAAATCATCCACCTCAATCCCAAAATTCTAGTGGTTTAATTATTTATTAATCTTTACATTTTCAGAAGATATCTAACATCAAGCGCTGTAACCGAGTTATAAAACAAGTAATATAGGAAGGTATGTCTTAAAATTTTAATTCTTTCTAAAATAAATTAATTTTAAAATGTGTTTAACTTTTAGTGCCTGCCGGCGGCGGCTTGCAACTGCAAAATCTTTCCATTGCTTCCATAAATAAACCCACTCAGACCATTACGAATTGCTTCTCTCTCTCTGTGATGTCGTCATCTTCACTATTCCAGTCTGCTCCCTTCTACTTCCAATGCAAACCCTCTCTTCCTCACACACCATCCAAATCCAACTTCATCTTCTACGCTCACTCCCAACCTGAATCCTCCAAATCTCCCTCCCACAACAACAACGACGCCTCCTCGCCGCCACTCCCTCCGGCGGTTTCAAAGAACCGCCGCCCTGCCAACGAGAACATCCGCGATGAGGCTCGCCGGAAATCTGTCACTTACACCCATCGATTCTCCGCCAAGTACGTCCCCTTTAATGCCGATCCTTCATCCACTGAGTCCTACTCCCTCGATGAAATCGTCTATCGGTCCCAATCTGGTGGGCTTCTCGATGTTCAGCATGACATCGAAGCCCTGAAGAAACATGATGGTAAGTACTGGCGATCCCTGTTTGATTCTCGTGTGGGTAAGACCACCTGGCCGTACGGCTCCGGTGTTTGGAGCAAGAAGGAATGGGTGTTACCGGGGATAGACAACGATGACATCGTGAGTGCATTCGAAGGTAACTCGAACCTCTTCTGGGCAGAGCGTTTTGGTATGCATTATTTGGAAATGAACGATTTGTGGGTCAAACATTGTGGGATCAGTCACAGTGGGAGTTTCAAAGATTTGGGCATGACTGTTTTGGTGAGCCAAGTTAACAGGTTAATAAAAATGAAACGTCCTATTGTGGGTGTTGGTTGTGCTTCCACAGGGGACACTTCTGCTGCTTTATCTGCTTATTGTGCTTCTGCAAATATCCCCTCTATTGTTTTTTTGCCTGCAAATAAAATTTCCATTGCTCAGTTGGTCCAGCCAATTGCAAATAATGCATTAGTATTGAGCCTTGATACAGATTTTGATGGGTGTATGCATTTGATTAGGCAAGTTACTGCTGAGTTACCTATATACTTGGCTAATTCTCTCAACAGCTTGAGGCTAGAAGGGCAAAAAACTGCAGCTATTGAGATTTTGCAGCAGTTTGATTGGCAAGTACCTGATTGGGTTATAGTTCCAGGAGGGAATCTTGGAAACATCTATGCATTCTATAAAGGGTTTTACATGTGCAAGGAATTAGGACTAGTTGATAGAATTCCCAGGCTTGTTTGTGCTCAAGCTGCAAATGCTAATCCACTCTATCTGTACTTTAAGTCAGGGTGGAAAGAATTTAAGCCTGTTAAAGCAAACACTACATTTGCATCTGCCATACAAATTGGTGATCCTGTTTCAATAGATAGAGCTGTTTATGCACTGAAGAACTCAGATGGCATTGTTGAGGAAGCAACAGAAGAAGAACTAATGGATGCTATGGCTCAAGCAGATTCTACTGGCATGTTTATATGTCCTCATACTGGTGTTGCTTTGGCCTCATTGATTAAACTTAGGGAAAAGGGGATCATAGGGCCTACAGATAGGACTGTGGTGGTCAGTACTGCTCATGGGTTGAAGTTTACACAATCGAAAACTGATTACCATTTAAAAAATATTAAGGACATGTCTTGCAAATTTGCTAACCAGACAAAGCCAGTGAAGGCGGATTTTGGTTCAATTATGGATGTTTTGCAGAAGCATTTGCCGAGCAAGGCGCCAAAATTCTAGGTTAGTTTTGTTGCTGTAGCTGGTTTTTTTGGTTCATTAGGCAATGTTGTCAATTAGCTTCAAAGTTACTGTCTCCAAATGTTCACAAGCTGCTCTGTATTGGAGCTTCTGCTTAATAATTCTTCTCTGTTGAACATTTAATATCTATGGAGAACATGAATTGAATGGAATGTGGTGCTGGTTTTATTACAAGAGGTTCAAGGCATACAATTTGTAATAAAAAGCCCTGCAATGAGCCAATTACTTCTCTTAGCTTCAAGTTTTTCGTTTTTAGTTGTTGATGATTGGCGTTGTGGAAGAACCTTCATCTGTTCAAGCATATATAAGCTCATCATGAGCAAGTAACCCGTAACTCACCCAACTGCCCGTGCCCCGTGAATTTTTACCCGGATAAAACCCGCCCAGATTGGGCCCGTCACAAGAATGGGTTACCCCGTTACCCGTTTATGTTATACGGGCGGGTCACGGGTTGAGGCACAGGTATCCCGTGCCTGCCCGTTACCCGTTTATATATAAATATTTTTTCCCCCTCAGACTTCACTTATATCAGAGCCTACAAGAAACAACCAGGAGGTAATATTATTATTATGTAAGTGACATTGCAATACCCAAAAAAAAACAAAACCCTTGAATATCTGGGAGTGAGGCCCATGAATAATAATATAATAGACAGCCCAAACATAACATACACATTTCACTCTCTAATTCATATACATAAACATCCCGTAAAAATCCGAACAGTTGCTTAGGTTGATGTTGGCTAAACTTAAAGATGTTGAGGTTGTCTCTTGTGGTGGGATTATTCTCTCAATACAGTACAATGCGAATCCACATGCTTTCATAGTCTTCATTTCAATTCCAACCTGTTCTGGAAAAAAAAACATTCTACCCAAAAATTCTGTTTTTTTTTTTTTATTTAAAAAAGGCCAGATTCCTTAAACGGGTTCCCCATACCCGTTTTGTACGGGTTGAACGGGTTTGACCACGGGTACGGGGCACCCCGTACCCGTGTAAAATAAACGGGCGGGTCACGGGTTACCCCTGGGGCAGCCCTGCCCGCCCGTTGCTCACCCCTACTTCTGAGTATTACAACCAAGATGATAGTCTTGGGGTGAACACAGCCCACAAAGTATAATACTCCCACCGGTCCTAATTATAAAAATTATTTATCATAATTTAGAGAAATTAAAGAGAGAAGTTATATTAGTTAATTATAATTATTTTCCAAAAAAAAAAACCCTGTTTAAAATTGAAAATTACATCAAGGCAACATTAGCATGTTACAACATATAGATATGGTGTGTGTGGCCTAATACTCTGAGTCGGTAAGACATAAACATAAATCCATCGGACAAGATTTATATTCTTCTACTAAGCAAGGTATGGACCCCACACACCTCTTCAATTCCAGATTTCAGTTCACGAATATAATGATAAAAAATATGTTCATGATAATACATAACACAATTCAAAATATCAATTTATAAGGTATTTTCTTTCCAACCGTAACTTTTTTATGTCAATATGAGTAATAATTAAAATTAAACAATCTGAATATCTATCAATAATGCATATATATACACGAGCTGATGATATTATCATGAAAAATTTAATTTAGGGAAAAATTAATCTCTTTGGACTGATAGTTACAAAAAAAAATATTTTAAAAGGAATAATAACACTATTTTATTTATAAATAAAAAATAAAGGAGAATCTCTCACTTAATATAATATAAGCGTGTTGTTAAATTAATTATTGTGGAGGAAGTATTAGTAGAGGTGATATGGGAAAAATATGACAAAAATTGCTCAAAATTATTTTATAAAAAAAATATATAATTGAGGTGTATATGACATTAAAGCTGTCAAAACGGGCCACCCTGGCTCGTTAGGCCCTAGCCCACGCGGGCTAGGGCCAAAAAGCCCGCATGTTAAACAACCCGCACGGGCCAAAATATAATATAACCCTAAGGGTTAAGACCAGCCCGCGGACCAAAAATCAGTTTAGACCAACTAAAACTTCAACAAATTTTGATCCAGCCATTTGGTAAAATGGAACTCCAGCTTGAAGGCCTCAAAAATGAATTTGAATGCCTCTTGATTACACAACACTGACCATAACAACTCTAGTCCCTAAAAATGAATCAGTGCAATGATTTTTTATTTTATAGAATAAACAATGGGTGTGGCTTCTCAGACCTCAACGTGTGTTCTTCTTATAATGAATTAATTACATACCCCACCTTCTGCAAATTACACTATTCTAGACAGTGAAAATTTCAGTACTGAGAGCCAATCATCATCAGCAAAAGATAAGCATGCAGCTTCAACACAAGAGGAATAGTGTAACATCCCAACTTTTCAAAAGCAAGATAAAATTTTTTTCATTTAAAATCATCGAGTAGAGCATTTGAGCGGAAGAGTAACGATATGTATAAATAAAGTGCCGTAAGTCCTGTTTGTTTACAACATCAGACAAGAACCGAGTATTTCAAAAGTAGATAATAACAAAAGGAAAGACTTCGCGGAACATCAAAAGAAGTCTTCATGGGTCTTCTACTGGCCGCTTGCCTCTCTCCTCGATCCTCGGTCCTCCGGAGCTTGACGCTATGTTAAGAGCTGAGATCCGCACCAGATCTCAGGTAACGGTTAACCTCATACTTACATACACACAACATATGTACCACAAGTATTCATATCATCAACAGTATATAAGCACGCAACCTATGCAAATGTATCGCCCATAGCATACTGATGTATCGCCCATAGCATGCATATGTATCGCCCGTAGCAAACACCAACATATCAACAGTACAAAACATATGACAGAGCTATCAACTACCACATACAATACACATAGCACATACATGCATACCATAAATATCAGAGTTAGTGTTACAGTACGCGGACGTACATACCCCAAAAGAATATAAACATACCACAGACATAAAGTCATCATCTATCACATACAGCACACATATCACATATATGCATACAATAAACATCAGATTAGTGTTACAGTACGCGAACGTACCTTCGTTGATGTTATTCTAGCACGTTTTACGGAAAACCGCATTTTGACTTTTAAAACGAAACCAAGACGTCCGAGCGGTTCGACAAGAGGTCAAAACGTAATCGGGATATCCTATCAATATAACAACGTACTTGTTAAGGATCTATCATTACGACGGACATTTTTAGTCAAAATGACCATTTTACCCTGACCCCTAATTGGCGGAATTTCGCCAAAGACTTCGTTACTTTAACCCTAATCTTCCAAAATTTCAACATAACTCCCACTCCAACATAATTTCGAAATATAAATCATATTAATTAATGATTTACATCATAACAGGCATTTTAGGTAAAAATTACCATTTTGCCCCTGATGCCCCTAATCGGCGGAATTTCGCCAGAGCTTCGCTACTTTAACTCTAATCTTCCAAAATTTTGCCAGAACTTCGACCCTACCAATATTTTCGAAATAATGACTAAAATACCCCTAACATATGATATCTAATCATACTTGGAAGATTAAAGACTAAACTAGCATTTCTACTCTAACTACCGAAAGAACTACGAAAGCTTAAGTACCGAAAAACTTACCCAGAGCTTCGCTGCAGACTTCCCCCAGAGCTTCTCTCTCTAAAACCTCTCTCTAATTTCATATTTCACAAAGGAAATGGTGTGAAGAATTATGTCAAGAGCTCTTGCCTATTTATAGAAAAAATGAAGGGCATAATGGTCTTTTTCCATATTTCAACTTTCATTTTAAACCATGGAAACTTAGGGTTTTGGTGGATGATTTGTGGTCATGCAACACACCATTTCGTTCAGCCCTTCCCCAAGAAAAGATGAGTCACCAACTTATGTGACAAGTTGTGCATTCTAGAAGCATTTATACCCCGATCGGTACCCGATTCGCGTAATCTCGGCAAAATCTCAAAAATTCGGAATTACAACTTTGAAGACATTTTCTCACTTATTAGAAATGTCCAAGTTAACCTAAATTTTGATTCCATATAGGGCTCCAAAATCAATCGAAGTTCTCTCGAAAACGTGTCCGAACGCGCCCGGTCTCGGAACTCGTTTTGGAATCATCAACCTCGGATAATAATTCACTGATTCCAAATATGTCCAGATAATTTCAAACTCATTTCTAGATGTTGAGTTAGAATTTATTTTCTTCAGATCCAAAATGTGCCTACCGCATTTTTCCCTATTTCGTCTTATTAGGAAAATGCGCTATTGGCTTTTAATTAACTTCCAGAAAAGTCTAACGGAAGATAAAAATCCACTGATCAATATTTTACCTTGACTTTGAAAAACCTATTCCTGGCTCTCCAGATATGATCCGTTTCCTATTTATTTTTTTACTATTCACTATAATTTAATTATATGTTAAAATATTACAAGTTGTTTGAATAATATCTAGATATTTATTTTCAAATTCCTATCCACTTTGATCCAAAATTTTCGGTCAATGCAGCTGGTATTTTCTTTTTAATTTTCGTTTTAATTAATTATTTAATTAATTAATATTATATAAAATAATTATTTAATAATTATTTTTATATAATATTTTACAAAATTTCCCTATTGGCCCATACTTGTTTTTAGGCTTAAAATTACCTATTCTCATATTTTTTTCTCAATCTTCTCCAATTAATTAGCAAATATATCTATGCTAATTTTTAGCCATTAATCACTAATTATGGAGTTCTACATAATTATATTTGAATTTCCCTTTGTTTATGCTTAAGTAATTAGCCAATAATTACTTAATTAATCCCCCACTAAGTTTTGATAATTTTATTATTTAGAAATAATCATTTCCTCACAACAATTGAACTCATATTGGTATTTTATGTTCTACATAAAATATTAAAATTCACGGGTCAATAGTAATCCCGGAATACTTTTTAATTTTTCCTCACTATCCTCCAAGGAAATAAATCCAAAATTTTCTAAATTAGAGACAACATACTCTCTAATTTTTAATAATTATTTTATTGCCTCTAAGGATTTTTCATAATTTTCCTTAGTTATTTATGTCCTACAATGACATTTTTGTCATTTTGGCACATTATTATTTTTCTCCTAATTTCCAAGAGATTTTTCCTTTAATTCTCACATTACTTTCTTTAGAAAATAAGATCATTATGATGTTTTCCTTAATTCAAATTTTAGGGTATTACAAATAGAGTTTGTTATTTTACAAATTCTAAAAAGCATGTCTGTGAAACACACATACCACATGTAAATCAAGTCCAGAACCTGCAACCCCAGAAGGTTGCAAGGCAATTAGACGGAACTAGAGCAAACAAGAAATTAAACTAAGTCCTCACAACAAATCTAGGAGGGGAGAGTCAATCAATTCAACCGACAAGATGAAACAGGAGAGGATATGAAGTAGAGAACAGAGAAACTAAATTTGTCGAAACAAGATCAACTAAATTTAGGAATTGTAGTTCTAATGTCATGTTGGACTGCTTTTTTGCTTCACTGGAAACAGAAAAAACTGAATTCAGGTTTTGACCATATTTGATAATATCATAATAGTGAAGCTTCTGCCTTCTAGAGTGACCCCACCTTCATAAACTGCCAAGGCCAGGAAGGGATCATGCCCCATGATAACTTCCACCTTGTATTACGTAATACAAATCTAGTAAAGTACCAACATTTCAAAAAACAACGATGAGCATGGTTTGTGTCCAATGCATGGCAAAAACTCATTATATCTACTACAAACATCAATTCAATTGGAATTTTTGATATCTCAGTGCAACAGTGCCCATGCTGTGGACTGTTCCGGTCTCCATGCCACAATTCCTAGTACAAAACTAACCAAGCATACAGAGACAGCTAAACATATTTTGATGTGGGTACTGCAAACATGTTGGATAAGTGCTGAACCCAAAATCTTAAAATAATTTCTTGTATGGCAGATGAAGGATTACAGGTTTCGTTCCAATGACTTAATTGAAATAAAGAAAACTGATCCCTCTGTTCATTAGGTGAAGTATCATCATGATAAGGATTTCAAGGAAATTGGGGTGGGGTTATAAACTTATAATATAGAAAAGAATAATAAGATCCTATTTTGATTTTTAGAGGAAAGTATATAATGAGATGCTTAATACAATGTCTCGAGTGATAAATCGGCAAGATGATTGAGAAGAAGAACTCAAAGCTAGAAGGTAGATATACACCCATTAATATGCACTAATCAATTAAGCTTGTAATGAACCAGAAAAATGAACCTAATATGCAAATATTCCTTGTCAAGCATGACCAAGTAGTCATCCCAAAGACCCAGACCATAACTAAGAGAGGCGTTCTTAATGCAACGATATTTGCACATTCGAATTAAAAACAAAAGTCAGGGATTGCACACAAAGAACGCAAAACGGAAAATATAATTCGCATGACAATGCTCTTTTCGAACGGAAACCAAACTAGACTAACCTGATAATACTCCGCCCTCGAGCTTCAGAACCCAACGAGTCCTAATTCTAATACCTTTTGGAAGCAGGGATCAACAAAAAATATTTCTGGGCGAAATTCGTCAAACCCAAGGTTTATCTGAAGAAAAGTTTCTCGAAATCATTTTTTTTTTAAAAAAAAAAAAGAGGAATTCAAAGGATCTCGCAGAAATAGAAAACAAATCAACAATTTAAACGTACCCTACCTCGTCGAAGACACAATGATCGCAGAACCAAACTTTGTTTAGGCAATGAGACACACACATAAAGCATAGACAAAAAGGAAAAAGGTAAGGGAACACTTGTAGTCGGATGAATTGGTGATAGATATACTACTTTTTTTTTTGGACAAAGGTGATATACTACTGGATAAGTTCAAGTTTTTTTTGCCCGCGGTTGGCCATGCCCATAGAAGTGGGGGTTATTTTGGGGTAGAATAAAAAATAACTCTATTATATGGGGGCTAAAAATAAGAGGGTTAAAAAGAGGGCTTAATGGGCTGGCCCGTAGGGTCCAGCCCATTTTGACGGTCTATTATAGGAAAAATTGATAAAAGTTAAAATTTGTTCTTATAATTAGGACAAAAACCAACTCCAAAATGTGTTTCTATAATTAGGACTGGAGGGAGTAGTATTTTTCTTTGAAAATTCATTAAAAAAAATTGAAAAATGCACAATTTTCTTCCTAATATATCAAAATGTCACTCATTTTATATATAGAATCTAACGATCATCTAACAAAAAAATGTTTGGGAGGTTGGGGCATCACAAAGGGCATTAGAGAAAGACATATTAGAGATCCCAACCATAACCCTGGTAAGGGAAGGTTTCACGGATTCTCTTGGCCACGAGTCTTCTCGTTTGGGATGTTGGATTCTGTGGACTTCCAGATGCAGCTTTCTATTTCAAGACGAACACAAAGATACCAGGGAGTTGCTCCACTTGTGTAACTATCTTCTTATGGAAAATCATGTTAATCACAATCTATCTCATCAAATTTTTCAACTTGACAGGTATGAGGAGAGATCTTGGACCCCCCTCCAGACGATGCAGTCCCGAATTGATGTAGACGGATCGGTTCGCCACAACTTTCAAGCGGCTTGCAGAGGAGTAATCAGAATTCAAGGGCACTTGTTGATGGGGTTTTGCAAATCCCTTGGTCTCCATAATGTTATTGAAGCGGAGCTCTATGCCATCAAGTCGTGATTGAATTTGGGACTTCAGATAGGATTTCAAAAGATCCTCCTTTATTTTGATTCCTTGGATGCGATCAACACCTTCATGAGAGATCACATTATGTTGACCATCCATTGCGAGACCTTATTAGGGAGACTAGAGACTTTCTCTACCAGGACTGGGACGTGACGCTCCGATATACCCCTAGGGATAACATCTCTTGTGCTGACTATATGGCCAAGGAGGGTCATAATGCTCCTGCTGATGCAGACTTGTTATTAGTCCCGGCAATTCCTTCAGGATGCCTGGATATAGCTTTACAAGACCAATTGGTCTGTAGATCCTAGTTCTTTTACTAGTTTGTTATATTTTGGTGTTAGTCTTTCATGGACTAGCCTCTCTTACTTCTCAAGCTTCGGCTTGCCTATATTTTCCAAAAAAAAAAAAAAGATATCCCAAATCTGTTAGTACAGAAAATATCTTTGCAAATGCTACTCTCAGTTAAGCCCTACAATACTCGAATGTGACTAATCAACAACATATAAAAATATATATAATTAAACCAAAGTTAAGAAGGACCAAAGTAGAAAATACTTCATGTTTATACGCTCATATATATTTCTCTCTTATTTCAAAGGAAAAAATATAATTAAGCCAATAGGCGTACGTTCATCCTAATAGAAAGGTTTTGGATTTTTAAGCATGAAATCTTGAGTACGTTTGAGTTTGAGTTTGTGTGATGTCATTGGGAAAACTACCTCAATTGAGTCTAACTAACAATTCTTAATTAAATCTGACTCAATTAGATAGCCATATGAAAAGACAAATAATTAAACCAATGTTAAAAAGCAACAAGTAGAAAATACTTCATACGATCATATATATTCCTCCCTTATTTCAAGATCTAGATTAACTTAGTTTAATTCTTCGATTTCTCCAACGTTTGACGGAATTTGGTTGATTCTTTGATCGGTAGAATCAGCGGCGTCACCGAAGGACAGAGCAGAAACACCGGCGTCAATGAAGGACAGAAAATATAATTGACGGCATTGTTAACAAAGTATGGTTTGGACGACCTGATGGAGACAATCCTTAAAGATAATCCAGTGGCTATATATCAACGACAAAACCGACCCAAAGAAAAGGAACATATATAGTTCTCTTGGCTGTGCTAAAAAGACACACATGTTTTCAAGTTTTTGATGAAATAACCTCTTTGGCTTTCCCTCAGAGAGGTTGTGGACATCGACAGAAATAATGTATTTCACATGGCCTCCTTTCTTCTCCAACACATGCCTCGTAAAGTTCAAGGCTCTGTCATGCAAATGCAATATGAGTTTTAATGTTTTACAAAGGCTCTGGCAGCGACAGGGAAGAAGATGAAGTTCGTCGCTGTCTCGCCGATGGAGTGAAGAAGACACATAAAATTGAGTTTTAATGATTCATTTTTCTTTTTAAAAAAAGTCTTGTCACAAAAAGAAGTCTATAAAGGGCATGGTAGTTTAGGTGGATTAGGTTCTACAGAGTGCGATTCTGGACACTCACTCTCCTGTCTTGTCATAAATTTTTTAAATTCGTAAAATCTTCTTTTCAGTTTTCAACATAGAATACATACATGCAAGAACGTCTTCAAAAATTTGAAAGTAATTGCACACTTCAAATATGCTGATGAGAGGACTTCCTGATTAACAATATTTTATTATTAAACACAACTGTAAACCAGGAAATGAATTTACTGATCCAAACCCTCAAAAGACGAGATAACTATGATATTCTTCTCAATGTGTATGCTTCTTTGTATCTGGTTCTTCTTATATTTCAAGATCATCGTTATCGTTATTCTTAAATTCAATACTTAGAGTCATTTCATATCAATAATTTTGCTCTTCATTTCTTTACATAGATGCTTGCTCAACAGTTTGGTGATATCAACACAACAATGCAAAGAGATGCAATAAAGCTTACGAGGAACAATCTTAAAAGTCACACAAACCTTAAAGTCATATAATGGGTGTGACAAATTTAAGAGGAATACATACATTATCAGCCATTCATTCAGCATATAGTTGAATAATCAAGTTAGTGAGTCCCTACAAGAAGACATTTACATTTACATTCATATATTACAATTGTCACAACATATGGTGTGTACTGGCATTACATGCAAGGACGCCTGTGAGCGCCGAAAAAGTGCCAAACACCAACACACAGGAGCCGACTAAAGAACCGCTAGCTAGACAGAAACTCTCTTCCTTTCTAATTCATCTATGCTTCCACATTTGCATAACATATTGTCTGTGTTTAATGTAAAACTTAATTAATTAATTTTATGAAATAACAAATTAGCTAAATTAGTTAATATGCTACCCATAAAATGTTGGAATTTAATATTATAATTAATATTCCATTAATTCTATTAAGTGGCCCACATTAATTCCTGTTTTGTAACCGTCCATTAATTTAGTAACGGCCCAATCAATACGCAATAATTACTAATTGATACACATGAATGCCTTTACCTCTGTGATGGCCAGAAGGTAATTCGTACGTGTAAACTTTTGGTCCCCTGAACCTGCTCTCTGACCTTGAGACAAGCACACCATCTGCAGATTCAGAGAGAAGGATCAGAAGGACTGAAACTCGGAGTTCGTCCCTACTTACTTCTGGAAACAAATCAATGGCGGGAGGTATTTGTGATCTCTATTTCATTTTTCCGCATTGATCTAAATATTAATCTATGTTTAACATGTTTAGATCGCTTAGTTTCTAACATAAAATGCAAACACTCGTTAATTTAGTTGTGTAATGACGCCAAATTTATGAGACAATGTGTAGTTTCAGCAGCTCCTTGATGTACTTGGTTTGAGTGGGATGCTTGCATATACAAGGGCATCTCTTAGCCCCTTGACCCAATGTAGGTGTTATGGGATGAGAATATGCTTATGGTTTTTGCCGAGTCGTGCTCTAATCATATTATTGTTTTATGGGCATTTTTATTTCCAGTATGAAGAGAGGTTAGAAAAGTTGCATTTTTTAGACTTTAGTTTAGCTTCTTCTTCTTTTTCTTTTTTTCTTTTTTTCCAGTTTTGACTGTGTTGGATGATTTCTTGTCAGTCTTTCAGTTTTACTTCCTTTTCATTTCTTGCTTTGGGGTTCCCTGTTCTCTCTCACATGCTATAAATGAAGTAATCCCTTAATGAATAGTGAAGTGTGATAAACTGCTGATATGCAAGTATACTTTGAAAAGAGTAAATATGTTTAGTAATCCCTAGAAAGATCTTTAGGAGCAATATTACATGAAGGCTACGATTGTTTAAGTTGAGATGACACGATGACAAGCTTTCCATTGGGAAGCATAAGAGCTTTTAAAGGCATATAGGTCCATTCTTCTCTTTAACACATGTTAATTTGATCCTCTCCAGCTTCTTGACGACAGTTTCAATTGAACAAGCTTGTTTGGTTTATCTTGGAATTGTTAGAATTCAAACAATTGTTATGAACTTTATATTACTAAATAAATATCTAATCCTCATTGTTTGTGAAACATGCAGCTGTATGCTCGCAGGCACTTTTTATTTCCTCCCCTAAGCATTGAAGAATACAACAACCGTGTGATGGCACTTAGCTTGAACGCTGTGAAGCTCAAGTATGATACCTCTAGAAATTCAGATTTTAATTTCCCTTTTAACTTATTTTATTTATTGAAAATGTTTGAGCATGGGAAGGAGGCAACAGAGCTTGCCTCTCAAATCCTAACAACAGATATTGATAAGGATTAAACTAAAGCTAATGATAAAATATCTGGAAAAAACATTATCATCTCGGGCTATTACCTCCAACAAAATAATTAAAATAATCTTATCATAATCAAGGTATTTTAAAATCTGAAATATAAATGTCCTAGATCCTTTGTCTTATTACAATTGCTAGCACAGAGTTAGCCAATTCTTATTCCCTAGATACCATCATTCCTTCCTCTCTGGTAAAAGAGGTTAATGACCTGCAGGCTTTCTACCTCCACATAAAATCCTGACAAGATAATGTCTTCTTGAAACTAAACTATTAGTAGTTCCCATACAAGAGATCCAAATGACATTCTCCTTGCATTTTTTCTTCCCTTCTCATCAATAATATTTTTTTCTTGTTTTTGGCTAAAACCTGAGATTTGATTTATTGAAGCAAAATTTTATGAAACCTGGCTATAGTTGGATGATGATGCTCTACTGGTTTTTTTTGCGATTGATCACTTCTAGTTATTAAAAACACATTTCTGATATAACAAATGACAAGTAATTCATGTTTGTTGCAATTCAAGATGCATTGCTCCAGAAACTTCTTTAACAGTAACTTCTTATCAAAACAAGAGAGGTTAGAAGACGCTATTCTAAGCATTTTATCCCCTGCCTCTTCCATTTTTTTTCGTTTTTACAAATTCTACCTACGGTGGATACCTTGTTATGTTTTTTTAAAAAGGGGTTTCCTTGTCTATCTATAATATAATAGATAGTTTGTAATTTGTATGGTATAAACAAATTGTCCTTATAAAGTTTACTTAAATTGTGAAGACGTTAAAAGAGAGTGCATCCCTTTGATAAAAAAAGGGAGTGCAACAGAATACTATATCCATCAGTATAGAGAAACACTCCATTTAATACAATCTATAACAAATTTGATAGTAACGTGACAAAATGTTATAAGTGCTATTAAAGGTGATATTGGATGTGTTGTAATGTTATAAGTGGTATCAGTAATGGTATCAGATGTTTTATAATTGTTATAGGTGGTATCAGAGTCAGACTCAAGTCTTTGTGATGACTTTCGACCCCTAGGGTTGGATTGTAAATCCCACATATTGGCCTTCTCGATACTCCAAAGCAGACGATTTTGAAAGCGGTGGATTGAAATGTTATAAGTGGTATCAGATGCGCTAAAATATTTGAGTGGTATTAAAGTTGGTATTCCAGCTACACTCATATCTCTATGCCAATAGGACACTAGGCCCTTGTTGGGTGGATTGTAAGTTCCCACCATGTACCCTCTCAAAGCCCAAAAACAAAAAATTTCAAGAGTGATGTGCTTCATTAAAAGTGGTATCGAGTGATATGCTTCATTATAAGTGGTATCAAAGATAATATCATATGTGCTTGAATCTTATAAGTCGTATTAGATGTGGTATCAAAGCCAGCTTTGTATGCTAGAGAGGATATGGGGCCTTGTGGGGAATCATTACTTCACTGTGTCTATGGCTACAATTTACCCTACTTAAATTTACTATGTGGGAAATCTACAATCGAAGTTCAAGGGAAAAATATCTTGGTTACTTGCTATGAATGCTGCATTGGGCATCAGTTGTGACGCTTTAGGAGACAACGAAGATAACTCCATGGGCTTGGAGAACAAACTCAAGCTACTTTCTCAACATTGAATTGACAGTTTTCCTCTGTTTATGTCTCTTCAAGACTTATCTGACCTGCATGTTCTAACAGCTTGAAGCACGATTGATGAATCTTGAAGGCAAGTAATTAGGTCGATTTGTTGGCTCAGGTAAAGGGAAGCCCGAGATTGAAGCATATGACAAGGATAGGAAGAAGGGAGGCGGAGCACTGTTGACACCAACTAAGGTCGATAACCTTCTTTATTTGATGTTTGTGTAACATTCTGATCTATTTTCTTTAAGTGTTGACTCTAATATGTATTTTGCAAACATATAATCATGTCACCGACTCTACTCTTGGTCCAGCAGATATGAACACTGAACAGGAACCAATGAAAATTGACGATGGAACCCAAGAGCCTTTTCTTAATAAGAAGAAAGAAAAGAAAGGGAAGAAGAAGAATGAAGAGGATGCATATGCCATTCAGGAACATGAAAACGGAGTTGAGGAAAAGGAAAAGAAGAAGAAGAAAAGGAAGGAACGTAGTGAGAATGGTGAGTTGAATGGAGACAATGATGTGAGGGAAAAGAAAAAAAAGAAAGAGGAAAAAGCATGACTGACCCACTAACCCTTGTCCCAGTATCCCAGCCAATTTAGAAAGGACTGGAAAAATAAAATTACACTGCTAAATAAAGAGACTAAAACGAAGGGCTTATTTGGTAGTGAGAGGGTTAGCCCCTATAACGTGGTGGATCAAACTTCGAATTTCCATTAGAAGAGATGTTCAAATTTAATGTTTGATAATATCTCAATCATGATTATTCCAATAGAAAGATATTTGTGCTTGTTAAAAAAACGACATTATGTTTTCTTGTTCATTTATCCAATTGGCGTTCTTTTATGGGGAAAAACTCAAATAACCTCTAAGGCGATCCCTGGGAAATTGCCCATATGCTCTTGATTCTAAAAACAAATTATAGGTGGTATCAGATATGGTATCAAAGCCAGCTCTTTATGCTAGCAAGGACATGAGATCGTGTAGGGAATCATTACTTTGTTATGTCTATAGCTGCTATTTACCTCACTTCAAGAGTTTAAAAAGTAAGTAGAAATAGAAAAAAGAAGAAGAAAATGCAATTATTTAAGTTCAATACAATATATAATTTTGAAAACAATGTGCTAAAATGTTATAAGTGGTATCGAAGAAGGTATTAGATGTGACCTAATGTTATATGTGGTATCAAATATCTTGGAATGTTATAGGTGGTTTTGAGCGGACTCAAATCTCTGTGAGGACTTTGGGCCTAGGGGTGGTATGAGAGTCAGACTCATATTTTTAACGAGGTCCATTACATTTTTTTTTTTCCTTTTAACTGGATTTTTAATCAGGTTTTTGTAAGTCTTTTTAGATTTTAATTTATTAATTTAATTAGAAGTTAAATAAACGAATAATATTAAATCTAATTTTATAATAATAAATATAATTAATAATTATGTAATTCATATAATTAGTTAGTAATTCTTAATCAATTAATTCTATTATATTTTTAGATAAATTTATAATTATAATTCAAATTTTATAATTATAAAAATAAATAAAATTTGGAATTAAAAAATAGATGATATAAATGTATGTTTAATTATAAAAATATTTAAATAATTCATAAAAATAATGTTAAAATAAAAGTATCGTGATAATTTATTATTTATAGAATATTAGTATTTATAGAATAATGTTTGATAATATTATATTTTATATTTATTGAATAAATAATAAAAAAGTACGGGGACCAAACTAAAAATATTGTGAAACTATAAGGTCCTGATAAAAAGAAAAAAAATTATAAAGACCTGAATAAAAAAAATGAAAAAAAAAATAGAAATCTAATTAAAAATTAGTTAAAACTGACTTGCAGTTGCTGATTAATTATCCCAAAAGTTAACATGCAATGATTAAAAAAAAACTAAACACAAAATTGCGTTGGTTTTCCTCGTAAAACACAAAGGTTTTATTTTTCAAGTGGAGGCAAACAAGCGCTCATGAATGGCCAGATGAAGATTCACAACTCCATGAACTCTGCTCTCCCATTTCACAGAAGTCAACATTAATTTGTCTATGATGACTTCGTTGCAGGAGTTCCTCCATGAGCTGACAACTCTACTAAAATAATTTTGAGCAATTTTTGTCATATTTTTCCCATATCACCTCTACTAATACTTCCTCCACAATAATTAATTTAACAACACGCTTATATTATATTAAGTGAGAGATTCTCCTTTATTTTTATTTATAAATAAAATAGTTTTATTATTCCTTTTAAAATATTTTTTTTTGTAACTATCAGTCCAAAGAGATTAATTTTTTCCCTAAATTAAATTTTTCCGCAGTAATATCATCAGCTCGTGTATATATATGCATTATTGATAGATATTCAGATTGTTTAATTTTAATTATTACTCATATTGACATAAAAAAGTTACGGTTGGAAAGAAAATACCTTATAAATTGATATTTTGAATTGTGTTATGTATTATCATGAACATATTTTTTATCATTATATTCGTGGATCGAAACTGGAATTGAAGAGGTGTGGGGTCCATACCTTGCTTAGTAGAAGAATATAAATCTTGTCTGATGGATTTATGTTTATGTCTTACCGACTCAGAGTATTAGGCCACACACACCATATCTATATGTTGTAACATGCTAATGTTGCCTTGATGTAATTTTCAATTTTAAACAGGGTTTTTTTTTTTGGAAAATAATTATAATTAACTAATATAACTTCTCTTTAATCTCTCTAAATTATGATAAATAATTTTTATAATTAGGACCGGTGGGAGTATTATACTTTGTGGGCTGTGTTCACCCCAAGACTATCATCTTGGTTGTAATACTCAGAAGTTCGTTGCAGGAGTTCCTCCATGATCTGACAACTCCATACATGTTTCTCTTCCATTCTCTTTATTGAACCTTTCTTTCTTTTTGGCCAGATCTTTATTGAACCTTTCGGGACGAAAAATATATGCATCCAAAAATAAAGAAGTTAAAGTCATTATTATTTTTAAACTAAATATCATTAATTTCCTTCAGAGTACTGATGGCCTAAAGTTGAATCATAATCCGCTTTCAAGCTGACAGAATTTCCAATGTCTAGAACGTGGCCCTTCACTTTAGTCACAATTCTCAGCTTTCTTTTGAATTATCTCAGGTGCAAGATATGTCCCATAGAGCATGCATATCATTAATAATATATACAGCCCTCTTAAGATATAATTGGATAGTTGATCTTTGTCTCAAATACAAGACTTTTTTTAAAAAAGAAAAGTTTTCATGAGTTGGATATCGGGGCTCACTTGGGCCAAGGCGTACTTCCAGGCTCAAAGAGCGTTTACAAAACTACTTTAATCTCTCATCAACAAACTCCCCACTCACAATCTTACCATTTTATGAACTGAATCAACATTTATTAGCAATCGCCAAAGAAAGTTGGTATAGATGGTAAGAGATTTGGTTAAGTCCCAAAGGGATGTGTGTTCGATCCCCGCTGCCGTCGCTGAGACTCCTTTGGTAGGCGATCTCGTAAGTCCCCATTAAACTCTCAAAGAGCACAGGGCCGTGTCCTGACCTTGGTAGGGGATTGATGTCGAACCCCTCCAAAACTTTTGGGATACCAAAAAAAAAACATTTATTAGCAATCATAAATCTAAATCTAAGACTTATTTCTTATAGTTTTCAATGTTTTCCTAACTACCTTATTGGTTGGTAAAAAAAACTTACCCTAACCATAGTAAGGTGTTTTTTAAAAAAAAAGGTCATATTAACTAGTTTAACTAACTGCCTTAATATAATCAAATTCGTCAAATAGATTTTACATTAAGGACAAGAGTTGTACCTAGTTTTGTTTTGTGTAAAATTAATTAAGCTGAAATGGAATTAGCTTAAAACTCACATACAAAAGTGTTCTCTTTGAATTGTGCAATGAAGTATAGTGTAACCATTATTCCTTCTACACCATAGCCGGACTCGACGATCCCATCTTCCGGCAAACCGAATGAAGGTAAAGAAAGGTATGTTTCTGGCCACTGAGAGCATTTTTTTTTGCCAACATTGCTTTGCATAATTTTTGGCTCCTTACCTCCATTTTCATTCTTTTTTTGGATCTGAAAACATTTTTTTCGGGAAAAAAGGTGCAGTAGCACAATTTTTCTTTTATTTTGAGATAATTGATTTTAGGAAAAATTTGGTAAAAGTCCGAGTTAAAAATATTTTCGGTGATGAGGACCTAATTATCAAAGTATTAGTAATTTATGTGTGAAAAAATTTATAAGTTCTTTCCTACTAATAATAAAATTTTCAGTGGAATATTTTTTCCAATTTTATTGATTTAATTGTTTTTCAAAAAATTAATCTGTTAATCCTTATTCATTTAATTCCTCAATTAAAAGTATTAGTTCTGAAAAAAAAATTTACATACCTAGAAGTGTCACCTTATATGTACTATAACTGATTAAAATACAATAACTCATCACGTTTTAATCCTACATTACAATTGAGTCATCTGGACAAATGCCAAAAAACAGAAAACAGAAAATAATAAAATGGATTTAAAAATAAAATAAAGTGAAGAAATATTAGTATATTGTCAGTGTATTTATAGGGGAAAAAAAGGAAACATTGATCGATATTCTCGAGGGTTCAATCCTCGACGGAGTAACGCATTGGTTAATCCAACATTACCGGGCATCCCCTAAGGGAAAGTCTGAGATGCGTGCTTCTTCTATATAAAGGTTAGAGCTAGTCCAAGTTCTTCCGATGTGGAACTTACTGAAGCAACTCCGTTTTTGACCTCCGATCACTTCTGAACAGTTTCGACTCTGACGGCAATTCCCAAAACAAACTCGTTTATTGTCCGTGGCACTGTCGAGGCCAAGTCTGCCGTTGAGAGCGGCTGGAAAAGCTTAAGACCTGGTGTGCTAGTTTCTGACGAGTCAGGCGATAGCGCTGTGGCTATTGAGAGAACTCAAACGGTAATGTTCTTCTTCCACTGTTTATGATACAAAAACATTTTATTTTTTAGTAACTTGATAGAGATTTCTAATTGCCGCAAACATTCTAAAATCTATACTCTCTCGGGGTAAATTCAGCGTGAGCTTGAAAAAACCCTCGTCTGAGTTGTGTTTTTATTGGCCACAACCCAGTCATACATGTCTGGTTAATTGATTGGTGATCTCTAGATTGTTATGTCGTTGATGAGGCAGAGGCTGAGGTAATTGTCTGTTTGGGCTTATGATGGTCCTCAATAAACTCTTATTCTGATCACTAACATTGTCTTGGTTTTTTATGGTTGGCTGGAAATACTGTTGTCTTTTATGGTTTAAATTTCTTGATCTCGTATCGATTTGGTTTTTAGAATCTAATAATATCATGAGCTTCTTTTAGGTGCCTTTTTGTTCTCATTTATGTGGGACGACGATCCCATGCTGATTATGCTATTGTCAACTTGGAAGGCTCAAGACATCCCTTACCCAGAGGCGGAACTATATGCTGGCCAGCTGATCTTATAAAATTTATTAATATGTATATGTATATATTATATGATATTTTATTTGGCCACAAATTTGGCCCAAGCTAATTTTTTATCTTCTCTTTAAGGATAATGTTTTTTTCATTACTCATTAGGCTGTGAGAGGAAAGTAAAATTCTTGTTTGAGATACCGAAAAAATTAGTATCATCTTATATATTGTTTTAATTTATAATTATCTGTTATTATTTGTTTGTATTTTCCAGGTTATTTTATACTATTTAGTAAATACTCCCTCTAGTCCTTATTTAAAGAACCAACTAACAATTCTCACAAGTCAATAAAAACAATTAAAGTCATTAAATTTGTCCTAAAATTTAAGTAATTTTCAATATTATCCCTATTAATTACATTAAACTCTAATATCATATTAATTATTACTCTCACTCACAACCTTTTTAATTATGGGTATACATGAAAAAAAATTTAATACTATTTGGAAATAAGCAAGTGTTTTATAAAAAGAACCAAATGTATTTGTTAGTTGGTGCCTTATAATAAGAATTAAAGAGGGTAGTTTAATATGTTTATTTTTTAACCCGGGCTAAATTTTTTTTTCTGGTTTCGCCACTGCGTACGATAGGATTAAAAATATCTTATCCAGTGTCTGCAATTTAATAGACCCAATGAACAGAATATATATTTTTTTTTTTTGGAGGTGGGGAAACTTACTCGCTGCTGGAATTTTGCAGGCGGAGATCTTATTTTAAGACTTCATCGCATCCCTCATCTTGCTGAATATCATGCTCTCCAAGGACCTTATTGCTTGAGTTGGCAACCTCCATCATGCCACCGTATTGATAGAATTTCTGAGAAGAAAATCATATCATTCTGCTTATAAGAAATTAATTATAATTTTTAGCACATAATTATCAAGGGGGCAGACAAAGCTCACACTATAATAATGTTTTGTTGATGATGGGACAATGCATTCAAACTTGGTATTAGAAAAAAGTGATAAACTTCTAAAGTTTACCAACAAAAGGTACAGATGAAAGCAATAATATATTACAAAAGCAATAGAGAGAGAGAGAATGGTATGCAGTGTTGTTTATAAAAACAAAACGTTTACAAAAAACTACAGATTTATCCACACACAATATGTAAATAAACGTGTTGACGAGCTACTTGCATTATGGTAAGCATTTTATAACAGAACAGGATGCAAGCGCGTACTTAATAATTCTATCATGGATAAATTTGAGTTTGATATTGTGGTTTGAAATTCTGGAATCTATACCCCAAAATCTCTGTACTAACTTTCATATTTTTAATGGTTTTAACCTCTGAAGAACCTCTCTAATCCTTATGGCATTTCAGGTTTCAAAGTTGAGCCACTTAAGCCAGCTTTGACGGGATAATGATACTGCTAGCAAATCAGCTGAGGCAGACCGACTGCATACTGTGGTCCTTGCCATGGCTGATGCAAGAGCTGTCCTTATTAAATTGGCAGATCGGTTGCATATTGTAATGACACTAGATGCACTGCCATTAGCCAAGCAACAAAGGTTTGCAAAAGAGACATTGGAGATTTTTGCACCTTTGACAAATCGCTTGGGAATATCTAGTTGGAAGGAACAGTTAGAAAATTTGTGTTTTAAGTATCCCAACCAAGACCAATATACAAGGAGCTGTTATCAAAGATTGCGGAATCGATTGATAATGTCATGATCACTTCTGCCAAAGAGAAATTAGAAGAAGCACTGAAAGATGAAGGCATTTCTTATCATGTCCTTTCTGGGCGGTATAAGAGCTTATATAGTACTCATTGCAAAATGTTGAAGTACATCATCTCCCTTTCCCTCCTTCTGTGTAGCTGCACATATTTTGCTTATTATCTTCTATTTGGCCTAGTGGGCTTACGGATTCTTTTGGCAGCTCTTTGTTCTTTCTGGAGATTCTCACAACACAAATCATGCTCCACTTTATGACTTCTCAGCAGTGTCTTTCCAGAAACAACTTGATTATCTTCATTTCCAGTACCCTTAGCGCATGATGAATCCTTACAGTTGATATCGTCTTCTCCAGCTGCAGTATCCTTGAAGAGTACAGCATCCACATTTCCATCACTACCTTCCTCACATTTTTTAACTAATTTGTTATCTTTAACTATGAAAGTTGTTGCTGAAACATTACAGGAGTTAGTTAAACTCATGGCGATCCTCCTCTTCAACCACTACTTGTCTTTCACAGTAGTTTCCTGACCAAAAGTCACTTTGAACAGTTCATGAAGTTCTCTGATTGATAACTTGTCCAAGCATATTTCTCCTTTTATCATCGAAAAATCAGGCTTCAAAGTAGAATAGACAGCAGAGGTGGATGATCCACTTTCCATCTATCCTTCGGAAGGTCTAGACCACCCACCAATATTTTGTGATTGATTACTATGACTGTTATTTAAAGATGGTGCTGAAGAAGGAATAACTTCCTGGAAGAAAGCATCACACTGAGTTATCCCATCCATGACAGGCAAATCAGCAGCAGAACACTGGCTGTCTAAATTTCCATAAGAAAAACCAGGTGATCCACAGGCCAAACGAAGCTTCTCTTCTTCCTTGACCTTTTGCAACATCTGCTCAATATACTACACAATATTATAGAAGTCAAGAAGGATCCTAGCATTATAGATACTAAAAAAACCAGGACATGCAGACATATAAGCAGAAAGACACCGGCCAAACACCAATGAAAGAAATTGACAGCAAGCTATTAGGAATAGATGAGATTATAACACCCTAAAAATCCCGATTATGATAAGAATCATAAATTAGTAAATAATACCTATAGAAAATAAGTGAATATGTGGTATCAACCCTTAAGATATAATTATCTTATTAAATGGAAATTTCTATTGAAATTAAAAGGCATAAAGGGCCGAAAATCCCTAAAATGCATTTATGGGTCATAAAATACCTTGAGAAAATTATGATAAATCTCAAGATCAGGCAGTAAAATAATTATTAAAATTTAGAGAGTATATTATCTCTAATTTTGGTAATTTAATAAATTATAACCTTGGAAAAATAAAGAGGGAAAAATCAAAAAATATTATAATGACCAAAATGCCCCCGTGAATTTTAATATAATGCATGAGACATAAAATACTAATGTCAGTGCAAAAGTTGTGAGGTTTTAGCTATGGATTAATGGTGAGGATGGAACCTAAACAAACACAAAATCAATCCAATGATTAGGGATCAAGATGAGAGGATAAAAGAGTATTTAATAAATCAAGATATTATAATTAAAGGCAATTAAGAGCACATGGGATAATTAATTGCAATATGGAAGAAGATAAGATTGTGGAATCTTATTAAATGAAATGGATGAAGGAGAGAAGGGAGAGAGAGCACGGATTGAAGAGGAAAAGAAGAGGAAGGAAAGAAAACTTAGTGAAGAAGAAATGTGGGGCCCACAACTATTGAACAACCAATAGGAAAAATCAAAAGAAATGCTTCAAATCCTAAGTAATTAAAATGAACCAATGAGAAGATTTTCTTCATAAAAATGAGTCTTCAAAGAAGACCAAGTCCCATGAGCCATTGATTAAGAAGGATGATCTAATGGTTTAGGTTCATGGACTTTTCCTATAAATAGAGGGCAACCCCCTTCATAATTCTCACACCGAAACACAAATCACTTCTAATCCTTTGGGATAGGGAGTGAGATGTGAGTTCTTTTTGGAGGTGAGGAGCAAGAAGGATGAAGGAGTTATGCTTCAAGAGGTAATCAAGCTTTTAGTTTCTAGTCTTTAGTTTTTGGTAGTTCTTAGAGTTGTAGGTTAAGTTCATAGTTAGTTTATGCTTTGATCTTAAATATTCAAGAGCAAGTGTTGTTTTCATGTTTTTATGGTTAAAAGTGTTAGTTTAATCTAGGAAATTGTTAGGAAAATTTCTTTACTTGTTTTTAGGACTCCTTGCATTTAGAAATGTCTAATGAGGTAGAAACTTGTGAGGGAATAAGTTTTGGAAAGTTATAGATCAAGATTGTGAAAATTGTAGGATTTTCGGTTGTGAATCCTATTCTGGAAGCCGACGTTTAGAATATTATTTTATATATCAAATAATATTCAAAAATAATTATATTTTACATGAATAAATTAGACATGTAGGTCTTTCCAAATATATAAAATATGTATCATTTGGAGTTCTACATCAAGAGATAAAAATCCTTGAAGTTAGGCTATTTTTCCAGACGAAAATCTGGGCAGAGGTTGAAGAACATTAAACTGGGAATGACTCAGGGAATATGGGAGAAAATTAATATTTTTATTTAAAATTAGACATCCTAAGTATTCCGAGGAATTTTACGGATCCTTGTTTCGATTTTTGTAGAATTAATTATGATTTTTCAAAGTTGTTGGAAAATCTGCCCAGAAATTCAGTATTTCGTTTTTTAGAAAATGTAAGGGAAAAATTGTAATAAAACATTTACCAATGGTAGAAATGTCAAACAAGGTGAAAATATTCTTTTTGATATTATTTTAAGAGATAGAATATTAGTTGTGATATTATGGGAAAAAGGAATAATCCGACGATAACATTGTTAACTCTTAGAAATTGACAACATTCCAGCACATTTTCTGTCTCTTTTACCTATTTTGGGCTTTAAGTATGCATAGAAAATGAAGTGTATAGAAGAAAATGTGCATATCAAAGTATCAGACAAAAATCAAAATATTCTTGTTAAATTTTATAGAGTTTGTGATTCAATTGAGAATTGATAAATCCTCCCTCTTTTGTAGGAGGATGGAGGCAAGTTTTGAAGCTCTATAAGAACCTGGAAACAAGGATAGAAACAAAGGAAGTGAAGCAATGCGAAGCTAGAAGGAACCTGTACAACTGGCTGCAGCAAGTTGACAGACTGGCCGCAGCAAGTTAAGAAAAATTGCTCTCTGTGTCAACTTTCCGCGGAAAGTGTTGCAACTGGCCGTAGCGATCGCGAAAAAGTGCGAAAGTACAGCTGCGCGTTTTACATTTCAGAAGCAGAAAAACCCTACTTAACCTAAAGGGAAGGGCCGAAAATCACATTCTTGACACAAGGAAACAAGTGGGCACACAAGGGAAGAGCTTGGGAGAGAGATCTTGGAGCTTTGGAGGCTTGGGTGCTCAACCTAGAAGAGATTTTTGGGGATTTCACCTTGGTTCCTCCTCTTTTCTCCTCTTTTCCTCTTACATTCTTCATGTATTCAGAAGTTTTGCTTAGACTCTCTTTGTATTTGAACATGAGTAGCTAAATCTTTCATTCTAGGGTTCTTTTGACCCTTTGTATGGATTAATACTTGAATATTCCTCTCTTTTGGTAGATTAATATATATGTGTGTTGATTTTAACCTTGGCTTAATGCTTCTAAGTGATTGGCCTCCATTTAGATGATTTATTCACTTAGGTTTTGACTTGAGAGAGCTAATCTAGGTGTAGAACTTGATTGAAATCATGCTTGTCTTGAAGTTTACTTGATGAATGGATGGTTTGTTGGTAAAATAGAGATATATTTACTAACCTTGCATTGTCACATTAGGGTTGTTGCTTAAATATTGATTCTCATTAATTGTAGCAAGAGATTGTGCATTTTAATGAGAAGATAAACTTGATTTTGACTCGAGAGAGCGGGTCAAGTGTTTTAGAACCTTAGACTAACACATATATGTATTGAAATGCCACTAGAGAGGAAATTAACCAAGTTTTATGAAATGCAAAAGGGAAAAAAGAGCCCTAGGCTCAATTATCCTTGAAGTTAAAGAATCAATTGCCTTTATCAATTTTATGTTTTAGAAATAGTCTTTTAAAATTCTCATTCCAAATCAAAACTTTGTTTTAGCTCAACTTGATGAAATTCACTAAGCCTCTTGCTTGACCAATTTGTTAAACAAATCCTCGTGGGAACGATACTTTATTTATCACTTTATTACTTGCGAATCTCGTACACTTGCGAGGCGAACAAGTTTTTGGCGCCGTTGCCGGGATTTGTGCAAACAAATCCTTTGGTCAACCTTGGGCTTGTGTTAGTAAACTTTGCTTGAGCTTTTAGTTAGGTTTACAATTTTTTTCTTTTTGTCCTTTATTGATTTTTTGTTTTAGTTTGATACTCGCTCTTGCTTGTTTCTCTTGTAGGTACCATTTCAAGATATGCAAAACTTGCATCCAGACGGATTGGTAGTAGTACTTGACGAGGTGCCTCGATTGAAGAAGAGACTCGAATCTGCATCTGAAACCATGGCAGACGATGAATATGATAGAGCTACCGTCAATGATTTTGCTAGTCGGAATATGCAAGGTCCTCAATCTTGCATTCGGATGCCGGAAATGCAAGCTCGTACCTTTGAGATCAAGCCGTTATGATAACAATGCTTCAAATGCATGGGATGTTCCATGGTCTTTACAATGAAGATGCCAACAAGCACTTGATGTACTTCTTGGAAGTGTGTGATTCTTTCAAGCAAAATGGAGTTCCCAAGATGTTTTGAAGCTACGATTATTCCCTCTTTCTCTACAAGGCAAGGCTAGAGATTGGTTCAACAATCTTAGGAAGGGTCTATCACTTCTTGGGCCGATCTTGAGGCTAAGTTTAGAGCTCGATTCTTTTCTGATGACAAATCTGTGGAAGCTAGGGATGAATTTTTAAGCTTTAAACAACATCCCGATGAGCATCTTTATGCCGCTTGGGAGAGATACAAGATGTTAATGAAGCAATGCCCTAATCATGGGGTGGACAAATGGGTTGTGGTCCAAATTTTGTGTACTCGACTTAATCCTCAATCTAAAGCAATGGTTGATTCTATGACCAATGGAGGATACCGGAATGTTCCTGTGAATGAGGTGATTCGATTGTTGGATCAGTTGTCTGCAAACAATACTCAAGGCAATGATAGGAGGACTAACCAAGCTATGTCTAATGCAAAAGAAGACTCTTCCTCACAAATTGCAACTCTCTTATCCGCTTTGAATAAGCGTTTTGATGTGCTAGAGTCTCAAGTGCAAAAGAGCACTTCTCAAGGTGTGCATTCTGTTTATGCCACACCAATTGTATGTGATCATTGCCATGATGTTCATATGCCTGACCATTGTCCTTTTACATGGCCACCGAATCATCAACTACATGGGCAAGTTTCAACATCCTCAAGGCAACCCCTATTCGCAAACCTACAATAGTGCTTGGAGAACTCATCCAAACTTTTCTTGGAGTCAAGGTAATAGTTTGAATCAAGCACATGGGTCTACATCTGGCACTAAGCCTATTCCACCCGGTTTTCAAATGCAATCAAGTCAGCTTCCTATTAAGGAAGAGGAGTCTAAAATGGACAAGATGCTAGCCCGAATATTGTCTGAAGTAGAATCTTCAAGAGTTGAAACTAAGGCTACTTTTCTCTCCATGAAACTGCTATTAAAAATCTTGAAGTGCAAATGGGGCAATTAGCATCACAAGTAAATGTTATGTCAAGAAGCAATCTTCCTAGTGACACCATTCCTAATCCAAAACGAGTTGGAAAAGAGGAATGCAATGCCATTAACTTGAGAAGCGGAAAAGTGCTACCGGATGTGCCTAGTTCAAGTACTCATCAACTAAAGCATGATGGTCAAATGATTGTTGATGAAGAAAGTACAATGGAAGAAGATGTCACTAAGAAGAGAAAGCAAATTGAAGAAAATTTGCATGATGTTGGAAAATACAAGAAGGTAGAGCAAGAGATGAACGATGAGAAAAAGAAAAAGCCCACCACTTCTACTTTTATGCCACCACTACCTTTTCCTCAAAGATTCAAGAAGAAGGAGGAAGATGTTCAGTTCAAGAAGTTTGTGAACATGTTCAAACAACTCCATGTGAACATTCCTTTTGCTGAAGCCTTGGAGAGCATGCCTAAATATGCTAAGTTCCTTAAAGATGTTTTGTCTAAGAAGCGGCGATTCAATGAATTTGAGACTGTGGCATTATCTGAAGAGTGTAGTGCGGTCATTCAAAGGAAGTTACCTGCTAAGCTTAAAGATCCGGGAAGCTTCTACATCCCTTGCAACATTGGGACAAATTTTAATGGTAAAGCTCTTTGTGATTTGGGTGCAAGTATTAACTTGATGCCTCTGTTGTTTTCAACCAATTGGGCTTGGGAGAGCCAAGACCTACTACGGTATCTTTGCTCTTGGCCGATCGTAGCATTTCTCAACCGAGAGGAATCATTGAAGATGTCCTAGTAAAAGTTGACAAGTTTATAGATGATTCTCGCTCAATGTTCATTTGTAGATACAATAGATGCAGTTATTCCTCAAGAATCATATGATTCCATGATCAAAGACCCTTTAGAGGCATTCTCGCTTGATGAGAAGAGCTTTAAGAAGTTTGATGAAGATGTTGTTGAAGAGCTCTTTCATTTTGACTCATTTCCTCATTCTAGACCGAGGACCATTGAACCACTTGAGTGTCTGATGCCTCAAGTACTCCATTGAAGCCTTCTATTGAAGTTCCTCCGGTTCTAGAGTTAAAGCCATTACCTTCTCATCTCAAATATGCTTATTTTGGGAAAGCACGCCACTTACCGATTGAATTGGAGCATGGAGCTTATTGGGCTATCAAAAAGCCAAATTTTGATCCTAAAGTCTGTGAGGAAGAAGAGGCTACTTCAACTCAATGAGTTAGATGAAGTTCGCCTAAATGCCTATGAGAGTGCTAAGATATACATGAAGAAGACCAAGCGGGATAAAGATAGCAAAATTATACCCAAGAATTTTGAACCTGGTCAAAAAGTGCTCCTTTATAATGCCAAGTTGAGTTTTTTCTCGGGAAAGCTAAAATCTCGATGGTCCGGTCTGTTCACGGTGGTTCAAGCATCTAAATTTGGTGATGTGGAGTGGAAAATGAAAAAGTGAAAGATTCAAGGCTAATGGTCAACGATTGAAGCATTATTGGGGTGGAGATGTGGATAAGCTTGTGTCCACTATCTACTTGGTTAATGAGGAGTGACAAACATGAAGAGTCAAGCTAAAGACTATAAATTAAGCGCTTCTTGGGAGGCAACCCAAGTTCTAAACTAAATCTTTTCAATTTGTGTGTGTGTGTGTCTTTATTTTCTTTAGTAGGTTTATGTTTGACCTTTTGATTTTGTAGGAAGAAAAGGTACCCCACCTAGATATGGACTGTTGTAGTTGGGAGGAATATCAATGAAGGAGGAAGAACTCATGAATGCCAAGGGAATGCTTTTAAGGGAAGTTCATTTGACTTTAAGCTCATACATATGTGATTCTGAGGTGAAATTAGGATGACTAGTCAAGTTTGAGTAATACTGTGGCTATTGTGATTATTTGGTTGATTATCTATGTGAAATTCACTTATGACCATGAATTGAGTGCTCAAATTTGATGTGTTGTGGTATTCTCTATGAGTATGTGTAAATATGTGTGCCTTATGGTCTTGGATAATCTAAAATGCTTGATCTTGAGTAATTTGGTTGTTGATGATTGGTATAAAGCTCATTGGGTGATTCTTGTGGTGTTTGGGAATGTTTCTTGTGTTTTGCAATTTTGCTGTTTTGTTTTGTTTTTGACATCAGAAACTTTCCGTAGCAAGTTTTGTAACTTGCCGTGGCCAGTGGTCGTAAGTTGCTCTCTGTGTTCACTTTCCGTAGCAAGTTTTGCAACTTGCCGTGGCGATGGTCTTAAGTTGCTCTCTGTGTTCACTTTCCACAAAGAAGTGTCGCAACCGGGTTGTGGCCAGTGTTCCCAAAATACTTCTGAGGCAAGTGTTTTCTTTTATTTAAGAATTATTTTCGATTTTATTAAAAAAAAAAGAAAAAAAAAATTTTAAAAAAAAAATAATTAAAAAAAAGTTTTTTTTTTTTTTTTTTTTTTTTTGTAAATTTAATAATATTTTACTTTTTTTTTCCACTATACCCTTCCTTATTTAACTTAATTCCCATATTACCCAATGAACCTAGTCTCCATTAGCATCACATTCATTCCCAATTTCAAACCCTAATTTCCAAATGTAATTTCCCTCCATCTCCATCAAACCCTAATTTCTACATTACATCCTTACTTCCATCATCTTAGTCGGCCGCACGACTCAAGTCTCCATTCTGCAAATCCTTTCATCTGAACTCACATCCCCATTCGATCGCAACGTCGCTGCTCCTTCCTCCCTCTCGCAATCCAGATTCCTGCACCACCATCGTCCCCTTCTTCCACCCAGATTCATCATCGTCGTCGCTCACCGCTGCTGCTCCTTCCTCCCCTCACGATTCACCCTCATTGTCGCCCGCCACTCCTCTCCATTCATCCTTCACCGTCGACGGTAGCAAGTTCGTTCCCGATCCCCCATACCTCCGTCGATCTCTGCCTCCTTCGTTCCAGGTCCAGCGGTTGTTCTCTAAGCTCGTTTCTCTATTTTCTGTCCGCTGCTCTGTTTCTGTGCACTCGGCTGAATAAAGGTCGAGTGTATCTAGTCTCTCCTCGCGTGAACAGTGCTGCCTGAGGAACAACGTTTGATTCTTTGCCCATTTTGCTGTGTTCGTGCCTCTAGCCCACCTGAGCTTCTGGTCTGTTTGTGTCTGTATTCTCTGAGGTAAAGCTCACCCCTGTGTCCATTTTTTTTTGGTTTGGGTTTGATTTGGTTAGAGTTGAGTTCGATGCAGTGGTAGTATGATGCCTCTGTGATTTTGATTCCGAATTTAAGCATGCTAGCTGAGACTGAAACTGATGAGTATTGATTTGAGGATTAGCATGTTATATTGTTTGCCTGTTCTTTGGATTGCAACTGTTCTCTAGCCTATTATAGCAACAACTCGAGTGTTCTTTGCAATTTCTTGAGACCTACATTTTCGTGTGTCAAACTTGGTCGTTGAGTTTGAGATTCTATAAATGTCATAATCTGTCATTGGTTTTGTTTATCTTTGCCTCAAGAGTGAGTGATTGCTTTTAAGGACTCTTCTTTGTTATTTGGGGAAATTCACTCGAGCTCATATTTTGTAAAGCGAAAGTCTATTTGCTGCCACTTATAACAGTATCATCACTAGCTGAAATTAATCTTGTAGAATCATTTGAAATATTTGGCAGAATCTTTGAGTAGGTCTCTGCCCATTTTCATCTGTGGAAAAGATTTTGTGCAGTGGTGAAATAGTGCTTGATGAACCAAGTCCCTGATTAGCTGTTTGAGTTTTACATTGTGCTTGACTCAATTGAACAAGTTCTAAAGTTCTTGAATTCTTTGACCAATTTCTGAATTTCCTTTGTAAATTCCAGAATTGTAGGGGCTAAGAGGCAGTAAGAAATAAGATTAGGCTTGGAATGCTAGTGGACAATTTTGGTTTTGATAAAGGAAGCATTGAGATTAGCTAGTGTATAGGCTGTAGCATGTCTCTAACCGGTAATCATTGTGGAAGTCTGAGTACACAAGGTTGCTCCAGGATTGTGTCGTTTTACAAAATGCTTTGACTTGTTATGCAACATTCTAGCATCTAGGCTTGAATTTGAATGGTGATTTGAGGAGTGGTATGTTGTCCTACTGATAATTCATGGTGAAAATGGGTTTTGTGATTGCTGGTGCATTTTTCTGCATTTTCCATAATGTTCTTAACATGAATGGTTAATTAAGCACTTTCATTGGCTCCTAAAAGAATGATGGTCTGAGAACTTTGGTTAGTGATTTCAAATGGAAAGAGTTCAACTCTATTTTTTGCATAACAATGAGCTTTGGAAACTATGTTGTGATTGCACTCCAAAGGTTTCATGACTTATTTCGAACTTTAATGATTATTCAAGATTTTGATCGTTCTCTTGATTAGCTTTGAATATCTTTGGATGTTGTGCAGTTTCTCCAATGCTAGAATTAGATTGAATGAGCGTGTGGAGCTCTAAATTTTTAGTTTCCTGGGGGAGATAGTAAGGTTAGGCATCGGCTTGGAATATGCTTGACTTCTTGGTATTAGCTCGTTTATACGTTTGGGGGATCTTTTCCTTTCTTTTTAGGATAGGTTAAATAAATTCCATTTTGTAACAATTAACTACATGGCTCATGCTTAGATTGTGCTGCAATTTTTCTTTGATAGATGTATGTTTTATTGTGCCAATCTTGTAGTTATTGATGCGCATGCATCCTGTGTCCAATGATTAATAGTCGGTGTTTTCCTCTGTTTTGGATTAGATTGTTGATAGTTTCTTGATGTGGCTATCGCTTATGGTTCTTGATGGTTACTGATGGCCACTACTATTTGACACTCTTGTTAACATTTGAATATGACTTTCCTAGCCATTGATGGCTATTTTGAGTGGTTCATATCATTTTCTCTTTGACTTGCTGTTGTGATTGTTAATATCCTAGCTACGATAGCTAGTAATGGAAGCAATTTTGAAAATGTTGTGGCTAGTCCGTTGAGGGCCTAATTGTTAGTTTGTAAATCTTTGTGGATATGAGTGAATCGGTACATATGCTACTTCCTTACTTTCCCATCCTTTTAGTTGACAATGAGGACATTGTCGGTTTTAAGTTTGGGGGTGAAAGTTTGCCGCAATTCTGAATTTTTTTGAAACTTTGATGAGTGCACAGTGAAAATTTTGAATAGTTCCTAAAAGAAAATTGTTGGAATGTTTGAAATCTCTCATGCTTAAATTTTTGTTTGTGAAGAAGGTTAAAATGAATTGTTATTTGTCAAAGTTGCTTGAATGAATCCGATGATGTAAATCATTGCTCAATCTTCTATGTTAGATAGGAAATTTTGTTTAATGTGCATTGATGGAGGTTTTGTAGTGATAAATCATGTTATTCAGGAATTTTTAAACTAGAAAGCACTTATTGGAGTTAATTGTATTCTGGATGTTCTTGTTGAAGGGCTTTGTGGCAAATTAGGTTATATGCCTTTTGTTTCAAACTGTTAATTTCAAAATAATCTTTGGAATTCTTCAAAACTTTTGATTCGTTTCATAAGACTTAAAGAAAGGATTAGGGCACTTCATAAAATGCGATTGAGCCTTTCAAGCCTACCTAATTGATTCTATTCCTTTTTGAACCCTTATTTTGAGCCTAATTGAAAAACCAATTAAAGATTCTTTTTGAAAGACCTAACATCTACCTACCTTAGCCAATATGAAAAACCATGATTCCCTTGCTTTGAGATAGATGATAATTGATTGAGATGTGGAATTTGGTGATGTGTGAAATTCAAATGATCAGAAAAAGGAGGGTAGAAAGTAAAAGGGTTCACAATATATAGAAATCAAGCCAAAAACAAAAAACAAAAAACAAAAAAACAAAAAAATGACAAAAAAATTGTGCATAAAAAAAAAAAAAAGTAGTTGTCCAAGAAGGCTTGATATGGAAAAGATCAATTTGTCTTAAGTTTGGGGGAGTATGTCTAATGAGAAAAGGAAGAAACCCCTTGAGTGGTTATCATCTATCTTGAGGTATTTGTTGATTATCTTTTACCTTTTCTTTTGAGAACCTTAACCCTAGCCCCATTACAAGTGAAAAGTCCCTTTGATTTTTAGGTCAAGTGAAGTGAATTAGAAGAAAAGAGGAAGGAATTAGAGAATGATGGAATTGATGGTTTGAATATAGTTATATGACTTGAATTGTTGCTTTTAACTTTAGCAAGTGCAAAAGAGTACATGTCAACTCCATTCACACATTCACATTTAGAAATTCTTGAAAAGCATGTTTTAAATCTATGAAGTGTTCATTTGTGCATGTTTACTTGGTTTCCTGTTTTATATAACTCTTTGAGCAGTAGATGAGGAAAGTTTACTCATGCATCAATGGCAAATACGAAGAAAGTTTGTGAAGATATATGTTTTTGCTTGAGGACAAGCAAATATTTAAGTTTGGGGGTGTGTTAACTCTTAGAAATTGACAACATTCCAGCACATTTTCTGTCTCTTTTACCTATTTTGGGCTTTAAGTATGCATAGAAAATGAAGTGTATAGAAGAAAATGTGCATATCAAAGTATCAGACAAAAATCAAAATATTCTTGTTAAATTTTATAGAGTTTGTGATTCAATTGAGAATTGATAAATCCTCCCTCTTTTGTAGGAGGATGGAGGCAAGTTTTGAAGCTCTATAAGAACACGGAAACAAGGATAGAAACAAAGGAAGTGAAGCAATGCAAAGCTAGAAGGAACTGCACCTGGCCTGGCTGCAGCAAGTTGACAGACTGGCCATAGCCAGTTAAGAAAAATTGCTCTCTGTGTCAACGTTCCGCGGAAAGTGTTGCAACTGGCCGTAGCGATCGCGAAAAAGTGCGAAAGTACAGTGTGCGCGTTTACATTTCGAAAGAAAAACCCTACTTAACCTAAAGGGAAGGGCCGAAAATCACATTCTTGACACAAGGAAACAAGTGGGCACACAAGGGAAGAGCTTGGGAGAGAGATCTTGGAGCTTTGGAGGCTTGGGTGCTCAACCTAGAAGAGATTTTGGGGATTTCACCTTGGTTCCTCCTCTTTCTCCTCTTTTCCTCTTACATTCTTCATGTATTCGAAGTTTTGCTTAGACTCTCTTTGTATTTGAACATGAGTAGCTAAATCTTTCATTCTAGGGTTCTTTTGACCCTTTGTATGGATTAATACTTGAATATTCCTCTCTTTTGGTAGATTAATATATATGTGTGTTGATTTTAACCTTGGCTTAATGCTTCTAAGTGATTGGCCTCCATTTAGATGATTTATTCACTTAGGTTTTGACTTGAGAGAGCTAATCTAGGTGTAGAACTTGATTGAAATCATGCTTGTCTTGAAGTTTACTTGATGAATGGATGGTTTGTTGGTAAAATAGAGATATATTTACTAACCTTGCATTGTCACATTAGGGTTGTTGCTTAAATATTGATTCTCATTAATTGTAGCAAGAGATTGTGCATTTTAATGAGAAGATAAACTTGATTTTGACTCGAGAGAGCGGGTCAAGTGTTTTAGAACCTTAGACTAACACATATATGTATTGAAATGCCACTAGAGAGGAAATTAACCAAGTTTTATGAAATGCAAAAGGGAAAAAGAGCCCTAGGCTCAATTATCCTTGAAGTTAAAGAATCAATTGCCTTTATCAATTTTATGTTTTAGAAATAGTCTTTTAAAATTCTCATTCCAAATCAAAACTTTGTTTTAGCTCAACTTGATGAAATTCACTAAGCCTCTTGCTTGACCAATTTGTTAAACAAATCCTCGTGGGAACGATACTTTATTTATCACTTTATTACTTGCGAATCTCGTACACTTGCGAGGCGAACAAACATATAGGATATCTGGGAAGTTCGGAGTCGGGATCAAAAGGCCGGATGTTTGGCCATTACACGGTGGAAGGTACGTTCGCGTACTGTAACACTAACTCTGTGCTGCTCATATACATATATGTGATAGATACATTCACGGATAGAGGCCTGTTTAGGGTCACCGATTCGGATAGAGGCTCTGTTTAGGGTCACCGAGTATACATACAGCTTTACACGGGTTATAGTCATAATAACGCCGTTTGACTTTTCCTAGCGCTGAGGACACGATTGTACATCGTGGCACGGATGTGCAAACCAGGGATAACTTTGCATGATATTGTAGTTGTTATCACATGATCATACGACGTGACTGGATTGATCATTGTTGTTATATCATGAATATCTGTTGTCTATATACTGTTTTATTTGAACATAAGGTTAACCGTTACCTGAGGTCCGATGGCCATTGGATCTTAGTCTTGAATGCTAGTACAGGTAAGGACCAGGAACTGAGAAGGCACCGGTAGATGGAGCCATAGATGTGAACCAAGGGGCAGAGTCGTAATATTGCACCGGTCAAGGCAGAAGCCGGAAGAAGTTATCAGAGCCCTTTGTTAGGCATGGATCTAATAACGTTATTTGGAATAGTTTGGTGCCGAAGGCAAGGCTAGTCTATGTGGGTCAGCCAATCAGTCGCCGTGAACTCAGTGAGGCCCCCATAATAGACACTTACCTGGCCATTCTGTTCGATTAACGGAGTTAGGTTCATTGCCTCAAGTCTAGTCAAGGCTTGGTCTAGGTTATATAGTTACTTTTTGTGAAATGTAATTGTACAAAGCTCTGTATATTGTATCACATGATTATTCATTCGGGAAATTTTTAATATACCAGCATACGCTCGGCATCGTCATATGTCGAGGTATTTTTATATTAATTACTCATATATTGTCCAATTTTTAGTGCATTGCTCTCCGTTTCCACAGTACTCTGATGTAGCACCTCAAATTCTGTTGAATTTTTCTAAAACCAAGTGTCATCCGACACAATTTGTAGTATGGAATTTGGGGTGTTACACTTTGGTATCAGAGCTAGCTTCATAGCTAGTCTTCGAGCAATGTATGGACAACTAGGTTTTATTTCAACATGATTTCCACAAAATAATTTTCATCAATTTAATTTTTTATTTTTAAAACAACTGAAGAGTTAAATAAATAACATCAGTCATATCTATTTTTATGTCTAGTTTTTTTTTTTTATACTGCTCATTTTATAAACTTTTGACGTGTATTATTATTTAATTTAATTTAATATATATCTGGATCATTTCTTTTGTCCAAATGTATCTTGCTCATTTAAACAAATAAAAAGTACGAAAATACATAAAAATTAGTATATAGTGATTTGAAATAAAATAAAACTAAGAAAATCATATTAATGTACGGTTTAATTTGATGTTTAAGTTATTTCTATTTTATCTTTATGATAGATATATATATATATATATATATATATATATATATATATATATATATATATATATATATATTATAAATAACTAATTTTATTCTTGCATGTTTATTTTTAGTTAGGTCTAACATTTTTTATTCTTTGAATTTTTAAAGTTGTTTCTCTTGTTATTTTTCTTTCATTAATTTTTTTTTATATATATAAAAATTTAGGTGGGGTTAGATATCGATATCCCACCAAGGTTAGGGTATGCCTCCAGACTTAAAGAACGCTTACAGTGAGGATGTCAAAATTTCTTTGCTTTTTAGCCCATCACAAAAAAGCAAGACCTATATTAGTCCAAGGACCATCAATGGATGATTGGTGCTTTACAATATTAGGAGGGGATAAGATCAGGAAGATATTAGTCTGAGGTCTGTGAACGCTCATGAAGTACTGTTTTTATTTTGTTCATCTAGATTGTCGAAGATGGTTGGTGGCTTGGTGCTTTATAATATTTAAGAGGAGATAAGATCAACGAGCATTGATCTCCTATAGGTCCATACTGCTAATTAATTGTTTCTATAAGTTGGAAATGACTAATTATTGTTATCATAGAGCTAAAAAGATTAGTGAGAAAGGATAGTTAATTAATTGTTTCATTCATAATTGATTGATTGGTGCTTTATATTTTAATTGCTAACATTATTGTTTCTATAATTGATTCAAAACATTATAAACTCACATCATTAAAACCATAAAAACTCCCTCCGCTTTTATTATAAGACTGAGTTGACTTTTTTAAAAGCTTTGATCTCCTATAGGTCAATATTGTTAATGAATTATTTCTATAAGTTGGAAATGACTAATTATTGTATGATAGAATATTGTCACTACCATTTTTTGTCACTACCACTCTTTCATGGCTAACATAATTGTTTCTATAATTGTTTCAAAACATTATAAACTCACATCTTTAAAACCATGAAAACATAGTACTCCATCCACTCCTAATTATATGACCGAGTAAACAAAAAACGCCCCACTTCCATTATCTGAACCCATTAGATATCTGTGGGAGGCTGCGATGAACAAGCATAGACTTCTATGATCTCCTGATTTCATTGACGAATGATATTGTCTCAGCATCTATACGAGCATAAACTTGATTTCTGGGAATCTTTTTCCGGCAACAAATTAAATTGAAAAGAATGTAATATAATATATTATTATATTATGTATCGTATTATATAATATAAGATTAAATTATTTTATTATTCACCAAGACGTCACAATTGAGCGGAAAATGCAGATGGATAAAGATTTTTTTTTTTGGGTATGAAATGGAGGCTAGAAGCCTTTCAATTAAAATAAGGAGGAGGGGGAATTTAATCCCATACAATCTTGCGAAACTAAAGTCCTAACAAAAGTAGGACATTCATCAAAAAAACATGAAACGGATAAAGCTTCTTTAGCTAATCTATCGCAACCTCGTTCTTGCCACGATGAACGTCTTTGGCATTGCACTTCCAGTTCTTCCCCAAATATTTCTTTATCTGATATAGGAGCAAACTCTGAGTGCTTACCGGTGTTTGTTCTGATAGGGAATCAATCAGATTTTTAGAATCCGATTCTATGATGATTTTCTGAATCCCTTATTCCATGCTAATTGCAAACCTTTAAGGAAAGCCCACTCTTCACCTCATGTGGACTACAGGATCCCAATCTTAGAGGAAAATCCCACAATCCAGGATCCACTCTCATCTCTTATAACACCACCACATCCGGCAAAATTCTCGATTGTGTTACTGGCCCATCCACGTTGACTTTTTTCCAATCAGCAGGGGGAACACGCCAGAAAAGATCCTGAGCTGATGTTAGACTGTTATGGACAAATAATTGCCAAGAATTTGAAATAAAAGAAGCTGGGACAGCAGGTTTAATAAAATCTTCTTGAAACATCAGCTGATTACGCCATAACCATAGCTTCCACACAGCAACACCAAAGATCAAACTCCAACCAGATGGTTTTGAAATCCCTAGTTCCTTCTTTAAGTTAAGGTGCAACCAGTCCCTTAATGGAGCAACAAAGAACATGGAATGGAATCTGGGTGAACTAACTCCTGCCACATAGATTTAGCATATCGACAATCTCTCAGTATATGCAAGACCGATTCAGAAGCCGCATAGATACACCATATCTTTAAGAGATGTGGATAAAGACAAAAAAAGATCACGGCCCAACAAACTGAATACCCTAGCATATATCTTTTAAAATGGGAGCAACACGAAAAAAGAAAAGAGGACACGACGCAGAGAAAGTCGGCGAAATATCGAAGAAGCGAACGAGATAAATCAAGACGCAGAGAACGGAGAGCACGCATACGAGTCGGATAAAAATTCAAGAAGACGAGGAGCGAGACGGACGGGCCGAACGGACGCAAATCGCAAATCAGAGCAGAGACGCACGCAATAGGCACGGATCAACAGCAAGAATTCTGATTTGTTCTCTTCCATCCTTCTTTTCCTTTTAGTGAACTTTATTTTAATTTCATGGATTTGATTTTAGCCATGTGTGGCTAAGTTTTTTTTTTCAACGTAGAGACTCTATGAACTTGTTTGGGCTCTAGTTATTATTCCCACAGATTATTTTTGATTAATTTTATGTCAGTTTATTTATTCTTATTCTTGTGTCTATTGTTATTGTTTATTAATTGACCACTAGTAAGCATGTTCTGGAGATTTAGGGTTGAACTTGGAAGAGGGAATCCTAATTTGACCATGAGAGTAAATAATGTAGAATTAGGTTTTGGTCTAATTTGCGTCTAGGATAGGCATATACCTAGAAGCTCTACATAATCAAATTAGAGTGAGCCCGTTCTAGAAAATGTCTTATTTAATTGTGTGAGGCATTGCAGAATTTATTAAGATAGGTATATAGATGGACCGGAAAGCATTTATAGACATTAATACTCTAGGTTAGTGATTAAATTAAGTCAAAATTAATTTAGTGGGGATAAAATCTAATAAACAAATAAGAGATTAGTGACTCTAGGTTGCTTGGTAGTTTATTTATTTTAATTGTAGTTTTAATTTCTTTTATTAATTAAATTCAATCCGGTTTGCTCAACTTAAAGGAAATTGTGAAATTAATGCTTAACGAAGTTGTGGGTACTATGTCCTCGTGGGAACGATTACGTGCTTACTCTTTATTACTTGATACGGCCGTACACTTGCGAGTCTATAGGCTATGAAGTTTTGCCCTATCAAGTTGCTAATGAACAAACATTGCAGTTAAGATTCTTGAAGTTTTGTTGATTTATCTATGTTGCAGGAAAAAGTTGGAAGAGGATCCTCTCCTCATCTTTTTTCTCCATATCCCTCGTCAGCCCCATCTAAGCCGTTGATTGGAAAGATGAGAGAAAAGATAAAGTAATAATATGACTTTTTAGATTAATTGGGCGAATATGATTTAGAAATTATAAGAAATGATAAGAAAATGATGATAACTCAACCCAAAAAAGTTAACCGTGGATAATTATTTGTCTTTTGTATGGCTATATGACTGGATCGATTTAAGCATTGTTAGACTCAATTGGGGTAGTTTTCTCGATGTCATCACACAAACTTAAACTCAAGATTTCATGCTTAAATGTCCAAAACCTTTCTATTAGGACCAAGACCTATTGGCTTAATTATATTTTTTTACTTTGAAATAAGAGAGGAATATATATGGGCGTACAAGCATGAAGTATTTTCTACCAGCATGAAGTATTTTCTACTTCGGTCCATTTTAACTTTAGTTTAATTATATATATTTTCATACGCCTAGCTGATTAGTCACATTCGAGTATTGTTGGATTTAACTGAAAGTAACTTTTGCAAAGACATTTTCTGTAGTACGGATTTGAGATATCTAATGTGTCTTTCTCTAATGCCGCCCTTTGTGATGCCCCAACCTCCCAAACATTTTTTTGTTGTTGTTTCATATGATCGTTAGATTTTATATATAAAATGAGTGACGTTTTGATATATTATGAAGAAAATGGTGCATTTTTCAAATTTTTAATGAATTTTCAAAGAAAAGTACCATAAAATTATGTATTATTTATTTATTTATTTATTTTGAAAAATCGTAAAAACTTCAAAAGTACTTCATTTTATACCTATAAGATATCAAAATGTCACTTATTTTATGTAGAATTTGATAATCACAAGAAATAAGAATAAAACATTTGGGAAGTTGTAAAATTTAATGGCATTAGAGAGCACATTAAAATACTCACGGGAGTCGAATTTAAGGCCTCATGCTTAAATGGCCAAAACCCTTCTATAAGGACCCATGGCTATTGGCTTTATTATATTATACTTTGTGGGCTGTGTTCAACCCCAAGACTATCATCTTGGTTGTAATACTCAGAAGTTCGTTGCAGGAGTTCCTCCATGATCTGACAGCTCCGTATATGTTTCTCTTTCATTCTCTTTATTGAACCTTTCTTTCTTTTGGCCAGATCCTTATTGAACCTTCCGGACGAAAAATATGCATCCAAAAGCAAAGAACTTAAAGTCATTATTATTTTTAAACTAAATATCATTAATTTCCTTCAAAATAAAAGCATCAACCTTTACTCTGATGGCCTAAAGTTGAATCATAATCAGCTTTCAAGGTGACAGAATCTCCAAAGTCTAGAACGTGGCCCTCCACTTTAGTCACAATTCTCGGCTTTCTTTTGAGTTATCTCAGGTGCAAGATCTGTCCCATAGAGCATGCATATCATTAATAATATATACAACCCTCTTAAGATCTAATTGGATATAGTTGATCTTGGTCCTAAATGCAAGACATTTTGTTTTGGGTAAAAGTTTAGGTGAGTTAGCTACCAGGGGTTCGTCAGGGCCGAGGCGTACTTCCGGGCTTAAGAGCGTTTACAAAGGTATTTTAATCTCTCACCAACAAACTCCCCACTCACAATCTTACCCTTTTACCAACTAAACCAACATTTATTAGCAATCATAAATCTAAGACTTATTTCTTATAGTTTTCAATATTTTCCTAACTACTTTATTGGTTGGTAAAAAAAAAAAAAAACTTACCCTAACCATAATAAAACAAGAAAAAGATTGAGATAATTAAGGAATATGAGTAAGATGTTTTAAAAAAACATGTCATATTAATTAGTTTAACTAACTTCTTTAATATAATCAAATTTGTCAAATAGATTTTCCATTAAAGACAAGAGCTGTACCTAGTTTTGTTTTGTGTAAAATTAATTAAGCTGAAATGGAATTAGCTTAAAACTCACATACAAAAGTGTTCTCTTTGAATTGTGCAATGAAGTATAGTGTAACCATTATTCCTTCTACACCATAGCCGGACTCGACGATCCCATCTTCCGGCAAACCGAATGAAGGTAAAGAAAGGTATGTTTCTGGCCACTGAGAGCATTTTTTTTTTGCCAACATTGCTTTGCATAATTTTTGGCTCCTTACCTCCATTTTCATTCTTTTTTTGGATCTGAAAACATTTTTTCGGGAAAAAAGGTGCAGTAGCACAATTTTTCTTTTATTTTGAGATAATTGATTTTGGGAAAAATTTGGTAAAAGTCTGAGTTAAAAATATTTTCGGTGATGAGGACCTAATTATCAAAGTATTAGTAATTTATGTGTGAAGAAATTTATCAGTTGTTTCCTACTAATAAAATTTTCAGTGGAATACTTTTTTTCCAAAAACAAAACGATCTGCAGGTACACGAGCACACACAACAAAATCTCGATCAACAACGACAAGGAGAGGATGGGTCAAGAGAATTATTGGTTGCTCTTCACGATGGCCAAATCAGGAACAGGGAGGGCAAACACTCGACTGGAAAATTAGGGCTGATAGTTAGAATATATAATCCCTCTAAACGACGTCGTTTTTAAGCTTAATTAGTTTTTTTTTTTCCTGAAAGGGTTTTGTGTACAACCCTAGTTTATAGGGGGAGAAAAGGAAACATCGATCGATCGTTTGGCATTGTCCTCGAAGGATCAAGCCTGGTAGAAGAAACGCATTGATTGATCTAGTATTACTGGGTATTCCCAAAGGAATAACCCGAATTGCGTGCTTCTTCTATATAAAGGTTAGAGCTAGTCTAAGTTCTTCCCATGTGGGACTTACTGAAGCAACTCCGTTTTTACCTCCGATCACTTCTGGACAGCTTCGACTCTGACGGCAATTCCCAAAACAAACTCGTTTATTGTCCGTGGCACTGTCGATGCCAAGTCTGCGGTTGAGAGCGGCTGGAAAAGCTAAGACCTGGTGTGTTAGTTTCTTACGAGTCAGGCGATAGCGCTGTGGCTGTTGAGAGAACTCAAACGGTAATGTTCTTCTTCCACTGTTTATGATACAAAAACATTTTATTTTTTAGTAACTTGATAGAGATTTCTAATTGCCGCAAACATTCTAAAATCTATACTCTCTCGGGGTAAATTCAGCGTGAGCTTGAAATGTCCCTCGTCTGAGTTGTGTTTTTATTGGCCACAACCCAGTCATACATGTCTGGTTAATTGATTGGTGATCTCTAGATTGTTATGTCGTTGATGAGGCAGAGGCTGAGGTAATTGTCTGTTTGGGCTTGTGATGGTCCTCAATAAACTCTTATTCTGATCACTAACATTGTCTTGGTTTTTTATGGTTGGCTGGAAATACTGTTGTCTTTTATGGTTTAAATTTCTTGATCTTGTATTGATTTGGTTTTAGAATCTAATAATATCATGAGCTTCTTTTAGGTGCCTTTTTGTTCTCATTTATGGGGACGACGATCCCATGCTGATTATGCTATTGTCAACTTGGAAGGCTCAAGACATCCCTCACCTCTTACTACAGTTTATCATAAATTGCAACCCACAAATGCTTGTCCTTACACATTCTTGCAGGAACTTTTTGGAAATCAGTATCCGGTGAGTCTATATTCTAAATGCTTCTCTAATGCATAGCATTAGATTGAGTTGTGCTTGAGTTCAATACATTTGCCATTCTCTCTCCGAAACTTTGTTATTCTAAATGCTTCTCTAATGCGTAGCATTTGATGTTTCCATGTCTGGATTTTCTTTTTATATTTAGCTATTTAATTCCTTGTTGTTTTCTCCTGGGTTTTTAATTAACTTCTTTCAGAGAGAAGGAGAATTTGTGCTTGTATGGTTATCCTAGCGAGCAGTGGGAAGTAAATTTATCTGCTGAAGAAGTTCCTGCAGAACTTCCAGAGGCTGTCTGGGCATAAACTTTGCTGGGGATGGCGTGCAAGAAAAAGACTGGTTATATTTAGTTGCTGTCCATAGTGATTCATGGTCACTTGCTATCTCTTTCCACTTTGTAGCCGGATTTGGGTTCGATAGAGTGACAAGTATCACATGCTCTTTGAAAACTGTCCTTTTCCTTTTTAACCTTTCTTTTTTGGTTAATGTTTTTAAAAAGTCAACTGTAGATTCTTGAAGGCTCGGGTAGTTTGGGTTCATTCTGCTTCCTAGTCTGAATTATCACATTTGTTCAGTTGTGGTCATGGAGGGTTCTTCCCCTCCTTGTTGAGGAATTACTTAATTTTTCTTCATGTGATGTTTATTGATTGCATTTAGTTTATTTGAAATGAGTTGTATGCCTATAAATCATTGGTCATTCACAATTGTTCCTCCCCTCCCTCACTTGGGCCCCTTTTCTTTGCTAAGGCAATTGCTTGCCTTTGTAAAGATGCAAAGATTATTATCTCAGTTTACTTAGGATCTTTGCAATTTTCATTGTAATATCTCGTAATTCATCCTATGTTTTTTATGTTCATTATAATGTGTACAGTGATGTATTCCTTGTCTAGTGATCTTTTAATTCATCAGCTTGGATCTGCTTATTCAGTCACCATATAATCTACATTTTCTTTGAACCCTTGGGATAGTTGTGGATATGTGTAGGGTTGGATCATCAGAATTTAGTTCCTAATCTTCATGCAAAACACTTCAATAAATGGTTCTCTCGTATAATTTTCTATTTGATGCACCTGACCAAGGTTTGATGTACTAACGCAGGAAACCATTTTTCAATATGATTAATGAACTACCAACGATATTTGAAGTTGTTACGGGTACAAAGAAACAACTTCAAGAGAAGTCTTCAGGTTCAAATCACGGTGGCAATAATTCAAAGTCCAACTCCAAAGCCGTAAATAATGCTTTCTTCTCTTCCTACTCATGATAAATAATAAATTGTCATTTGTTCATGCATACTTGTGTTTTGTATTGGAGTCAATAAACTGGTTTGTCTTTGAGTTTTTGTAGATGTCACCCATGTCTTTAAAATCAAATACCTTGGCCAAGGTGTTACCTTTTTGTTTCAGGGTGTTAAGCATTAGATGAGAATATTTGGGAAGTTTTCGTGAATAAATAGAGACTTTAATATCTCACCAAAAGGGAGGGAAAAGGGACTCTGATATCCTATCTAATTTAATAATGCATGAGATAATGGTGAGGATGGAATAATGGTAAGAAGGAATAATGCATGAGACATAAAATACTAATGTCAGTGCAAAAGTTGTGAGGTTTTAGCTATGGATTAATGGTGAGGATGGAACCTAAACAAACACAAAATCAATCCAATGATTAGGGATCAAGATGAGAGGATAAAAGAGTATTTAATAAATCAAGATATTATAATTAAAGGCAATTAAGAGCACATGGGATAATTAATTGCAATATGGAAGAAGATAAGATTGTGGAATCTTATTAAATGAAATGGATGAAGGAAAGAAGGGAGAGAGAGCACGGATTGAAGAGGAAAAGAAGAGGAAGGAAAGAAAACTTAGTGAAGAAGAAATGTGGGGCCCACAACTATTGAACAACCAATAGGAAAAATCAAAAGAAATGCTTCAAATCCTAAGTAATTAAAATGAACCAATGAGAAGATTTTCTTCATAAAAATGAGTCTTCAAAGAAGACCAAGTCCCATGAGCCATTGATTAAGAAGGATGATCTAATGGTTTAGGTTCATGGACTTTTCCTATAAATAGAGGGCAACCCCCTTCATAATTCTCACACCAAAACACAAATCACTTCTAATCCTTTGGGATAGGGAGTGAGATGTGAGTTCTTTTTGGAGGTGAGGAGCAAGAAGGATGAAGGAGTTATGCTTCAAGAGGTAAGCAAGCTTTTAGTTTCTAGTCTTTAGTTTTTGGTAGTTCTTAGAGTTGTAGGTTAAGTTCATAGTTAGTTTATGCTTTGATCTTAAATATTCAAGAGCAATGTTGTTTTCATGTTTTTATGGTTAAAAGTGTTAGTTTAATCTAGGAAATTGTTAGGAAAATTTCTTTACTTGTTTTTAGGACTCCTTGCATTTAGAAATGTCTAATGAGGTAGAAACTTGTGAGGGAATAAGTTTTGGAAAGTTATAGATCAAGATTGTGAAAATTGTAGGATTTTCGGTTGTGAATCCTGTTCTGGAAGCCGACGTTTAGAATATTATTTTATATATCAAATAATATTCAAAAATAATTATATTTTACATGAATAAATTAGACATGTAGGTCTTTCCAAATATATAAAATATGTATCATTTGGAGTTCTACATCAGGAGATAAAAATCCTTGAAGTTAGGCTATTTTTCCAGACGAAAATCTGGGCAGAGGTTGAAGAACATTAAACTGGGAATGACTCAGGGAATATGGGAGAAAATTAATATTTTTATTTAAAATTAGACATCCTAAGGATTCCGAGGAATTTTACGGATCCTTGTTTCGATTTTCGTAGAATTAATTATGATTTGGCCATTACACGGTGGAAGGTACGTTCGCGTACTGTAACACTAACTCTGTGTTGCTCATATACATATATGTGATAGATACATTCACGGATAGAGGCCCTGTTTAGGGTCACTGATTCGGATAGAGGCTCTGTTTAGGGTCACCGAGTATACATACAGCTTTGCACGGGTTATAGTCATAATAACGCCGTTTGAGTTTTCCTAGCGGCGAGGACACGCGTACATCGTGGCACGGATGTTGCAAACCGGGGATAACTTTGCATGGTATTGTAGTTGTTATCACATGATCATACAACGTGATTGGATTGATCATTGTTGTTATATCATCACTACAAAAAACGACAATTAGTAGCGGTTAAAATGACCTATTTGTAACGGTTTTTGACGTGACAAAGCGACATTTGTAGCGGTTAGAGGAACCGCGACAAAAGCGCTTTGTGGCAAGCCGATTTGTAACGGTTAAAAAAACCGATACTACATACATATAAACCGCTACTATATCATTGCGGTTATGATAAACCGCTACAAAATATTGAAAAAAATGGCGCCCAAAATTTGTAACGGTTGTAAAACCGCTACAAATATTTAATCCAATTTAAATTAAAATTTGTAGCGGTTGTTGTAGCGGTTTTACAACCGCTACAAAATATTGAAAAATTGAAAAAAATCGTAATTTGTGTCCATTGTTACAATATTATATTGAATATTTTTATTATTTAAGTGACAAATTAAATGATAATAGTTAATATTTAAAAACTGATTAACTTAAGTTAGATAAGTATAAATATTATGTAGGTATAATATTGAGAATATGTAGATAATAAGGATTTATTGTGTTGTCCACCTACGAGCAAAAAAATTATGTTGTGCATTAGATGATATTTGATTATATAAAGAAAGTTGAGGATGATAGAAGGAATATTGAAGAAATATACTTAAAGTTCGGATAAGGAAAAAAATAGTATCGGTATTATAAGAAGTAAAAATAAAACATTGAAATCAAAGATTTTAGAAGGAGTGGGAAGAAATGAGAGAAAGCGAGAGAAGTGAGTGGGAAGAAATGAATGAGTGTGTGAGATGAGGTGTGGTGGGGATATTTATAGGGATATACGTAACATTTGTAGCGGTTGATGTGACGGATTCTGTAGCGGTTTAATGTTTTGTAGCGGTTAAAAACCGCTACAAAAATTCATTAGTACTTTAAAAAATATATATAATTTTCAAATTTTGTAGCGGTTACACTAACAACCGCTACAAATGAATGAACGTTGGCGGGATTTGAAATATTCAAATTTCAATGTTACACACTTTGTAGCGGTTGATGTAACAGTTTTTGTAGCGGTTCACATTTGTAGCGGTTTTTTTTGCGTTTTGTATCGGTTTCAAAACCTCTACAAAAATTCATTGGTATTTTTTTAAAAAAAAATCAAAATATCACATTTTGTAACGGTTATACTAACAACCGCTACAAATATGAACATAGTTTTTTTTAAAAAATACTTGGCGGGATTGAAATATTCAAATTTCAATATTACACACTTTGTAGCGGTTGATGTAATGATTTTTGTAGCGGTTCATATTTGTAGCGGTTTTTTTGCATTTTGTAACGGTTTCAAAACCGCCACTAATGGCGTGCCATAAGGCGCCAAGCCGGCGCCATATTTGTGACAGATTTTATAAATAAACCGTTACAAAATAATCGCTACAAATTTGGCGCCAACTTCGCGCCATATTTTGTAGCGGTTAGTTTATGATAACCGCTACAAATGTCGTTCTGAACAAGTAGCGCCACTTGGCGCGAGTCATATCACTTCAAATTTGTAGCGGTTTCGTATAAACCGCTACAAATTCGCATATTTGTAGCGGTTTATTTTGACCGCTACAAATTAACCGCCACAAAGTGGCACTTTTTTGTAGTGCATGAATATCATTGTCTATATCTTGTTTTTATTTGAGCATAGGTTAACCGTTACCTGAGGTCCGATGGCCATTGGACCTCAATCTTGAATGATAGTACAGGTAAGGACTACGGTAGATGGAGCCATAGATGTGAACCAAGGGGCAGAGTCGTAATATTGCACCGGTCAAGGCAGCAGCCGGAAGAAGTTATCAGAGCCCTTTGTTAGGCATGGATCTAATAACATTATTTGGAATAGTTTGGTGCCGAAGGCAAGGATAGTCTATGTGGGTCAGCCAATCAGTCGCCGTGAACTCGGTGAGGCCCCATGATAGACACTTACACGGCCATTCTGTTCGATTAACGGAGTTAGGTTCATTGCCTCAAGTCTAGTCAAGGCTTGGTCTAGGTTATATAGTTACTTTTTGTGAAATGTAATTGTACAAAGCTCTGTATATTGTATCACATGATTATTCATTCGGGAAATTTTTAATATACCAGGAATTTTCTAAAACCAAGTGTTATCCGACACAATTTGTAGTATGAAATTTGGGGTGTTACACTTTGGTATCGAAGCTAGCTTCATAGCTAGTCTCCGAGCAATGTATGGACAACTAGGTTTTATTTCAACATGATTTCCACAAAATAATTTTCATCAATTTAATTTTTTTATTTTTAAAACAATTAAAGAGTTAAATAAATAATATCAGTCATATCTATTTTTATGAAGAAAATGGTGCATTTTTCAAATTTTTAATGAATTTTCAAAGAAAAGTACCATAAAATTATGTATTATTTATTTATTTATTTATTTTGAAAAATCGTAAAAACTTCAAAAGTACTTCATTTTATACCTATAAGATATCAAAATGTCACTTATTTTATGTAGAATTTGATAATCACAAGAAATAAGAATAAAACATTTGGGAAGTTGTAAAATTTAATGGCATTAGAGAGCACATTAAAATACTCACGGGAGTCGAATTTAAGGCCTCATGCTTAAATGGCCAAAACCCTTCTATAAGGACCCATGGCTATTGGCTTTATTATATTATACTTTGTGGGCTGTGTTCAACCCCAAGACTATCACCTTGGTTGTAATACTCAGAAGTTCGTTGCAGGAGTTCCTCCATGATCTGACAGCTCCGTATATGTTTCTCTTTCATTCTCTTTATTGAACCTTTCTTTCTTTTTGGCCAGATGTAATACCCGGATATTTATCTGGCATATTATAAATAAAAGTTGGATAATTCTGATAAGTGAAAATTCAATCTCCAGTCTTGTATAATTATAGCATATTTTCTAGGTAGAATTTCTACAAGAAATTAGGGAATTTAAGGGCCAAAGAGCCAAAATGACCAAAATGCCCCTGGAAAGGGTAATCAACTTAGGAAATTATGGGAAAAATACTAAAAGGCAGTAAAATGACCAAGTGAATTAGGAGAGTATATTATCCATAATTATGGTAATTTAATAAAATATGAACTTGGGAAAATTGTATAAGAATGTTCAAAAAGTAGTAAAAAGACCAAAATACCCTTGTAATTATGGAATAATGTTAGAGGTATGAAAATACTAATGTGAATACAAGGGTATGAAGATAATGAGACATTGTAATTAAGAAAATTATCAAGTTATTGGGCTAATTACTTAAGCATAAGTGAAGGAAATTCACAAATAATTATATGAAACCCTAAAATTGGTGGTTTTTGTTTTAAAATTAGTAAAAATGTATTTACTAATTAATTGGAAATTTTATGAAAAATAGTTGAGTTTAGGTATTTTTAGGCCTAAATACAAGAATGGACCAATTAGGTAATTTTGTGAAATTTTTGGAAAAAGTAAATAAATAAATCATTAAATAATTAATTAAATAAAAAAAATATTTATTAAAAAAATAAAAAGGGCCAGCCGAAAATTCAAGGCAAAATAAAAGGGAAAAAAATGAAAAATGAAAGAAGAACAACTTGGCAACTTGCACATATAATAATAATATAATTTAATTAAAGCAAAAATTATGAATAGTAATATTTAAATTAGGAAACGGATCCTATCTAGAGATCTAGGAATAGGAATTCCAAGGTCAAGGTAAAATATTGATCGGTGAGTTTTTACCTTTAAGTGACCTCTTAGGAAGTTAATTAGAGGTAGTTTGTGCATTTTCCTAATAAAACAAAATAGGGAAAAATGCATATAGGCATAATTTTGGAAAAGAGGAAAATAAATTCTAACTCAACATTTAGGAATGGGTTTGAATTTGTTTAGACATATTTGGAATCAGTGAATTATTTCGAAGAGATTGATATCTCCGAAAGCGAATTCGACACAGGACGCGTTCGGACACGTTTTCGAGGAAACTTCAACTGGAATGTTGGAGGCCTATATGGAACCAAAATTTAGGTTAACTTGGACATTTCTACTAAGTGAGAACATGTTTTCAGAGTTGTAAATCCAGAATCTTGTGAATTCTCCGAAATCACGCGAATCGGGTACCGATCAGGGAAAACGGTTATACAGGGCATCAAGTGAGCTAAGTCACCACTTTTGGACCAATGAGGTGCTGCCACACAGCCCCTATGTCGACCAAGAGTGTGTGTGTGTGGAAGAATTGGCTTCTTGAACAAGTTGCATTAATGGGTTATTACAACATTGAATTCCAAACAAATCCTTAGATTTTGCCAAACAAGTCCCTTGTTTTTACCTATAAATACCCCCCCTCCTTCATAATTCTCACACCTTTTCTTCCTTCTCTTGGCCGAAATTTTTGGTTGAGAAAGAAGAGAAAGGAGCTCTGGGAATTGTGCAGCGAAGCCCTGTAGAATTGTCCGGAAAGTCTTCAACGGGTAAGTCTTTCGGTCTTTAGTTTTTAGTTTAGTAGTTAGATTTAGAAAGTAGGTGACAAGATTCCTACAAATGTTTTAGAGCCTTGTTTGCGTTGAAAAAATATGCAGAGGTGTAAACATAGTAGGGATCGAGTCGCTGAAAAGTTGAAGTTTCGCAGTTCTTTTAAAAGTAAGGGTAGAATTTGTTAGAATAGCCTTTAAATTTCAAGTATGATTGGGTATCATATGGGAGGGCTATTTTAGTCTTTATTTTCAAGAATCATAAATGCGTCGAAGTTCTGGCGAAATTTTGGGAAAAAAATAGCCTATGTAGCGGAAGCGCTGCGAAATTCCGCCAAGTAGGGGTATAGGGGCAAAATGGTAATTTTTACCTAAAATGCCGAGTTATAATGTCAAATTACTAATGGAAGTGACATTATTCTCATAGGATATCTGAAACGTTGATTCGCTGCCGTTCTGTTGCCGACGTGCCGTAGGATTCTTGCACGTTTCTCCGTAGAAAGTACGTTTTCGCCGGTAGTACCTAACGTTGCCAACGAAGGTACGGACGCGTCTTGTAACACTAATCTTGTGCTTCTTAAATGCATATATGTCAATGATATGTTCGTAGACCGTTATACTGACAGGTTATACGGGTTATAGTTTTGATAACACCGTTTTGTTTTCCTAGCGGCGAGGACACGACTAATTATCGTGGCATTGGTGAATAGTGCAAGTTTTGTTGTTGTTATTTACCTTATGGGGCTTTACATATTGCTCGTGCTTATGTTTTGTCGGCATAATGATCATGCATCTCTAGTATGCTTATGATATCTTGTTGTATTAGCTCTAGAAATATCATTGTTGTCGTATCTTGTATTATTTGGGTATGAGGTTAATTACACCGAGATTCAATATGGTGAATTGAATCTCACTGTAGCTTCAGTGGTCGGGAGGACCACGGCTCGTGGATCGAGGCAAGTACCGGAGTAGGCGTGCGGTGAAGACCAACTTTATCTCTATCGCTTTACGTATTTCCGCTTTCTGTTTCTATCTGTTGTTCCTTTCTAAACCATAGGACTACGTAATCTATACAATGTTACACAATGGTTGATGTTTTGGCTAAGAATCCAAATGCTCTTTCGCTCTATTGCTCCACTCTGATTGTTTGTTTGAAAAAAAAAAAAATTCCGCATTTCAAACATGGGATGTTACATTTTATGGTATCGAGCAATTTTCTCGGCAAGTGTTTAACTATGTTACCACGGACGGTTTGGTGCCGAAGGCAAGGCTAGTCTACGTGGGTGTGCCATAAGTCACCGCTAACCCGGTGAGGCCCCATGGTAGACACTTACCAGCCATTCTGTTCGGATAACGGAGTTAGGTTCTTAAGCCTTTTGACTTTGAGCACTTTTTGAAAATGAGTGCGATACGACCATTGGTGTAATGTGTAGATATGGACAGAGACGAAAACCCCGTCTTAGGATACTATCACAACCTCCTTATCATTCCAAATTTCTACTGAAGAGTATGGTTCGATTGTACATGTGAAAAGAAAGCGTCAGTGCAAGGAAGCTATGGATTGCAGAAACTAGAAAGTTTAGATTGTATCTCCAAGTACCTTGGAATATTGTAAATACGTTTGAATAAGGAGATTGTACAGTAAGACTTGTATTAGGATTAGAATGACCAATATGTATTAACCTTATGAAATGAATATATGTGAATATATGTTTGGTGTGCAAATTGTTGTGCCATTTCTAATGTTTACATATTTTGTCATAATTATTTAAAGGAAAAAGAATAACACATGGCGATACTAAGAGGTGCCGGTGCACCAAGAGGCCGAGGCCGTGGTCGAGGCCGAGGTAGAGGAAGAGGCAGACAGCCTCAGGATGAAAGAAACAATGAACCGAATCAACCCGACGTGATGAAATTGAAGAGCGTTTCCACAACTCGCCCGATCTGTTACGTGGGAGATGTTCCTTGGCAGTTCAATGAACAGTACTTTCCTCCATCAACACGAGTAATTAAAGAAGAAGAATTCCTGCAGATCAAGCAAGGAGGTGAGGAGTCTTTTGACGACTACTTCGCCGTTTACCAACTGTCGCGGTATTCATCATACGAAAATCTACAAGAATGAGAGCTGGAAGGCTAACCGATGTGTAGTAAGGGCTGAAATATGATATAAGGGCAAGGTTAGTGTCTCGGCAATTTCCGAAGATGGCCAAAGCGGTGGAATCTGCGGGATGACAGAGCGCAACTTGAAGGAATTGCGCAAATCCCGGCCAGGACGGAAATAATTCAAGTCGCGGTGGTTCCAACCGCGGAGGTTCCTCACAGAAGAGGAAGGCACCTTGGAACAACAACCAGGGTGGAAACAAGAGACCCTACCAACCGGGGCAACAAAATTACCCCAGACAGCCGGGATCCCAGACGTGTCCTAAATGCAAGAAGTACCATCCAGAGCCAAGCTGCGATGGGAAACAAGTCTGTTTCAAGTGTCGAAGCACGGGCACATTAGCCGGGATTGCCCCGAGAAGGCTGTAGAGGCGAGACCTCAGAACACTGGCCGAATTTTTGCATTGACAAACACAGAGGCCAAGAAGTCCCCAGAGATGGTTCAAGGTACCATCTATCTCAATGGAAATCTACTTGAAGCATTGTATGACTCGGGTGCTAGTCACTCGTTTATTTCCTATGATTGTGCAAGTCGTTTAGGATTGCATGCACTGTAGATTGCCATTTGATCTTGTTGTATCTACACCGTTGGGTGTAAAGTCTTTAACCGATGCATGTATGAATTATGCTGGCGCGTGGATGGACGAGTTTCTAAAGTGGATCTTATCCGTCTACCTCTTCACGGCATCGACGTCATATTCGATCTGAGGCCGGTTAACGGCCAACGGTGCGATGATCGGCGTGGCAAAAGGAGATATCATTTGCCGAGACAAGGTTGAAGTGAGCTGAACTTTCTCTCCGCTACGAAGGCTGATCGGTGCGTGAAGCAAGGATGTCATGCTTTCATGGTATTCTTTTCGGTCAAAGTGAAGTCGACCTTTCACTTGAGGACATTCTGTGGTGAATGATTTTCTGATGTATTTCCGGAGGATCTTACCGAGTTACCTCCTATCCAGAAGTGGAGTTCAACATTGACTTGATGCAGCACGAGATCAATATCAAAGCGCCGTATCGTATGGCTCCTAACGAGATGCGGGAGTTGAAGAAGCGGTTGGAAGAGCTTTTGAAGAAGGGGTTCATTCGACCTAGCGTTTCACCGTGGGAGCCCCGGTGCTTTTGTAAAGAAGAAAGATGGAAGTTTCCGACTCGCATCGACTACGCGAACTCAACAAGGTGATTGTTAAAAACAAGTACCCACTTCCCGGATTGATGATCTTTTGGATCGGTTATGCAGTTCCACAGTCTTTTCAAAGATTGATTTGCGTTCGGGATACCATAAGTTGCGAGTTAAGGATGGTGATGTTCCCAAGACAGCTTTCAGAACCAGATATGGGCATTATGAATTCCTTGTGATGCCCTTCGGATTAACAAATGCACCTGCGGTATTCATGGATTACATGAACCGTATCTTCCGACAACACCTAGACCAATTTGTGGTGGTGTTCATCGACGACATCTTGATATATTCTAAGAGCAAAGAAGAGCACGAAGAACATCTGCGAAAGGTGTTAGGCATACTCGAGGAGAAGCAACTTTATGCTAAGGCGAGCAAATGCGAATTTTGGGTGCTTAGGAAGTGAAATTTCTGGGCCATGTTATATCTAGCGGCGGAGTTGCAGTTGATCCAAGCAAAGTAGAATCTGAGGGAGAGGTTGACTACAGCACCGGTATTGATTATCCCCGATCCAGATGAGACCTATGTTGTCTACAGTGATGTCAGTGGGCAAGGATTGGGACGTGTCCTAATGCAGCAGGGCAGGGTGGTGGCCTACGGTGTAACCGTAGAAGTGTATTGTGACCACAAGAGTCTGAAATATTTGTTCGATCAAAGAGAACTCAACATGAGACAACGTCGTTGGATGGAGCTGATTAAAGATTATACCCTGGAAATCAAGTATCATCCGGGTAAAGCAAACGTTGTTGCTGATGCTCTTAGTAGAAAGACAGTGCGGTATCATACATGATGATACAGAGAGCGAAATCTTTGGAAGATTTCGAGACACGAATCTATCCAACCAAATCTGCATGGGTCGGCATGCACCGGTGATGCCTATCTTGCTACACTTCTTGCAAGACAAGGGAGTATGATCGAGAGATGAAGTGGAAAAAGCTCAGAAGCAAGATGATTGGGCTATCGAGACTCGTAAGAAGATTTCTCGAGGTGAGACCCAAGACTATGACCTATCACTTAGTGGTTTGGTCAGGTATAAGCAAGCGAATCTACATACCGCCGAGTTGATGAATTGAAGCGGTCAATAATGGATGAGGCTCATAAGAGTAAGTACACTCTACATCCAGGCATGGTCAAGATGTACAGTATGAAATCTGAACGTGGTGGCCGGAATGAAGAAAGACGTAGCCGAATACGTGGCCAAATGCTTGACTGTCGAAAGTAAAGATTGAGCACCGTCGACCCCCGGTCTTTTGCAAGGACTAGAGGCTGTAGGAATGGAAATGGGAGAACATAACCATGGATTTTGTGGTAGGTCTGCCCAAAATCGGAATCATGATACAATTTGGGTAGTTGTTGACAGATTAACCAAGTCGGCACACTTTATTCCCATCAAGATCCACTATTCTCCGGAGCGATTGGCGGAGATTTATATCAAAGAGATAGTGAGATTACATGGTGTTCCTAAGAGCATTGTCTCGATCGTGATACACGATTCAAATCCGTTTCGGCAAGCATTACATGAAGGTATGGGGACTAAGCTAAGGTTCAGTTCGGCTTATCACCCACAAACCGACGGTCAATCCGAAAGAACCATACGAGTATTTGGAGGATATCTTTGCGAGCATGTGCCCTGGATTTCAAAGGAAGTTGGGATCAACATCTTTCGCTAGTTGAGTTTGCATATAACAACAGTTATCATGCTAGTATACAAATGGCCCCGTTCGAGGCATTGTATGGGCGGAAGTGTCAATCACCATTGTCTTTGGACAGATTCGTCCGAAAAGCGATTACTTGGGCCGGATATGCTTGAGCAGACCTCCGAGCAGATCGCATTGATCAAGAAGAGACTCCTAGCAAAGCACATAGTAGACGAGAGAAGAGCTATGCTTGATAAAAGGAGGAGACCTTTGACGTTCTATGTCGGCGACCATGTATTCCTTAAGTTATCTCCGATGGCGGCGTCGGCGAACACTTAAGAGGAAGAAACTCAGTCCACGGTATGTTGAACCATTCGAAATTTTGGCTAAGCGCAGAGAAGTAGCTTATCAGTTAGCTTTACCCCGAACTCGAGTAATCTCCACGACGTTTTCCACGTGTCGCAATTGAAGAAGTACCAACCAGACAGTGATCATGTCATCGAGTACGAGGATGTTGAAGTACGGCATGATAATACCTTCATCGTTGAGCCAGAACAGATCATTGATCATAAGGAGAAGCGGCTCAGAAATAAGACTATTCTGATAGTGAAGGTGGTGCGGAAGGGTTTAACACCCGAAGAGGCAACATGGGAAAGCGAGAGTGACATGAAGGAGAAGTACCCGAGTTCATGGCCCGAAGTTTAGTTAGTATAGATTAAATTTCGAGGGCGAAATTTTGTGTAAGGGGAGAAATGTAATACCGGATATTTATCGGCATATTATAAATAAAAGTTGGATATTTCTGATAAGTGAAAATTCAATCTCCAGTCTTGTATAATTATAGCATATTTTCTAGGTAGAATTTCTACAAGAAATTAGGGAATTTAAGGGCCAAAGAGCCAAAATGACCAAAATGCCCCTGAAAGGGTAATCAACTTAGGAAATTATGGGAAAAATACTAAAAGGCAGTAAAATGACCAAGTGAATTAGGAGAGTATATTATCCATAATTATGGTAATTTAATAAAATATGAACTTGGGAAAATTGTATAAGAATGTTCAAAAAGTAGTAAAAAGACCAAAATACCCTTGTAATTATGGAATAATGTTAGAGGTATGAAAATACTAATGTGAATACAAGAGTATGAAGATAATGAGACATTGTAATTAAGAAAATTATCAAGTTATGATAATTAAGTAATTAAGTAATATTGGGCTAATTACTTAAGCATAAGTGAAGGAAATTCACAAATAATTATATGAAACCCTAAAATTGGTGGTTTTGTTTTAAAATTAGTAAAAATGTATTTACTAATTAATTGGAAATTTTTATGAAAAATAGTTGAGTTTAGGTATTTTTAGGCCTAAATACAAGAATGGACCAATTAGGTAATTTTGTGAAATTTTTGGAAAAAGTAAATAAATAAATCATTAAATAATTAAATAAATTAAAAAAAAATATTTATTAAAAAAATAAAAAGGGCCAGCCGAAAATTCAAGGCAAAATAAAAGGAAAAAAAATGAAAAATGAAAGAAGAACAACTTGGCAACTTGCACATATAATAATAATATAATTTAATTAAAGCAAAAATTATGAATAGTAATATTTAAATTAGGAAACAGATCCTATCTAGAGATCTAGGAATAGGAATTCCAAGGTCAAGGTAAAATATTGATCAGTGAGTTTTTACCTTTAAGTGACCTCTTAGGAAGTTAATTAGAGGCCGTTTGTGCATTTTCCTAATAAAACAAAATAGGGAAAAATGCATATAGGCATAATTTTGGAAAAGAGGAAAATAAATTCTAACTCAACATTTAGGAATGGGTTTGAATTTGTTTAGACATATTTGGAATCAGTGAATTATTTCGAAGAGATTGATATCTCCGAAAACGAATTCCGACACCGGACGCGTTCGGACACGTTTTCGAGGAAACTTCAAGCTGGACTGTTGGAGGCCTATATGGAACCAAAATTTAGGTTAACTTGGACATTTCTACTAAGTGAGAACATGTTTTCGAGTTGTAAATCCAGAATCTTGTGAATTCTCCGAAATCACGCGAATCGGGTACCGATCGGGAAAACGGTTATAGGGCATCAAGTGACCTAAGTCACCACTTTTGGACCAATGAGGTGCTGCCACACAGCCCCTATGTCGACCAAGAGTGTGTGTGTGTGGAAGAATTGGCTTCTTGAACAAGTTGCATTAATGGGTTATTACAACATTGAATTCCAAACAAATCCTTAGATTTTGCCAAACAAGTCCCTTGTTTTTACCTATAAATACCCCCCCTCCTTCATAATTCTCACACCTTTTCTTCCTTCTCTTGGCCGAAATTTTTGGTTGAGAAAGAAGAGAAAGGAGCTCTGGGGAATTGTGCGTAAGCTCTGTAGAATTGTCCGGAAAGTCTTCAACGGGTAAGTCTTTCGGTCTTTAGTTTTTAGTTTAGTAGTTAGATTTAGAAAGTAGGTGACAAGATTCCTACAAATGTTTTAGAGCCTTGTTTGCGTTGAAAAAATATGCAGAGGTGTAAACATAGTAGGGATCGAGTCGCTGAAAAGTTGAAGTTTTCGCAGTTCTTTTAAAAGTAAGGGTAGAATTTGTTAGAATAGCCTTTAAATTTCAAGTATGATTGGGTATCATAAGGGAGGGCTATTTTAGTCTTTATTTTCAAGAATCATAAATGCGTCGAAGTTCTGGCGAAATTTTGGGAAGAATATAGCCTATGTAGCGGAGCGCTGGCGAAATTCCGCCAAGTAGGGGTATAGGGGCAAAATGGTAATTTTTACCTAAAATGCCGATTATAATGTCAAATTACTAATGGAAGCGACATTATTCTCATAGGATATCTGAAACGTTGATTCTGCTGCTTGCATACGCCCGACGTGTGCATTGTAGGATTCTTGCACGTTTCTCCGTAGAAATACGTTTTCGCCGGTAGTACCTAACGTTGCCAACGAAGGTACGGACGCGTCTCGTAACACTAATCTTGTGCTTCTTAAATGCATATATGTCAATGATATGTTCGTAGACCGTTATACTGACAGTTATACGGGTTATAGTTTTGATAACACCGTTTTGTTTTCCTAGCGGCGAGGACACGACTAATTATCGTGGCTTTGGTGAATAGTGCAAGCCGTTGTTGTTATTTACCTTATGGGGCTTTACATATTGCTCGTGCTTATGTTTTGTCGGCATAATGATCATGCATCTCTAGTATGCTTATGATATCTTGTTGTATTAGCTCTAGAAATATCGTTGTCTCGTATCTTGTATTATTTGGGTATGAGGTTAACCGTTACACGAGATTCAATATGGTGAATTGAATCTCATTTGTAGCTTCAGTGGTCGGGAGGACCACGGCTCGGGATCGAGGCAAGTACCGGAGTAGGCGTGCGGTGAAGACCAACTTTATCTCTATCGCTTTACGTATTTCCGCTTCTGTTTCTATCTGTTGTTCCTTTCTAAACCATAGGACTACGTAATCTATACAATGTTACACAATGGTTGATGTTTTGGCTAAGAATCCAAATGCTCTTTCGCTCTATTGCTCCACTCTGATTGTTTGTTTGAAAAAAAAAAAAATTTCCGCATTTCAAACATGGGATGTTACACCAGATCCTTATTGAACCTTCCGGACGAAAAATATGCATCCAAAAGCAAAGAACTTAAAGTCATTATTATTTTTAAACTAAATATCATTAATTTCCTTCAAAATAAAAGCATCAACCTTTACTCTGATGGCCTAAAGTTGAATCATAATCAGCTTTCAAGCCGATGAATCTCCAAAGTCTAGAACGTGGCCCTCCACTTTAGTCACAATTCTCAGCTTTCTTTTGAGTTATCTCAGGTGCAAGATCTGTCCCATAGAGCATGCATATCATTAATAATATATACAACCCTCTTAAGATCTAATTGGATATAGTTGATCTTGGTCCTAAATGCAAGACATTTTGTTTTGGGTAAAAGTTTAGGTGAGTTAGCTACCAGGGGTTCGTCAGGGCCGAGGCGTACTTCCAGGCTTAAAGAGCGTTTACAAAGGTATTTTAATCTCTCACCAACAAACTCCCCACTCACAATCTTACCCTTTTACCAACTAAACCAACATTTATTAGCAATCATAAATCTAAGACTTATTTCTTATAGTTTTCAATATTTTCCTAACTACTTTATTGGTTGGTAAAAAAAAAAAAAAAACTTACCCTAACCATAATAAAACAAGAAAAAGATTGAGATAATTAAGGAATATGAGTAAGATGTTTTAAAAAAAAAACATGTCATATTAATTAGTTTAACTAACTTCTTTAATATAATCAAATTTGTCAAATAGATTTTCCATTAAAGACAAGAGCTGTACCTAGTTTTGTTTTGTGTAAAATTAATTAAGCTGAAATGGAATTAGCTTAAAACTCACATACAAAAGTGTTCTCTTTGAATTGTGCAATGAAGTATAGTGTAACCATTATTCCTTCTACACCATAGCCGGACTCGACGATCCCATCTTCCGGCAAACCGAATGAAGGTAAAGAAAGGTATGTTTCTGGCCACTGAGAGCATTTTTTTTTTTTTGCCAACATTGCTTTGCATAATTTTTGGCTCCTTACCTCCATTTTCATTCTTTTTTTGGATCTGAAAACATTTTTTTCGGGAAAAAAGGTGCAGTAGCACAATTTTTCTTTTATTTTGAGATAATTGATTTTGGGAAAAATTTGGTAAAAGTCTGAGTTAAAAATATTTTCGGTGATGAGGACCTAATTATCAAAGTATTAGTAATTTATGTGTGAAGAAATTTATCAGTTGTTTCCTACTAATAAAATTTTCAGTGGAATACTTTTTTTCCAAAAACAAAACGATCTGCAGGTACACGAGCACACACAACAAAATCTCGATCAACAACGACAAGGAGAGGATGGGTCAAGAGAATTATTGGTTGCTCTTCACGATGGCCAAATCAGGAACAGGGAGGGCAAACACTCGACTGGAAAATTAGGGCTGATAGTTAGAATATATAATCCCTCTAAACGACGTCGTTTTTAAGCTTAATTAGTTTTTTTTTTTCCTGAAAGGGTTTTGTGTACAACCCTAGTTTATAGGGGGAGAAAAGGAAACATCGATCGATCGTTTGGCATTGTCCTCGAAGGATCAAGCCTGGTAGAAGAAACGCATTGATTGATCTAGTATTACTGGGTATTCCCAAAGGAATAACCCGAATTGCGTGCTTCTTCTATATAAAGGTTAGAGCTAGTCTAAGTTCTTCCCATGTGGGACTTACTGAAGCAACTCCGTTTTTACCTCCGATCACTTCTGGACAGCTTCGACTCTGACGGCAATTCCCAAAACAAACTCGTTTATTGTCCGTGGCACTGTCGATGCCAAGTCTGCGGTTGAGAGCGGCTGGAAAAGCTAAGACCTGGTGTGTTAGTTTCTTACGAGTCAGGCGATAGCGCTGTGGCTGTTGAGAGAACTCAAACGGTAATGTTCTTCTTCCACTGTTTATGATACAAAAACATTTTATTTTTTAGTAACTTGATAGAGATTTCTAATTGCCGCAAACATTCTAAAATCTATACTCTCTCGGGGTAAATTCAGCGAGAGCTTGAAATGTCCCTCGTCTGAGTTGTGTTTTTATTGGCCACAACCCAGTCATACATGTCTGGTTAATTGATTGGTGATCTCTAGATTGTTATGTCGTTGATGAGGCAGAGGCTGAGGTAATTGTCTGTTTGGGCTTGTGATGGTCCTCAATAAACTCTTATTCTGATCACTAACATTGTCTTGGTTTTTTATGGTTGGCTGGAAATACTGTTGTCTTTTATGGTTTAAATTTCTTGATCTTGTATTGATTTGGTTTTAGAATCTAATAATATCATGAGCTTCTTTTAGGTGCCTTTTTGTTCTCATTTATGGGGACGACGATCCCATGCTGATTATGCTATTGTCAACTTGGAAGGCTCAAGACATCCCTCACCTCTTACTACAGTTTATCATAAATTGCAACCCACAAATGCTTGTCCTTACACATTCTTGCAGGAACTTTTTGGAAATCAGTATCCGGTGAGTCTATATTCTAAATGCTTCTCTAATGCATAGCATTAGATTGAGTTGTGCTTGAGTTCAATACATTTGCCATTCTCTCTCCGAAACTTTGTTATTCTAAATGCTTCTCTAATGCGTAGCATTTGATGTTTCCATGTCTGGATTTTCTTTTTATATTTAGCAATTTAATTCCTTGTTGTTTTCTCCCTGGGTTTTTAATTAACTTCTTTCAGAGAAGGAGAATTTGTGCTTGTATGGTTATCCTAGCGAGCAGTGGGAAGTAAATTTATCTGCTGAAGAAGTTCCTGCAGAACTTCCAGAGGCTGTGCTGGGCATAAACTTTGCTGGGGATGGCGTGCAAGAAAAAGACTGGTTATATTTAGTTGCTGTCCATAGTGATTCATGGTCACTTGCTATCTCTTTCCACTTTGTAGCCGGATTTGGGTTCGATAGAGCTGACAAGTATCACATGCTCTTTGAAAACTGTCCTTTTCCTTTTTAACCTTTCTTTTTTGGTTAATGTTTTTAAAAAGTCAACTGTAGATTCTTGAAGGCTCGGGTAGTTTGGGTTCATTCTGCTTCCTAGTCTGAATTATCACATTTGTTCAGTTGTGGTCATGGAGGGTTCTTCCCCTCCTTGTTGAGGAATTACTTAATTTTTCTTCATGTGATGTTTATTGATTGCATTTAGTTTATTTGAAATGAGTTGTATGCCTATAAATCATTGGTCATTCACAATTGTTCCTCCCCCTCCCTCACTTGGGCCCCTTTTCTTTGCTAAGGCAATTGCTTGCCTTTGTAAAGATGCAAAGATTATTATCTCAGTTTACTTAGGATCTTTGCAATTTTCATTGTAATATCTCGTAATTCATCCTATGTTTTTTATGTTCATTATAATGTGTACAGTGATGTATTCCTTGTCTAGTGATCTTTTAATTCATCAGCTTGGATCTGCTTATTCAGTCACCATATAATCTACATTTTCTTTGAACCCTTGGGATAGTTGTGGATATGTGTAGGGTTGGATCATCAGAATTTAGTTCCTAATCTTCATGCAAAACACTTCAATAAATGGTTCTCTCGTATAATTTTCTATTTGATGCACCTGACCAAGGTTTGATGTACTAACGCAGGAAACCATTTTTCAATATGATTAATGAACTACCAACGATATTTGAAGTTGTTACGGGTACAAAGAAACAACTTCAAGAGAAGTCTTCAGGTTCAAATCACGGTGGCAATAATTCAAAGTCCAACTCCAAAGCCGTAAATAATGCTTTCTTCTCTTCCTACTCATGATAAATAATAAATTGTCATTTGTTCATGCATACTTGTGTTTTGTATTGGAGTCAATAAACTGGTTTGTCTTTGAGTTTTTGTAGATGTCACCCATGTCTTTAAAATCAAATACCTTGGCCAAGGTGTTACCTTTTTGTTTCAGGGTGTTAAGCATTAGATGAGAATATTTGGGAAGTTTTCGTGAATAAATAGAGACTTTAATATCTCACCAAAAGGGAGGGAAAAGGGACTCTGATATCCTATCTAATTTAATAATGCATGAGATAATGGTGAGGATGGAATAATGGTAAGAAGGAATAATGCATGAGACATAAAATACTAATGTCAGTGCAAAAGTTGTGAGGTTTTAGCTATGGATTAATGGTGAGGATGGAACCTAAACAAACACAAAATCAATCCAATGATTAGGGATCAAGATGAGAGGATAAAAGAGTATTTAATAAATCAAGATATTATAATTAAAGGCAATTAAGAGCACATGGGATAATTAATTGCAATATGGAAGAAGATAAGATTGTGGAATCTTATTAAATGAAATGGATGAAGGAAAGAAGGGAGAGAGAGCACGGATTGAAGAGGAAAAGAAGAGGAAGGAAAGAAAACTTAGTGAAGAAGAAATGTGGGGCCCACAACTATTGAACAACCAATAGGAAAAATCAAAAGAAATGCTTCAAATCCTAAGTAATTAAAATGAACCAATGAGAAGATTTTCTTCATAAAAATGAGTCTTCAAAGAAGACCAAGTCCCATGAGCCATTGATTAAGAAGGATGATCTAATGGTTTAGGTTCATGGACTTTTCCTATAAATAGAGGGCAACCCCCTTCATAATTCTCACACCAAAACACAAATCACTTCTAATCCTTTGGGATAGGGAGTGAGATGTGAGTTCTTTTTGGAGGTGAGGAGCAAGAAGGATGAAGGAGTTATGCTTCAAGAGGTAAGCAAGCTTTTAGTTTCTAGTCTTTAGTTTTTGGTAGTTCTTAGAGTTGTAGGTTAAGTTCATAGTTAGTTTATGCTTTGATCTTAAATATTCAAGAGCAATGTTGTTTTCATGTTTTTATGGTTAAAAGTGTTAGTTTAATCTAGGAAATTGTTAGGAAAATTTCTTTACTTGTTTTTAGGACTCCTTGCATTTAGAAATGTCTAATGAGGTAGAAACTTGTGAGGGAATAAGTTTTGGAAAGTTATAGATCAAGATTGTGAAAATTGTAGGATTTTCGGTTGTGAATCCTGTTCTGGAAGCCGACGTTTAGAATATTATTTTATATATCAAATAATATTCAAAAATAATTATATTTTACATGAATAAATTAGACATGTAGGTCTTTCCAAATATATAAAATATGTATCATTTGGAGTTCTACATCAGGAGATAAAAATCCTTGAAGTTAGGCTATTTTTCCAGACGAAAATCTGGGCAGAGGTTGAAGAACATTAAACTGGGAATGACTCAGGGAATATGGGAGAAAATTAATATTTTTATTTAAAATTAGACATCCTAAGGATTCCGAGGAATTTTACGGATCCTTGTTTCGATTTTCGTAGAATTAATTATGATTTGGCCATTACACGGTGGAAGGTACGTTCGCGTCATTGTAACACTAACTCTGTCTGCTCATATACATATATGTGATAGATACATTCACGGATAGAGGCCCTGTTTAGGGTCACTGATTCGGATAGAGGCTCTGTTTAGGGTCACCGAGTATACATACAGCTTTGCACGGGTTATAGTCATAATAACGCCGTTTGAGTTTTCCTAGCGCTGAGGACACGACTGTACATCGTGGCACGGATGTTGCAAACCAGGGATAACTTTGCATGGTATTGTAGTTGTTATCACATGATCATACAACGTGACTGGATTGATCATTGTTGTTATATCATCACTACAAAAAAACGACAATTAGTAGCGGTTAAAATGACCTATTTGTAACGGTTTTTGACGTGACAAACGACATTTGTAGCGGTTAGAGGAACCGCGACAAAACGCTGTGGCAAGCCGATTTGTAACGGTTAAAAAAACCGATACTACATACATATAAACCGCTACTATATCATTGCGGTTATGATAAACCGCTACAAAATATTGAAAAAAATGGCGCCCAAAATTTGTAACGGTTGTAAAACCGCTACAAATATTTAATCCGAATTTAAATTAAAATTTGTAGCGGTTGTTGTAGCGGTTTTACAACCGCTACAAAATATTGAAAAATTGAAAAAAATCGTAATTTGTGTCCATTGTTACAATATTATATTGAATATTTTTATTATTTAAGTGACAAATTAACTGATAATAATTAATATTTAAAAATTGATTAACTTAAGTTAGATAAGTATAAATATTATGTAGGTATAATATTGAGAATATGTAGATAATAAGGATTTATTGTGTTGTCCACCTCGAGCAAAAAAATTATGTTGTGCATTAGATGATATTTGATTATATAAAGAAAGTTGATGATGATAGAAGGAATATTGAAGAAATATACTTAAAGTTCGGATAAGGAAAAAAATAGTATCGGTTTTTTTTGCGTTTTGTATCGGTTTCAAAACCTCTACAAAAATTCATTGGTATTTTTTAAAAAAAAAATCAAAATATCACATTTTGTAACGGTTATACTAACAACCGCTACAAATATGAACATAGTTTTTTTTTTAAAAATAAACTTGGCGGGATTCGAAATATTCAAATTTCAATATTACACACTTTGTAGCGGTTGATGTAACAGTTTTTGTAGCGGTTCATATTTGTAGCGGTTTTTTTTGCATTTTGTAACGGTTTCAAAACCGCCACTAATGGCGTGCCATAAGGCGCCAAACTGGCGCCATATTTGTGACGGTTTTATAAATAAACCGTTACAAAATAACCGCTACAAATTTGGCGCCAACTTCGCGCCATATTTTGTAGCGGTTAGTTTATGATAACCGCTACAAATGTCGTTACGAACCAGCGCGCCACTTGGCGCGAGTCATACCGCTACAAATTTGTAGCGGTTTCGGTATAAACCGCTACAAATTCGCATATTTGTAGCGGTTTATTTTGACCGCTACAAATTAACCGCCACAAAGTGGCACTTTTTTTGTAGTGCATGAATATCTGTTGTCTATATACTGTTTTATTTGAGCATAGGTTAACCGTTACCTGAGGTCCGATGGCCATTGGACCTCAATCTTGAATGATAGTACAGGTAAGGACTAGGAACTGAGAAGGCACCGGTAGATGGAGCCATAGATGTGAACCAAGGGGCAGAGTCGTAATATTGCACCGGTCAAGGCAGCAGCCGGAAGAAGTTATCAGAGCCCTTTGTTAGGCATGGATCTAATAACATTATTTGGAATAGTTTGGTGCCGAAGGCAAGGATAGTCTATGTGGGTCACCAATCGGTCGCCGTGAACTCGGTGAGGCCCCATGATAGACACTTACCTGGCCATTCTGTTCGATTAACGGAGTTAGGTTCATTGCCTCAAGTCTAGTCAAGGCTTGGTCTAGGTTATATAGTTACTTTTTGTGAAATGTAATTGTACAAAGCTCTGTATATTGTATCACATGATTATTCATTCGGGAAATTTTTAATATACCAGCATACGCTCGGCATCGTCATATGTCGAGGTATTTTTATATTAATTACTCATATATTTTCCAATTTTTAGTGCATTGCTCTCCGTTTCCGCAGTACTCTGATGTAGCACCTCAAATTCTGTTGAATTTTTCTAAAACCAAGTGTTATCCGACACAATTTGTAGTATGAAATTTGGGGTGTTACACTTTGGTATCAGAGCTAGCTTCATAGCTAGTCTCCGAGCAATGTATGGACAACTAGGTTTTATTTCAACATGATTTCCACAAAATAATTTTCATCAGTTTAATTTTTTTATTTTTAAAACAATTAAAGAGTTAAATAAATAATATCAGTCATATCTATTTTTATGTCTAGTTTTTTTTTATCTTGCTCATTTTATAAACTTTTGACGTGTATTATTATTTAATTTAATTTAATTTAATTTAATATATATATGGATCATTTCTTTTGTCCAAATGTATCTTGCTCATTTAAACAAATAAAAAGTACGAAAATACATAAAAATTAGTATATAGTGATTTGAAATAAAATAAGACTAAGAAAATCATATTAATGTACGGTTTAATTTGATGTTTAAGTTATTTCTATTTTATCTTTGTGATATATATATATATATATTATAAATAACTAATTTTATTCTTGCATGTTTATTTTTAGTTAGGTCTAACATTTTTTATTCTTTGAATTTTTAAAGTTGTTTCTCTTGTTATTTTTCTTTCATTAATTTTTTTATATATATAAAAATTTAGGTGGGGGTAGATACCGATATCCCACCAGGGTTAGGGTATGCCTCCAGACTCAAAGAACGCTTACAGTGAGGATATCAAAATTTCTTGGCTTTTTAGCCCATCACAAAAGCAAGACCTATATTAGTCCGAGGACCATCAATGGATGATTGGTGCTTTACAATATTAGGAGGGTAAGATCGGGAAGATATTAGTCCGAGGTCCGTGAACGCTCATGAAGTCTTGTTTTTATTTTGTTCATCTAGATTGTCGAAGATGGTTGGTGGCTTGGTGCTTTATAATATTTAAGAGGAGATAAGATCAACGAGCATTGATCTCCTATAGGTCCATACTGCTAATTAATTGTTTCTATAAGTTGGAAATGACTAATTATTGTTATCATAGAGCTAAAAAAAGATTAGTGAGAAAGGATAGTTAATTAATTGTTTCATTCATAATTGATTGATTGGTGCTTTATATTTTAATTGCTAACATTATTGTTTCTATAATTGATTCAAAACATTATAAACTCACGTCATTAAAACCATAAAAACTCCCTCCGCTTTTATTATAAGACTGAGTTGACTTAAAAAACGCCCCACTTCCATTATCTGAACCCATTAGATATCTGTGGGAGGCTGCGATGAACAAGCATAGACTTCTATGATCTAACCCATAGATATCCGCGCGGCCTCCCGATGCGCCTCGGGTGTCCCTGAGGGACGTACTTAACTGCGCACTTCTTATATATAAGGGTTACGGGCGGTGTGAATTTGTCCGATGTGGGACTTAGCTCCGTCCTTCTTATCCCTCCCCGAACAGATATTTTTCACACAAGAAGCTACTTTTTCCTCTCAATTTGTCCAATTTGTTCCTCTTGTTATCTCGCCGATGAGGCCGAGGCCGAGGTAAATGTGTTGATTAACATCAATTTCTTTCGGACCATGTGCTTGCTTGTTTTCTTAGGTTGTGTCACTCCACCTATTTCTTTAATTGTTTGGATGAATAAGGATAAACGATCCTGATTTCATTGACGAATGATATTGTCTCAAAGATCTATACGAGCATAAACTTGATTTCTGGGAATCTTTTTCCGGCAACAAATTAAATTGAAAAGAATGTAATATAATATATTATTATATTATGTATCGTATTATATAATATAAGATTAAATTATTTTATTATTCACCAAGACGTCACAATTGAGCGGAAAATGCAGATGGATAAAGATTTTTTTTTTTTTGGTATGAAATGGAGGCTAGAAGCCTTTCAATTAAAATAAGGAGGAGGGGGAATTTAATCCCATACAATCTTGCGAAACTAAAGTCCTAACAAAAGTAGGACATTCATCAAAAAAACATGAAACGGATAAAGCTTCTTTAGCTAATCTATCAGCAACCTTGTTCTTGCCACGATGAACGTGCTGGCATTGCACTTCCCAGTTCTTCCCCAAATATTTCTTTATCTGATATAGGAGCAAACTCTGAGTGCTTACCGGTGTTTGTTCTGATAGGGAATCAATCAGATTTTTAGAATCGGATTCTATGATGATTTTCCTGAATCCCTTATTCCATGCTAATTGCAAACCTTTAAGGAAAGCCCACTCTTCAGCCTCATGTGGACTACAGATCCCAATCTTAGAGGAAAATCCCACAATCCAGAATCCACTCTCATCTCTTATAACACCACCACATCCGGTAAAATTCCCAGATTGTGTTACTGGCCCATCCACGTTGACTTTTTTCCAATCAGCAGGGGGAACACGCCAGAAAAGATCCTGAGCTGATGTTAGACTGTTATGGACAAATAATTGCCAAGAATTTGAAATAAAAGAAGCTGGGACAGCAGGTTTAATAAAATCTTCTTGAAACATCACCGATTACGCCATAACCATAGCTTCCACACAAAGAACACCAAAGATCAAACTCCAACCAGATGGTTTTGAAATCCCTAGTTCCTTCTTTAAGTTAAGGTGCAACCAGTCCCTTAATGGAGCAAAGAAAGAACATGGAATGGAATCTGGGGTGAACTAACTCCTGCCACATAGATTTAGCATATCGACAATCTCTCAGTATATGCAAGACCGATTCAGAAGCCGCATAGATACACCATATCTTTAAGAGATGTGGATAAAGACAAAAAGATCACGGCCCAACAAACCGAATACCCTAGCATATATCTTTTAAAATGGGAGCAACACGAAAAAAGAAAAGAGGACACGACGAGAGAAAGTCGAACTGAAATATCGAAGAAGCAGAACGAGATAAATCAAGACGCAGAGAACGGAGAGCACGCATACAGAGTCGGATAAAAATTCAAGAAGACGAGGAGCAGACGGACGGAACCGAACGGACGCAAATCGCAAATCAGAGCAGAGACGCACGCAATAGGAACGGATCAGCAGCAAGAATTCTGATTTGTTCTCTTCCATCCTTCTTTTCCTTTTAGTGAACTTTATTTTAATTTCATGGATTTGATTTTAGCCATGTGTGGCTAAGTTTTTTTTTTCAACGTAGAGACTCTATGAACTTGTTTGGGCTCTAGTTATTATTCCCACAGATTATTTTTGATTAATTTTATGTCAGTTTATTTATTCTTATTCTTGTGTCTATTGTTATTGTTTATTAATTGACCACTAGTAAGCATGTTCTGGAGATTTAGGGTTGAACTTGGAAGAGGGAATCCTAATTTGACCATGAGAGTAAATAATGTAGAATTAGGTTTTGGTCTAATTTGCGTCTAGGATAGGCATATACCTAGAAGCTCTACATAATCAAATTAGAGTGAGCCCGTTCTAGAAAATGTCTTATTTAATTGTGTGAGGCATTGCAGAATTTATTAAGATAGGTATATAGATGGACCGGAAAGCATTTATAGACATTAATACTCTAGGTTAGCTGATTAAATTAAGTCAAAATTAATTTAGTGGGGATAAAATCTAATAAACAAATAAGAGATTAGTGACTCTAGGTTGCTTGGTAGTTTATTTATTTTAATTGTAGTTTTAATTTCTTTTATTAATTAAATTCAATCCGGTTTGCTCAACTTAAAGGAAATTGTGAAATTAATGCTTAAGCGAAGTTGTGGGTACTATGTCCTCGTGGGAACGATTCGTGCTTACTCTTTATTACTTGATACGGCCCGTACACTTGCAGAGTCTATAGGCTATGAAGTTTTGCCCTATCAAGTTGCTAATGAACAAACATTGCAGTTAAGATTCTTGAAGTTTTGTTGATTTATCTATGTTGCAGGAAAAAGTTGGAAGAGGATCCTCTCCTCATCTTTTTTCTCCATATCCCTCGTCAGCCCCATCTAAGCCGTTGATTGGAAAGATGAGAGAAAAGATAAAGTAATAATATGACTTTTTAGATTAATTGGGCGAATATGATTTAGAAATTATAAGAAATGATAAGAAAATGATGATAACTCAACCCAAAAAAGTTAACCGTGGATAATTATTTGTCTTTTGTATGGCTATATGACTGGATCGATTTAAGCATTGTTAGACTCAATTGGGGTAGTTTTCTCGATGTCATCACACAAACTTAAACTCAAGATTTCATGCTTAAATGTCCAAAACCTTTCTATTAGGACCAAGACCTATTGGCTTAATTATATTTTTACTTTGAAATAAGAGAGGAATATATATGGGCGTACAAGCATGAAGTATTTTCTACCCAGCATGAAGTATTTTCTACTTCGGTCCATTTTAACTTTAGTTTAATTATATATATTTTCATACGCCTAGCTGATTAGTCACATTCGAGTATTGTTGGATTTAATCGAAAGTAACTTTTGCAAAGACATTTTCTGTAGTACGGATTTGAGATATCTAATGTGTCTTTCTCTAATGCCGCCCTTTGTGATGCCCCAACCTCCCAAACATTTTTTTGTTGTTGTTTCATATGATCGTTAGATTTTATATATAAAATGAGTGACGTTTTGATATATTATGAAGAAAATGGTGCATTTTTCAAATTTTTAATGAATTTTCAAAGAAAAGTACCATAAAATTATGTATTATTTATTTATTTATTTATTTTGAAAAATCGTAAAAACTTCAAAAGTACTTCATTTTATACCTATAAGATATCAAAATGTCACTTATTTTATGTAGAATTTGATAATCACAAGAAATAAGAATAAAACATTTGGGAAGTTGTAAAATTTAATGGCATTAGAGAGCACATTAAAATACTCACGGAGTCGAATTTAAGGCCTCATGCTTAAATGGCCAAAACCCTTCTATAAGGACCCATGGCTATTGGCTTTATTATATTATACTTTGTGGGCTGTGTTCAACCCCAAGACTATCATCTTGGTTGTAATACTCAGAAGTTCGTTGCAGGAGTTCCTCCATGATCTGACAGCTCCGTATATGTTTCTCTTTCATTCTCTTTATTGAACCTTTCTTTCTTTTTGGCCAGATCCTTATTGAACCTTCCGGACGAAAAATATGCATCCAAAAGCAAAGAACTTAAAGTCATTATTATTTTTAAACTAAATATCATTAATTTCCTTCAAAATAAAAGCATCAACCTTTACTCTGATGGCCTAAAGTTGAATCATAATCAGCTTTCAAGGCGATGAATCTCCAAAGTCTAGAACGTGGCCCTCCACTTTAGTCACAATTCTCAGCTTTCTTTTGAGTTATCTCAGGTGCAAGATCTGTCCCATAGAGCATGCATATCATTAATAATATATACAACCCTCTTAAGATCTAATTGGATATAGTTGATCTTGGTCCTAAATGCAAGACATTTTGTTTTGGGTAAAAGTTTAGGTGAGTTAGCTACCAGGGGTTCGTCAGGGCCGAGGCGTACTTCCAGGCTTAAAGAGCGTTTACAAAGGTATTTTAATCTCTCACCAACAAACTCCCACTCACAATCTTACCCTTTTACCAACTAAACCAACATTTATTAGCAATCATAAATCTAAGACTTATTTCTTATAGTTTTCAATATTTTCCTAACTACTTTATTGGTTGGTAAAAAAAAAAAACTTACCCTAACCATAATAAAACAAGAAAAAGATTGAGATAATTAAGGAATATGAGTAAGATGTTTTAAAAAAACATGTCATATTAATTAGTTTAACTAACTTCTTTAATATAATCAAATTTGTCAAATAGATTTTCCATTAAAGACAAGAGCTGTACCTAGTTTTGTTTTGTGTAAAATTAATTAAGCTGAAATGGAATTAGCTTAAAACTCACATACAAAAGTGTTCTCTTTGAATTGTGCAATGAAGTATAGTGTAACCATTATTCCTTCTACACCATAGCCGGACTCGACGATCCCATCTTCCGGCAAACCGAATGAAGGTAAAGAAAGGTATGTTTCTGGCCACTGAGAGCATTTTTTTTTGCCAACATTGCTTTGCATAATTTTTGGCTCCTTACCTCCATTTTCATTCTTTTTTGGATCTGAAAACATTTTTTCGGGAAAAAAGGTGCAGTAGCACAATTTTTCTTTTATTTTGAGATAATTGATTTTGGGAAAAATTTGGTAAAAGTCTGAGTTAAAAATATTTTCGGTGATGAGGACCTAATTATCAAAGTATTAGTAATTTATGTGTGAAGAAATTTATCAGTTCTTTCCTACTAATAAAATTGTCAGTCGAATACTTTTTTCCAAAAACAAAACGATCTGCAGGTACACGAGCACACACAACAAAATCTCGATCAACAACGACAAGGAGAGGATGGGTCAAGAGAATTATTGGTTGCTCTTCACGATGGCCAAATCAGGAACAGGGAGGGCAAACACTCGACTGGAAAATTAGGGCTGATAGTTAGAATATATAATCCCTCTAAACGACGTCGTTTTTAAGCTTAATTAGTTTTTTTTTTTCCTGAAAGGGTTTTGTGTACAACCCTAGTTTATAGGGGGAGAAAAGGAAACATCGATCGATCGTTTGGCATTGTCCTCGAAGGATCAAGCCTGGTAGAAGAAACGCATTGATTGATCTAGTATTACTGGGTATTCCCAAAGGAATAACCCGAATTGCGTGCTTCTTCTATATAAAGGTTAGAGCTAGTCTAAGTTCTTCCCATGTGGGACTTACTGAAGCAACTCCGTTTTTACCTCCGATCACTTCTGGACAGCTTCGACTCTGACGGCAATTCCCAAAACAAACTCGTTTATTGTCCGTGGCACTGTCGATGCCAAGTCTGCGGTTGAGAGCGGCTGGAAAAGCTAAGACCTGGTGTGTTAGTTTCTTACGAGTCAGGCGATAGCGCTGTGGCTGTTGAGAGAACTCAAACGGTAATGTTCTTCTTCCACTGTTTATGATACAAAAACATTTTATTTTTTAGTAACTTGATAGAGATTTCTAATTGCCGCAAACATTCTAAAATCTATACTCTCTCGGGGTAAATTCAGCGTGAGCTTGAAATGTCCCTCGTCTGAGTTGTGTTTTTATTGGCCACAACCCAGTCATACATGTCTGGTTAATTGATTGGTGATCTCTAGATTGTTATGTCGTTGATGAGGCAGAGGCTGAGGTAATTGTCTGTTTGGGCTTGTGATGGTCCTCAATAAACTCTTATTCTGATCACTAACATTGTCTTGGTTTTTTATGGTTGGCTGGAAATACTGTTGTCTTTTATGGTTTAAATTTCTTGATCTTGTATTGATTTGGTTTTTAGAATCTAATAATATCATGAGCTTCTTTTAGGTGCCTTTTTGTTCTCATTTATGGGGGACGACGATCCCATGCTGATTATGCTATTGTCAACTTGGAAGGCTCAAGACATCCCTCACCTCTTACTACAGTTTATCATAAATTGCAACCCACAAATGCTTGTCCTTACACATTCTTGCAGGAACTTTTGGAAATCAGTATCCGGTGAGTCTATATTCTAAATGCTTCTCTAATGCATAGCATTAGATTGAGTTGTGCTTGAGTTCAATACATTTGCCATTCTCTCTCCGAAACTTTGTTATTCTAAATGCTTCTCTAATGCGTAGCATTTGATGTTTCCATGTCTGGATTTTCTTTTTATATTTAGCTATTTAATTCCTTGTTGTTTTCTCCTGGGTTTAATTAACTTCTTTCAGAGAAGGAGAATTTGTGCTTGTATGGTTATCCTAGCGAGCAGTGGGAAGTAAATTTATCTGCTGAAGAAGTTCCTGCAGAACTTCCAGAGGCCTGTGCTGGGCATAAACTTTGCTGGGGATGGCGTGCAAGAAAAAGACTGGTTATATTTAGTTGCTGTCCATAGTGATTCATGGTCACTTGCTATCTCTTTCCACTTTGTAGCCGGATTTGGGTTCGATAGAGCTGACAAGTATCACATGCTCTTTGAAAACTGTCCTTTTCCTTTTTAACCTTTCTTTTTTGGTTAATGTTTTTAAAAAGTCAACTGTAGATTCTTGAAGGCTCGGGTAGTTTGGGTTCATTCTGCTTCCTAGTCTGAATTATCACATTTGTTCAGTTGTGGTCATGGAGGGTTCTTCCCCTCCTTGTTGAGGAATTACTTAATTTTTCTTCATGTGATGTTTATTGATTGCATTTAGTTTATTTGAAATGAGTTGTATGCCTATAAATCATTGGTCATTCACAATTGTTCCTCCCCTCCCTCACTTGGGCCCCTTTTCTTTGCTAAGGCAATTGCTTGCCTTTGTAAAGATGCAAAGATTATTATCTCAGTTTACTTAGGATCTTTGCAATTTTCATTGTAATATCTCGTAATTCATCCTATGTTTTTTATGTTCATTATAATGTGTACAGTGATGTATTCCTTGTCTAGTGATCTTTTAATTCATCAGCTTGGATCTGCTTATTCAGTCACCATATAATCTACATTTTCTTTGAACCCTTGGGATAGTTGTGGATATGTGTAGGGTTGGATCATCAGAATTTAGTTCCTAATCTTCATGCAAAACACTTCAATAAATGGTTCTCTCGTATAATTTTCTATTTGATGCACCTGACCAAGGTTTGATGTACTAACGCAGGAAACCATTTTTCAATATGATTAATGAACTACCAACGATATTTGAAGTTGTTACGGGTACAAAGAAACAACTTCAAGAGAAGTCTTCAGGTTCAAATCACGGTGGCAATAATTCAAAGTCCAACTCCAAAGCCGTAAATAATGCTTTCTTCTCTTCCTACTCATGATAAATAATAAATTGTCATTTGTTCATGCATACTTGTGTTTTGTATTGGAGTCAATAAACTGGTTTGTCTTTGAGTTTTTGTAGATGTCACCCATGTCTTTAAAATCAAATACCTTGGCCAAGGTGTTACCTTTTTGTTTCAGGGTGTTAAGCATTAGATGAGAATATTTGGGAAGTTTTCGTGAATAAATAGAGACTTTAATATCTCACCAAAAGGGAGGGAAAAGGGACTCTGATATCCTATCTAATTTAATAATGCATGAGATAATGGTGAGGATGGAATAATGGTAAGAAGGAATAATGCATGAGACATAAAATACTAATGTCAGTGCAAAAGTTGTGAGGTTTTAGCTATGGATTAATGGTGAGGATGGAACCTAAACAAACACAAAATCAATCCAATGATTAGGGATCAAGATGAGAGGATAAAAGAGTATTTAATAAATCAAGATATTATAATTAAAGGCAATTAAGAGCACATGGGATAATTAATTGCAATATGGAAGAAGATAAGATTGTGGAATCTTATTAAATGAAATGGATGAAGGAAAGAAGGGAGAGAGAGCACGGATTGAAGAGGAAAAGAAGAGGAAGGAAAGAAAACTTAGTGAAGAAGAAATGTGGGGCCCACAACTATTGAACAACCAATAGGAAAAATCAAAAGAAATGCTTCAAATCCTAAGTAATTAAAATGAACCAATGAGAAGATTTTCTTCATAAAAATGAGTCTTCAAAGAAGACCAAGTCCCATGAGCCATTGATTAAGAAGGATGATCTAATGGTTTAGGTTCATGGACTTTTCCTATAAATAGAGGGCAACCCCCTTCATAATTCTCACACCAAAACACAAATCACTTCTAATCCTTTGGGATAGGGAGTGAGATGTGAGTTCTTTTTGGAGGTGAGGAGCAAGAAGGATGAAGGAGTTATGCTTCAAGAGGTAAGCAAGCTTTTAGTTTCTAGTCTTTAGTTTTTGGTAGTTCTTAGAGTTGTAGGTTAAGTTCATAGTTAGTTTATGCTTTGATCTTAAATATTCAAGAGCAATGTTGTTTTCATGTTTTTATGGTTAAAAGTGTTAGTTTAATCTAGGAAATTGTTAGGAAAATTTCTTTACTTGTTTTTAGGACTCCTTGCATTTAGAAATGTCTAATGAGGTAGAAACTTGTGAGGGAATAAGTTTTGGAAAGTTATAGATCAAGATTGTGAAAATTGTAGGATTTTCGGTTGTGAATCCTGCTCGAAGCCGACGTTTAGAATATTATTTTATATATCAAATAATATTCAAAAATAATTATATTTTACATGAATAAATTAGACATGTAGGTCTTTCCAAATATATAAAATATGTATCATTTGGAGTTCTACATCAGGAGATAAAAATCCTTGAAGTTAGGCTATTTTTCCAGACGAAAATCTGGGCAGAGGTTGAAGAACATTAAACTGGGAATGACTCAGGGAATATGGGAGAAAATTAATATTTTTATTTAAAATTAGACATCCTAAGGATTCCGAGGAATTTTACGGATCCTTGTTTCGATTTTCGTAGAATTAATTATGATTTGGCCATTACACGGTGGAAGGTACGTTCGCGCATCGTAACACTAACTCGTGCTGCTCATATACATATATGTGATAGATACATTCACGGATAGAGGCCCTGTTTAGGGTCACTGATTCGGATAGAGGCTCTGTTTAGGGTCACCGAGTATACATACAGCTTTGCACGGGTTATAGTCATAATAACGCCGTTTGAGTTTTCCTAGCGCTGAGGACACGACTGTACATCGTGGCACGGATGTTGCAAACCAGGGATAACTTTGCATGGTATTGTAGTTGTTATCACATGATCATACAACGTGACTGGATTGATCATTGTTGTTATATCATCACTACAAAAAAAACGACAATTAGTAGCGGTTAAAATGACCTATTTGTAACGGTTTTTGACGTGACAAACGACATTTGTAGCGGTTAGAGGAACCGCGACAAAAACGCCTGTGGCAAGCCGATTTGTAACGGTTAAAAAAAACCGATACTACATACATATAAACCGCTACTATATCTGTTGCGGTTATGATAAACCGCTACAAAATATTGAAAAAAAAATGGCGCCCAAAATTTGTAACGGTTGTAAAACCGCTACAAATATTTAATCCGAATTTAAATTAAAATTTGTAGCGGTTGTTGTAGCGGTTTTACAACCGCTACAAAATATTGAAAAATTGAAAAAAATCGTAATTTGTGTCCATTGTTACAATATTATATTGAATATTTTTATTATTTAAGTGACAAATTAAATGATAATAGTTAATATTTAAAAACTGATTAACTTAAGTTAGATAAGTATAAATATTATGTAGGTATAATATTGAGAATATGTAGATAATAAGGATTTATTGTGTTGTCCACCTCTCGAGCAAAAAAATTATGTTGTGCATTAGATGATATTTGATTATATAAAGAAAGTTGATGATGATAGAAGGAATATTGAAGAAATATACTTAAAGTTCTGGATAAGGAAAAAAATAGTATCGTATTATAAGAAGTAAAAATAAAACATTGAAATCAAAGATTTTAGAAGGAGTGGGAAGAAATGAGAGAAAACGAGAGAGAAGTGAGTGGGAAGAAATGAATGAGTGTGTGAGATGAGGTGTGGTGGGGATATTTATAGGGATATACGTAACATTTGTAGCGGTTGATGTGACGGATTCGTAGTAGCGGTTTAATGTTTTGTAGCGGTTAAAAACCGCTACAAAAATTCATTAGTACTTTAAAAATATATATAATTTTCAAATTTTGTAGCGGTTACACTAACAACCGCTACAAATGAATGAACGTTGGCGGGATTTGAAATATTCAAATTTCAATGTTACACACTTTGTAGCGGTTGATGTAACAGTTTTTGTAGCGGTTCACATTTGTAGCGGTTTTTTTGCGTTTTGTATCGGTTTCAAAACCTCTACAAAAATTCATTGGTATTTTTTTAAAAAAAAAATCAAAATATCACATTTTGTAACGGTTATACTAACAACCGCTACAAATATGAACATAGTTTTTTTTTAAAAATAAACTTGGCGGGATTCGAAATATTCAAATTTCAATATTACACACTTTGTAGCGGTTGATGTAACAGTTTTTGTAGCGGTTCATATTTGTAGCGGTTTTTTTTGCATTTTGTAACGGTTTCAAAACCGCCACTAATGGCGTGCCATAAGGCGCCAAACTGGCGCCATATTTGTGACAGTTTTTATAAATAAACCGTTACAAAATAACGGTATAAACCGCTACAAATTCGCATATTTGTAGCGGTTTATTTTGACCGCTACAAATTAACCGCCACAAAGTGGCACTTTTTTTGTAGTGCATGAATATCTGTTGTCTATATACTGTTTTATTTGAGCATAGGTTAACCGTTACCTGAGGTCCGATGGCCATTGGACCTCAATCTTGAATGATAGTACAGGTAAGGACTAGGAACTGAGAAGGCACCGGTAGATGGAGCCATAGATGTGAACCAAGGGCGAGTCGTAATATTGCACCGGCCAAGGCAAGAATGGGAAGAAGTTATCAGAGCCCTTTGTTAGGCATGGATCTAATAACATTATTTGGAATAGTTTGGTGCCGAAGGCAAGGATAGTCTATGTGGGTCAGCCAATCAGTCGCCGTGAACTCAGTGAGGCCCCCATGATAGACACTTACCTGGCCATTCTGTTCGATTAACGGAGTTAGGTTCATTGCCTCAAGTCTAGTCAAGGCTTGGTCTAGGTTATATAGTTACTTTTTGTGAAATGTAATTGTACAAAGCTCTGTATATTGTATCACATGATTATTCATTCGGGAAATTTTTAATATACCAGCATACGCTCGGCATCGTCATATGTCGAGGTATTTTTATATTAATTACTCATATATTTTCCAATTTTTAGTGCATTGCTCTCCGTTTCCGCAGTACTCGATGTAGCACCTCAAATTCTCGTTGAATTTTTCTAAAACCAAGTGTTATCCGACACAATTTGTAGTATGAAATTTGGGGTGTTACACTTTGGTATCGTAGCTAGCTTCATAGCTAGTCTCCGAGCAATGTATGGACAACTAGGTTTTATTTCAACATGATTTCCACAAAATAATTTTCATCAGTTTAATTTTTTTATTTTTAAAACAATTAAAGAGTTAAATAAATCATATCACCATATCTATTTTTATGTCTAGTTTTTTTTTATACTGCTCATTTTATAAACTTTTGACGTGTATTATTATTTAATTTAATTTAATTTAATTTAATATATATATGGATCATTTCTTTTGTCCAAATGTATCTTGCTCATTTAAACAAATAAAAAGTACGAAAATACATAAAAATTAGTATATAGTGATTTGAAATAAAATAAGACTAAGAAAATCATATTAATGTACGGTTTAATTTGATGTTTAAGTTATTTCTATTTTATCTTTGTGATATATATATATATATATATATATATATATATATATTATAAATAACTAATTTTATTCTTGCATGTTTATTTTTAGTTAGGTCTAACATTTTTTATTCTTTGAATTTTTAAAGTTGTTTCTCTTGTTATTTTTCTTTCATTAATTTTTTTATATATATAAAAATTTAGGTGGGGGTAGATACCGATATCCCACCAGGGTTAGGGTATGCCTCCAGACTCAAAGAACGCTTACAGTGAGGATATCAAAATTTCTTGGCTTTTTAGCCCATCACAAAAAAGCAAGACCTATATTAGTCCGAGGACCATCAATGGATGATTGGTGCTTTACAATATTAGGAGGGGGTAAGATCAGGAAGATATTAGTCTGAGGTCTGTGAACGCTCATGAAGTACTGTTTTTATTTTGTTCATCTAGATTGTCGAAGATGGTTGGTGGCTTGGTGCTTTATAATATTTAAGAGGAGATAAGATCAACGAGCATTGATCTCCTATAGGTCCATACTGCTAATTAATTGTTTCTATAAGTTGGAAATGACTAATTATTGTTATCATAGAGCTAAAAAAAGATTAGTGAGAAAGGATAGTTAATTAATTGTTTCATTCATAATTGATTGATTGGTGCTTTATATTTTAATTGCTAACATTATTGTTTCTATAATTGATTCAAAACATTATAAACTCACGTCATTAAAACCATAAAAACTCCCTCCGCTTTTATTATAAGACTGAGTTGACTTTTTTAAAAGCTTTGATCTCCTATAGGTCAATATTGTTAAAACAATTATTTCTATAAGTTGGAAATGACTAATTATTGTATGATAGAATATTGTCACTACCATTTTTGTCACTACCACTCTTTCATGGCTAACATAATTGTTTCTATAATTGTTTCAAAACATTATAAACTCACATCTTTAAAACCATGAAAACATAGTACTCCATCCACTCCTAATTATATGACCGAGTAAACAAAAACGCCCACTTCCATTATCTCGAACCCATTAGATATCTCGTGGGAGGCTGCGATGAACAAGCATAGACTTCTATGATCTAACCCATAGATATCCGCGCGGCCTCCCGATGCGCCCGGGTGTCCCCGAGGGACGACTTAATCGCGCACTTCTTATATATAAGGGTTACGGGCGGTGTGAATTTGTCCGATGTGGGACTTAGCTCCGTCCTTCTTATCCCTCCCCGAACAGATATTTTTCACACAAGAAGCTACTTTTTCCTCTCAATTTGTCCAATTTGTTCCTCTTGTTATCTCGCCGATGAGGCCGAGGCCGAGGTAAATGTGTTGATTAACATCAATTTCTTTCGACCATGTGCTTGCTTGTTTTCTTAGGTTGTGTCACTCCACCTATTTCTTTAATTGTTTGGATGAACAAGGATAAACAAATTCCGATTTCATTGACGAATGATATTGTCTCAAAGATCTATACGAGCATAAACTTGATTTTTGGGAATCTTTTTCCTAAGCAACAAATTAAATTGAAAAGAATGTAATATAATATATTATTATATTATGTATCGTATTATATAATATAAGATTAAATTATTTTATTATTCACCAAGACGTCACAATTGAGCAGAAAATGCGATGGATAAAGATTTTTTTTTTTGGTATGAAATGGAGGCTAGAAGCCTTTCAATTAAAATAAGGAGGAGGGGAATTTAATCCCATACAATCTTGCGAAACTAAAGTCCTAACAAAAGTAGGACATTCATCAAAAAAACATGAAACGGATAAAGCTTCTTTAGCTAATCTATCAGCAACCTTGTTCTTGCCACGATGAACGTGCTGGCATTGCACTTCCCAGTTCTTCCCCAAATATTTCTTTATCTGATATAGGAGCAAACTCTGAGTGCTTACCGGTGTTTGTTCTGATAGGGAATCAATCAGATTTTTAGAATCCGATTCTATGATGATTTTCCCGAATCCCTTATTCCATGCTAATTGCAAACCTTTAAGGAAAGCCCACTCTTCACCTCATGTGGACTACAGATCCCAATCTTAGAGGAAAATCCCACAATCCGTAATCCACTCTCATCTCTTATAACACCACCACATCCGGCAAAATTCTCGATTGTGTTACCGCCCATCCACGTTGACTTTTTCCAATCGCAGGGGAACACGCCGTAAAAGATCCCGAGCTGATGTTAGATGTTATGGACAAATAATTGCCAAGAATTTGAAATAAAAGAAGCTGGGACAGCAGGTTTAATAAAATCTTCTTGAAACATCAGCTGATTACGCCATAACCATAGCTTCCACACAAAGAACACCAAAGATCAAACTCCAACCAGATGGTTTTGAAATCCCTAGTTCCTTCTTTAAGTTAAGGTGCAACCAGTCCCTTAATGGAGCAAAGAAAGAACATGGAATGGAATCTGGGGTGAACTAACTCCTGCCACATAGATTTAGCATATCGACAATCTCTCACTATATGCAAGACCGATTCAGAAGCCGCATAGATACACCATATCTTTAAGAGATGTGGATAAAGACAAAAAAGATCACGGCCCAACAAACTGAATACCCTAGCATATATCTTTTAAAATGGGAGCAACACGAAAAAAGAAAAGAGGACACGACGCAGAAAGTCGAACCGAAATATCGAAGAAGCGAACGAGATAAATCAAGACGCAGAGAACGGAGAGCACGCATACGAGTCGGATAAAAATTCAAGAAGACGAGGAGCAGACGGACGGAACTGAACGGACGCAAATCGCAAATCAGAGCAGAGACGCACGCAATAGGAACGGATCAGCAGCAAGAATTCTGATTTGTTCTCTTCCATCCTTCTTTTCCTTTTAGTGAACTTTATTTTAATTTCATGGATTTGATTTTAGCCATGTGTGGCTAAGTTTTTTTTTTCAACGTAGAGACTCTATGAACTTGTTTGGGCTCTAGTTATTATTCCCACAGATTATTTTTGATTAATTTTATGTCAGTTTATTTATTCTTATTCTTGTGTCTATTGTTATTGTTTATTAATTGGCCACTAAATTAATACTCTAGGTTAGCTGATTAAATTAAGTCAAAATTAATTTAGTGGGGATAAAATCTAATAAACAAATAAGGGATTAGTGACTCTAGGTTGCTTGGTAGTTTATTTATTTTAATTGTAGTTTTAATTTCTTTTATTAATTAAATTCAATCCGGTTTGCTCAACTTAAAGGAAATTGTGAAATTAATGCTTAACTGAAGTTGGGTACTATGTCCTCGTGGGAACGATTCTATGTGCTTATTTCTTTATTACTTGATACGCCCGTACACTTGCAGAGTCTATAGGCTATGAAGTTTTGCCCTATCAAGTTGCTAATGAACAAACATTGCAGTTAAGATTCTTGAAGTTTTGTTGATTTATCTATGTTGCAGGAAAAAGTTGGAAGAGGATCCTCTCCTCATCATTTTTCTCCATATCCCTCGTCAGCCCCATCTGAGCCCACTACTGGAAAAAGTCGAAATTGCTACGGATTTTTGCGACGGAATATTATCCGTCGCAAAAATGAAATATTTGCGACGGAAGAACATTCCGCCGCAAATTTCGCTTTCGATCGGCCTGCCCGCTGCAGCTTTGCGACTTGACGTAGGCCGTCTCGTCGCAACAAAATTGGCGATTGACGGGACGGTGCGTTTCCGTCATAGCATTTGCGATTTTAAACTCCGGCCGTACGTCAACAACTGCGACGGAGCTGGCGGGCGTTCGCAGAAACGGCGACGACCGGTCCGGCCCGCAAAGGGCGATTTAGTCGTCCGCGCATTTGCGATTTATAATCTGCATCGGCCTGTCAGAAGTTACGGACGAGCCGGACGGACCTCTCGTCGCAGCGTCGGTGCCCACCGACACTTTTGCGACGGGACGGACCCGTCCGTCGCACTTTGCGCGACGGACGGTCGGTCCGTCGCAAAAGCGACTGGATCGCCCTTTGTCGACGGACCGTCCAGTCCGTGCAAATACGACAGACCGGACCGTCGTCGCACAAATATTGCGACGACGGTCCCGGCCCGTCGCAATTTGCGACTGGACCGTGGCATCCGTCGCAAAATCGCGAGTCTCATTTAAGAGACTCTGCGTCTTCCTCCCCTCCCGCGCACGCTCCCCTCTCCTCCCCCTCCGCGCAGCTCCCCCTCCCCATTGATTTCTCCGGCTGCCCTTCCGCTTTCCGGCCTCCCCTCTCGTTTTCCGGCCCCCCTCTCGTTTTCCGAGCCTTCCCCTCGCGATTTCCGGCTCCACCTCGCGATTTCGGCGCCTCCTTGCTTGTATTGGTGCCGGTGGTGGTTCTTCGCTTGCTCGTCGGAGTAGGTGGTGGTTTTTCCAACGTTCTTTGTTCTTCCCTTTGTTCACGGTTTAGGTATGTTTAAATGTTTGAGATAGATTATTGTATATAGATTAATATGTAATTGATATTGATTAGTATAGATAGATTAAATATTGATTTGATTATGTAGATTAAAATGTTGATTAGTATGTTTAAATATTGATTAGTATAGATATAGTTGATGGGGATATTGATTAGTATAGATAAAATAAATCTTGATTAGTATGTTTAAATGTTTAAATATTGATTAGGGTAGATAGATTAAATATTGATATTGTTTAAATGTAGTTGTTAATAAATATTGATTTGCCTATGTAGATGAAAATGTAGTTATTATGGACATTGATTTGCGTATGTAGATTAAAATGTTATAGTTATTGATTTGGGTATGTAGATTAAAAGGTACTTGATGTTGATAATTTGTTAGAGGCTTACAAAAATTGTTATGATATTATATTAATTGATAATTGGTAACTAGATATATAATTTGTTAAAGGAATTAATCAATTAACATAAAGTATAATTAAAGAAGATAAAGATTTAAAGAAAAAAAAGACTATTTAGTTTTATTAAAAAAAATCTCATTTACATTCATTATTTCAATTTATCTTTAACAATTTATATAATAAATAAAGGTTGATAATTTCAAAAACTAAATTATAAATGCTATTTAGATAAATAGGTAATTATAAATACAAAATATAAAATTCCTTTTGCATATTATATAATCTTGATTTGTTCTTATAAATTGGTCACTAATATATAAATTTACATATTTGTGGCATGTTGAGATGTTAATTAGGTTAGTAACCGAACTAGCTAAGAAGTATGGAACACAATTATGATAGAAGTTGGATGTACAATCGTCTAAGCGATAGAAGAGAACTAACGCAAGTATTCTTGGCGGGTTTGGAAGAGTTCATCCAATTTGCTTTAGCGAATTCAAATACTTCAAGTAGGGAGATCAGGTGTGTCCGTGCCAAATGTAGGTGTTTAAGATTTAGGGATACGGGCAATGTCAAAATTCATTTGTGTCAAAAGGGATTCATGAAAGATTATGAATGTTGGGAATGTCATGGCGAAGTCCGTCGGACACCGAGTGGTTATTACGGGGACAGAGTCATCGAGAGAACCTTAATCAATATGAGCAGCTTGGTTATGGATGCCGCGGGACCGTCGATCGGCCAATATTTTGATCCTGTTACTCATGCGCCGAGTCGTCATACATGGGAGAGGAGACCCGTACACATACCCAACCATCATACATGGGTGAGGATCCTCATCCAGGAAGCCGCTAGGTTCTACAAAATGCTTCAAGAAGCCCAACGTCCGTTATGGGAAGGTTGCGAACACTTTGATAGTAGTGAATATTCATCGCTATCGGCTACCCAGCAACACTAAGCTTGAAGACCGATCACCATATGAGTGAGAGGAATTACAACGAAATGATGCATATCATGAGTAAGGTTGTTCCCAAAGACACTAATTTGCCGAAGGATTTTTACCAAGCAAAAAAAGGTGAAAGAGCTTGGGCTTGGATGTGAAAAATCCATTGCCGCCCTGCAGGATGTATGTTGTATTACAAGGATGATGCCGAAGCCTGACAGTTGTAAATTCTCAGGAGATGACAGATATAAAGTTGTGGGGAAAGGAAGGAAAATGACCCGTCATGCGTTAAGTAAGATGTGGTACTTTCCTCTCGGTTCCAAGACTTACGAGATTGTATGCATCGTAACAAACACTGCCACATGAGATGGCACCGGAGCATCGCAGGATGAAAACTTTGTGACGCATCCATCCGATGCGGAAGCTTGGCGTAAATTTGATGAGGCAAATCCTTTCTTTGCTATGGATCCCCGTAATGTCCGTCTTGGTCTATGCTCGGATGGGTTCGCTCCTTTCAACAATACGGCCAGGGCTTATTCCTGTTGGCCTGTCATTGTGACTCCGTACAACCTCCCACCTTCTATGTGCATGAGAAGAGAGTTTTCTTTCTTAACGCGTTAATCCACGGGCCATCCAACCCGAAAAGAAGATAGATGTGTACCTCGGACCTTTGATAGACGAGTTGAAGATGTTGTGGAGTGAAGGGGTTCTTACGTATGATATATCATTGAGTCGAATTTCACCATGCGGCTGCCTTAATGTGGACCATAAATGATTTCCCTGCATATGGGATGTTGAGTGGTCAGGCAAACGTCGGGAAGCTTGCATGCCCGGTATGTCTTGAACGAGAACATGGGTTTTAGCTTGAAACACAGTCGCAAGGTCGGTTGGTTTGATAGGCATCGGCGATTCCTACCCCGATCATCCGTGGAGGAGAAATAGAAAAGACTTCACGCGGAATGTTGTCGAACGAGCGAGCAACCCCGTCGTTTAAGTGGCCAAGAAATATGGGACAGAGTCAAGTACATTCAAAGTGTCGAAGAGGGGCTGCTTCTGTGGAACCCGAGGGATACGGCGTTGATCATCATTGGAACAAACGCAGATCTTACGGGAACTACCATATTGGAAAGATCAATTGTTAAGACACAACCTCGATGTCATGCATATTGAGAGGAATGTGTTTTGCAACATTCCGTACACCGTGATGGACACCAAGGGCAAGACGAAGGACACAGTCAACGCAAGACGGGACATAGAAGCGATATGCGAAGGCCCGCTTTACATTTGGTGGGGAGTGGCACGGACGGACATCCAAACCTAGAGCGTCCGTACACATTCAACAAACAACGAAATTTGGAACTGTTGCAATGGGTTAAAGAACCGAAACCGCGGACGGTTATCGTCAAACATGAAAAGATGTGTCGACATGCACGAGGCGAAGTTATTCGGCATGAAGAGTCATGATTGTCATGTTTTCTTCCGTAGATTGTTGCCTTGGGCCTTCAAAGCACTTCCGAAGCATATATTGTCAATTCGACGGAATTTTCCATGTTCTTTAGAGAAATTTGTGCTTCTGAGCTTAATGTTGAAAAGTTACGGCACCTGGAGGCGAGCATGCCCATAACGCTATGCAAGTTAGAGATGGTGTTTCCTCCTAGCTTGTTTGACTCAATGGAACATTTGCCCGTTCACTTGGCCTACGAAGCAAAGTGGGAGGCCCGCAACAATATAGATGGATGTATCCGTTTGAGAGGTAATATATATATTTCTATCGCTTTATTAATTGACCGACAGGTACTTTAGTTTATAAATATCCTCTCGATATTCCATTGTAGGTTTTTACGCACACTTAAGAACAAGATCAAAAATCCAAGGTACGTTGAAGGATCTATCGCGAGGCATACCTTGTCGAAGAGGCCGCAAAATTTGCTTCATACTATTATCCCCCTGAAATGATATCAAGATGGAGAGGTACCTCGCAACGATGATGCCGGTGATACGAGGGATCAAAAATCAATATTTAATTTTCCGTGGCGAGTCGTGGGAAAACGTTCTAGGTCAACTCTTGACGGAAGAGATAAGCGAGTAGCGGAGTGGTACATTCTAAACAACCGTGAAGAGGCCGCCCAAGATTTAAAGTAAGATTTCTTTTCTTTTTGTTGTTACGCTAAGAATTCCAAGATTAAGAGCATTTTTTTCTTCTTACAGCTTACTTCTCTAATTCGGTCCGATCGGAAATCCTTCAATGGCGGAATCCGAAGTTGACCAATTCACGATGTCCGAGTTCCCAAAATGGCTTCGATCCTACTTGTGGAAAATCCATCGATCCCAATGAAGTTGCGTGGAGTCTTGTCCTATGGAGCTGCAATTAGTGTTACCGGTGCAAGAAATACATAATCAATGGGTATCGGTTTTCAACCGCCGAGGCGAATGCAGGTACACTATGTTGTAATTATGGTGTATGTTGTCGGGTGACAAAGTTGATGGGGTGGAGATCGACTACTACGGGAAGTTAGTTGACATAATTCAACCGAGTTACCCGTGGGACAAGGTAGTGACCCTTTTCAAATGTGAGTGGCTTGATAACGGTCCGCGCGGGACAAAAATGGACAAACATGGAAATATTGAGATCCATTTGGACAAGGAGATATACGGTTGGTTATGACCCATTCATCCTTGCTCAACGGGCGGAACAAGTTTACTATACATCATACCCCACATCCCGCCCGTGTTGGAGGGAGTTATTAAAACCAAAGCACGAAATATTATACCAAAGTCGAAAGAGCCGGAATTAAATGACGGTATGGCTGAACCGTTCCAAGCCGATGTGGAACATGTACTCCCCATAAACATCTTCGATGACGAAGTACCAAGCAATCTATTTGATTCTCGTGCGGGGTTAGAATTAATTCCTATACAAATTGACGATGAGGAATCGACGATGAGGAAGAAGTGATTTACTCTGATAGTGAATCGGAGTTCGACGACTATGAGACCTCATCAGAGGAAGACGTGCAAGCAAATGTTGATGTTGATGAACAAGAATCGTCCGATTGATTTACGTTAGTTCTTTGTTTGTGATGATTTGTTATACTACATACTTTGTTAATGCGCTACTTATTGTTATATGTTTTTTGACATTATGTCTATATGTGTTCAGAGATGGAGCATCTAAGAGGACGTTCAGGTAGTGGACGGGGTAGTGGTCGAGCCCAACCCCGTCCTATCAGAGGGTAGGCGACGTCATCTGCTCCTTATGGAGGTAGAGGGTCCGCTTCCCAGATATGCCATCCTTTGATATGTCATCTTCACCGTCTACATATTTGTCATCATCACCGTCTTTGTATATGTCGTCATCACCGTCGCCGTATATGTCGTCATCACCGTCTACCCCCACCGATCCACAAGCAGGGGATCACAGTTTACAATATAATTTCGATTGATTTACATAAGTTTAGTTACATATGATTTACATATGTTTATCTTCAATACTTCACATTCCTTCTTTAGCACAATGCGTCGCCTCATAGCCACGTTGGGGAAGAAGGTAGTTCCTCCGATCCACCAACTGGGCTCCAGAGATCCTTCGACACGGAAGCTTTGGATCCGTCCCGACGGCTGGTCGGGTAAGTCATGCCAAGTTACCGTAATGTTACAATTTTCTCTATGTAAATGGTTTGTATGGTAATATTTGCATGATGTCATCTCTCATCAGATTTGAGCCTCATAATGAGGTAAGGGACTTCATCTCGGCCCAATTATTCCGCAATTACAACCATCCTTGGGCCAAGTGGACAGAAATTCCTAGCACTACTCGAGATGCTTGGTTCGATGAGTTCTTGGTAAGTTTTTTGTTTTATGGTTATTTAATTAAGTACTTTAAAAATTTGGAGCACTAATGGTTCGTTATTGATTTTCGCGCCAAGATATGACGCGTTCGAACATCGTGCGTAACTCGAAAGCAAATTATAATCATAATGGAGGCAAATTTTTGCTGGCGGCTGCATTCCTATTAGTGAGCATCGACGGAAAATTGTAAGTACACTCTATTTTCTATTTAGGTATTTGATATTTTATACTTTGAAGTAATTAATTAAGGTTCTCATCCGCGTTTGCAGGTAGAGTCTGGGGAAGTCCCTGAAGGATCAATTGAGTGGGCTACCTTTGAGCGGACCCATTCCCGACAGTCTGAAGGGAGTGAGCGACAATGGATTAACCAAAAGGCGCTGCAAGTAGCGGTTAGACATTTATTGCCTTTATTACTTGTTTTATGCACCACCATATTTATTTTATTTTACATGTCTAATAAGCTATGTATTTTTGTGCTTGTAGGAAACCTTCAGAAGCTGTCGCAGGAGAGAGGGTCGCAGCTTGGGTCTGACCCCGCATCCTCTCAGTCCGACAATGAGAGTCTGTTCTTTGAGGCCGCAGCTTGGGTCTGGCCGACTGAAGCAATCAAAGCGCTCCTCATCCAGCAGTGAAGGTGTTTCTCCAGGTACACGTAATACATTTCATATTGATAATTTCCATTCTCTTGTCTATTCAAATGAAGTACAAATAATAAATGTACTTCATAATGTATTTGCAGATGAGCGAATCAACTCCTGTCTCTAATGACACAAAAGGGTTCGGGTCGGCTCCTGGTGATGATGACCATGCGGGTGATGATGATGATGATCACAATGCTGATGTTTAGACTACTTTTTAGTATTTGTTCCTTACAACATTATTATATATATTTTGTTTTCTCTGTTTAAACTCTTTTTAATATATTAATGATACTTTTGCAATCAATTTTCAAGAAAAAAAAATAAAATAAAATTTAAAAGATTCAAAAATTAAAAAAAAATTATTAATTTTGCTACTGATTTAAAATTCCGTAGCAATTTGCTACGGAATTTTATCCGTAGCAAATTGCTACGGATTTCATTCCGTAGCAATTTGCTACGGAATGAAATCCGTAGCAAATTGCTACGGATTACAAATCCGTAGCAATTTGCTACGGATTACAAATCCGTAGCAATTTGCTACGGATTACAAATCCGTAGCAATTTGCTACGGATTATGAATCCGTAGCAATTTGCTACGGATTGATAATCCGTAGCAATTTGCTACGGATTTCATTCCGTAGCAAATTGCTACGGAATGAAATCCGTAGCAATTTGCTACTGGATTTGTAATCCGTAGCAAATTGCTACGGAAATTTTCAATCCGTAGCAATTTGCTACGATTTTGAAAATCCGTAGCAATTTGCTACTGATTTTGAAAATCCGTAGCAAATTGCTACGGGGTTTTTTGCTACGGAAAAATCCGTAGCAAATTCAAGTAGCAAATCGATTTTGCTACGGAATTTTGGCATTTTTCCGTAGCAAAATCGATTTGCTACGGAATTTGCTACGGATTTTTTCCGTAGCAAAAATCAATTTTTTTTGTAGTGGCCGTTGATTGGAAAGATGAGAGAAAAGATAAAGTAATAATATGACTTTTTAGATTAATTGGGCGAATATGACTTAGAAATTATAAGAAATGATAAGAAAAGGATGATAACTCAACCCAAAAAAGTTAACCGTGGATAATTATTTGTCTTTTTGTATGGCTATATGACTGGATCAGATTTAAGCATTGTTAGACTCAATTGGGGTAGTTTTCTCGATGTCATCACACAAACTTAAACTCAAGATTTCATGCTTAAATGTCCAAAACCTTTCTATTAGGACCAAGACCTATTGGCTTAATTATATTTTTTTACTTTGAAATAAGAGAGGAATATATATGGACGTACAAGCATGAAGTATTTTCTACCAGCATGAAGTATTTTCTACTTCGGTCCATTTTAACTTTAGTTTAATTATATATATTTTCATACGCCTAGCTGATTAGTCACATTCGAGTATTGTTGGATTTAACTGAAAGTAACTTTTGCAAAGACATTTTCTGTAGTACGGATTTGAGATATCTAATGTGTCTTTCTCTAATGCCGCCCTTTGTGATGCCCCAACCTCCCAAACATTTTTTTGTTGTTGTTTCATATGATCGTTAGATTTTATATATAAAATGAGTGACGTTTTGATATATTATGAAGAAAATGGTGCATTTTTCAAATTTTTAATGAATTTTCAAAGAAAAGTACCATAAAATTATGCATTATTTATTTATTTATTTATTTTGAAAAATCGTAAAAACTTCAAAATTACTTCATTTTATACCCATAAGATATGAAAATGTCACTTATTTTATGTAGAATTTGATAATCACAAGAAACAAGAATAAAACATTTGGGAAGTTGTAAAATTTAAGGGCATTAGAGAGCACATTAAAATACTCACGCGGACTCGAATTTAAGGCCTCATGCTTAAATGGCCAAAACCCTTCTACCACCCATGGCTATTGGCTTTATTATATTATACTTTGGGGGCTGTGTTCAACCCCAAGACTATCATCTTGGTTGTAATACTCAGAAGTTCGTTGCAGGATCTGACAACTCCATGCATGTTTCTCTTTCATTCTCTTTATTGAACCTTTCTTTCTTTTTGGCTAGATTCTTATTGAACCTTCCGGACGAAAAATATATGCATCCAAAAACAAAGAACTTAAAGTCATTATTATTTTTAAACTAAATATCATTAATTTCCTTCAAAATAAAAGCATAAACCTTTACTCTGATGGCCTAAAGTTGAATCATAATCAGCTTTCAAGCTGACAGAATCTCCAATGTGTCTAGAACGTGGCCCTCCACTTTAGTCACAATTCTCAGCTTTCTTTTGAGTTATCTCAAGTGCAAGATCTGTCCCATAGAGCATGCATATCATTAATAATATATACAACTCTCTTAAGATCTAATTGGATATAGTTGATCGTGGTCCTAAACGCAAAACATTTTTTTTTTTGATAAAAGTTTAGGTGAGTTGGCTACCGGGGGCTCAACAGGACCAAGGCGTACTTCTAGGCTCAAAGAGCATTTACAGAGCTACTTTAATCTCTCACCAACAAACTCACCACTCACAATCTTACCCTTTTACCTACTGAACCAACATTTATTAGCAATCATAAATCTAAGACTTATTTCTTATAGTTTTCAATATTTTCCTTACTACCTTATTGGTTGGTAAAAAAAAAAAAAACTTACCCTAACCATAATAAAACAAGAAAAAGATTGAGATAATTAAGGAAGATGAGTAAGGTGTTTAAAAAAAAAAAACATGTCATATTAATTAGTTTAACTAACTTCTTTAATATAATCAAATTCGTCAAATAGATTTTACATTAAAGACAAGAGCTGTACCTAGTTTTGTTTTGTGTAAAATTAATTAAGCTGAAATGGAATTAGCTTAAAACTCACATACAAAAGTGTTCTCTTTGAATTGTGCAATGAAGTATAGTGTAACCATTATTCCTTCTGCACCATGGCCGGACTCACGATCCCATCTTCCGGCAAACCGAATGAAGGTAAAGAAAGGTATGTTTCCGGCCACTGAGAGCATTTTTTTGCCAACATTGTTTTGCATAGTTTTTGCCTCCTTACCTTCATTTTCATTCTTTTTTTGGATCTGAAAACAATTTCTTTTTTTTGGAAAAAAAGGTGCAGAAGCAGAATTTTTCTTTTATTTTGAGATAATTGATTTTGGGAAAAATTTGGTAAAAGTCTGAGTTAAAAATATTTTCGGTGATGAGGACCTAATTATCAAAGTATTAGTAATTTATGTGTGAAGAAATTTATCAGTTGTTTCCTACTAATAAAATTTTCAGTGGAATACTTTTTTTCCAAAAACAAAACGATCTGCAGGTACACGAGCACACACAACAAAATCTCGATCAACAACGACAAGGAGAGGATGGGTCAAGAGAATTATTGGTTGCTCTTCACGATGGCCAAATCAGGAACAGGGAGGGCAAACACTCGACTGGAAAATTAGGGCTGATAGTTAGAATATATAATCCCTCTAAACGACGTCGTTTTTAAGCTTAATTAGTTTTTTTTTTTCCTGAAAGGGTTTTGTGTACAACCCTAGTTTATAGGGGGAGAAAAGGAAACATCGATCGATCGTTTGGCATTGTCCTCGAAGGATCAAGCCTGGTAGAAGAAACGCATTGATTGATCTAGTATTACTGGGTATTCCCAAAGGAATAACCCGAATTGCGTGCTTCTTCTATATAAAGGTTAGAGCTAGTCTAAGTTCTTCCCATGTGGGACTTACTGAAGCAACTCCGTTTTTTACCTCCGATCACTTCTGGACAGCTTCGACTCTGACGGCAATTCCCAAAACAAACTCGTTTATTGTCCGTGGCACTGTCGATGCCAAGTCTGCGGTTGAGAGCGGCTGGAAAAGCTAAGACCTGGTGTGTTAGTTTCTTACGAGTCAGGCGATAGCGCTGTGGCTGTTGAGAGAACTCAAACGGTAATGTTCTTCTTCCACTGTTTATGATACAAAAACATTTTATTTTTTAGTAACTTGATAGAGATTTCTAATTGCCGCAAACATTCTAAAATCTATACTCTCTCGGGGTAAATTCAGCGTGAGCTTGAAATGTCCCTCGTCTGAACTGTGTTTTTATTGGCCACAACCCAGTCATACATGTCTGGTTAATTGATTGGTGATCTCTAGATTGTTATGTCGTTGATGAGGCAGAGGCTGAGGTAATTGTCTGTTTGGGCTTGTGATGGTCCTCAATAAACTCTTATTCTGATCACTAACATTGTCTTGGTTTTTTATGGTTGGCTGGAAATACTGTTGTCTTTTATGGTTTAAATTTCTTGATCTTGTATTGATTTGGTTTTAGAATCTAATAATATCATGAGCTTCTTTTAGGTGCCTTTTTGTTCTCATTTATGGGGGACGACGATCCCATGCTGATTATGCTATTGTCAACTTGGAAGGCTCAAGACATCCCTCACCTCTTACTACAGTTTATCATAAATTGCAACCCACAAATGCTTGTCCTTACACATTCTTGCAGGAACTTTTTGGAAATCAGTATCCGGTGAGTCTATATTCTAAATGCTTCTCTAATGCATAGCATTAGATTGAGTTGTGCTTGAGTTCAATACATTTGCCATTCTCTCTCCGAAACTTTGTTATTCTAAATGCTTCTCTAATGCGTAGCATTTGATGTTTCCATGTCTGGATTTTCTTTTTATATTTAGCTATTTAATTCCTTGTTGTTTTCTCCTGGGTTTTAATTAACTTCTTTCGAGAAGGAGAATTTGTGCTTGTATGGTTATCCTAGCGAGCGGTGGGAAGTAAATTTATCTGCTGAAGAAGTTCCTGCAGAACTTCCAGAGGCCTGTGCTGGGCATAAACTTTCTTTGGGATGGCGTGCAAGAAAAAGACTGGTTATATTTAGTTGCTGTCCATAGTGATTCATGGTCACTTGCTATCTCTTTCCACTTTGTAGCCGGATTTGGGTTCGATAGAGCTGACAAGTATCACATGCTCTTTGAAAACTGTCCTTTTCCTTTTTAACCTTTCTTTTTTGGTTAATGTTTTTAAAAAGTCAACTGTAGATTCTTGAAGGCTCGGGTAGTTTGGGTTCATTCTGCTTCCTAGTCTGAATTATCACATTTGTTCGGTTGTGGTCATGGAGGGTTCTTCCCCTCCTTGTTGAGGAATTACTTAATTTTTCTTCATGTGATGTTTATTGATTGCATTTAGTTTATTTGAAATGAGTTGTATGCCTATAAATCATTGGTCATTCACAATTGTTCCTCCCCCTCCCTCACTTGGGCCCCTTTTCTTTGCTAAGGCAATTGCTTGCCTTTGTAAAGATGCAAAGATTATTATCTCAGTTTACTTAGGATCTTTGCAATTTTCATTGTAATATCTCGTAATTCATCCTATGTTTTTATGTTCATTATAATGTGTACAGTGATGTATTCCTTGTCTAGTGATCTTTTAATTCATCAGCTTGGATCTGCTTATTCAGTCACCATATAATCTACATTTTCTTTGAACCCTTGGGATAGTTGTGGATATGTGTAGGGTTGGATCATCAGAATTTAGTTCCTAATCTTCATGCAAAACACTTCAATAAATGGTTCTCTCGTATAATTTTCTATTTGATGCACCTGACCAAGGTTTGATGTACTAACGCAGGAAACCATTTTTCAATATGATTAATGAACTACCAACGATATTTGAAGTTTTTACGGGTACAAAGAAGCAACTTCAAGAGAAGTCTTCAGGTTCAAATCACGGTGGCAATAATTCAAAGTCCAACTCCAAAGCCGTAAATAATGCTTTCTTCTCTTCCTACTCATGATAAATAATAAATTGTCATTTGTCCATGCATACTTGTGTTTTGTATTGGAGTGAATAAACTGGTTTGTCTTTGAGTTTTTGTAGATGTCACATTGTCACCCATGTCTTTAAAATCAAATACCTTGGCCAAGGTGTTACCTTTTTGTTTCAGGGTGTTAAGCATTGGATGAGAATATTTGGGAAGTTTTCGTGAATAAATAGAGACTTTAATATCTCACCAAAAGGGAGGGAAAAGGGACTCTGATATCCTATCTAATTTAATATGGGATTGAGGATTGCTAATTTCAAATTGGAACTTGAGCCGCTTGTATGAAGTTCAAACGGCAGACAAAAGGTTTGTCTCTGTAGTTACACTTAAACCATCACCAAAAACCTCAAGGATCTTGGCCCAAAGAATTATGGGCATTGAATATGAAAAGAAAATAAAAGAGGATTAAATTAAAAGATTGCTTTGGGCTGAATGTGTACAAAACAATGCCTTAAGTATGGAACAAAGATAATCCATCCTTGTTGTAAGCCTACTAGATATAGATCAAGAAAACAAGAGAAACATAAAACCTCTATTTATGGTTGCGCTAAGCCATTGCTGTATAGTGATATCACATTTACTGTAGGTATTTGGGGGTGATATAGGCCCTTTGCTTGAGTAGGTGGTTTTATCATATGTGTACCCTTCTGCTCGTTTAGTCTGGTTTGTCTTATTTAATTATTGAATCATTGAGCAGCGAGGTTCAGAATCTGTGGGAAAGCATTCAAAGGCTATGCAAACAAGAGATGAGGAAGAAGAACTGGATGAAGTATATGAACATGGAGAGACTTTGTGCGGGGCATGTGGTGAGAATTATGGTACTGGTGAATTCTGGATTTGTTGCGACATCTGCAAAAATTGGTTCCACGGAAAATGTGTGAAGATCACCCCAGCTAGGGCACAGCACATCAAACAATACAAATGCCCATCATGCAGTAACAAGAGGACTCGTTCCTGACTTAAAATGCAAGGCTCCTCCTCCACTGACTAGTATTGGAGCCTTTAATTGCTCAAAGCTTATATCTACTTTCCTTAGATGTAGTTGATTAGTTTTTAGGTTTCACTTGTTAGAGATATTCTGTCTAATATGTATAGGATGATTGCCTGTGGATGTATAGATTTTGATCCTTTGTGGGTACTACCTCCGGTTCTAATTGTAGGAACATTTTTGTAGTGCAAATTATATTACAAAAGTATTCTTATAATTAGGATTTGAGGGAGTATTATCTATGTAATTGACTCGGAACTTAAGTTGATGTATTTCATGCAAGATGTAGTCATCTTTATTGAGCCATGCTCTGGGAACAAAATCCAGGTATCTATATTTTTATTTCTCAAAGAGCTTTGACATGAAAGTTTATATACTCTAGTCCTTTTTACAAGTCTAGTTTAAAAGAAAATTTTGGTTATTATTATCAGTACACCTAGAGAGTAATTAATGACGTATTAAAATTTTGCCCCTATTAAATGTAGACGGAGAAGAAAGAGGTGAAGCACGATATATACTATATTTTTATATCCATTCATAAATAAGAGTAAAGTTAGGAAACTTCATTAATTTTGGATATATTTAATGAGTTAATTAACTTTTCTTGGTATGTGAAAATTAGGTAAATTGGAATTGTAGAAAGGACCAAAGTGGTGTATATTTTCTATATAACTGTCTTGTTCTCAATTTATGACCCTTTGCAGGCTAGGGTCCTCCGGAAGATGATTATATTTTATTTGTAATTTATGTTAGGCATTTACAAGTTGCTTCTTTATCTTTTGATATTCAGTTGTATTTTATTTGAAGTGTGTTTTTCATTATCTCTTCATGACTTCATTTGACCCCTCCTTTATTCAAGGGGATCCAAAGTAGCACCTCGATTGTGTGTTCTTCTTCTGTTAATGAATAGAACGTAAGCAGGCCGTATTTAGGGGCTTGGGGAAAATGTGGTATATGGGTTTTTTTTTTTTTTATTGAATCAAGCATTTTTCAACGCCTTTGTAAATGGGTACAACGAAAACTTCCCCATAAAAAAAGTGGTGTAATTGATTTCACTTATAACACTATAACTTTATGTGGGAAAATTGACATAAGTTCCTAACTATTGTAGCAAAGTTACTCATATTAATATTATTAGCAATCACCTCTTAAGATATTATTCAAATGCATTTAATAACACAACACACAATAATCCATTTCAATAAGAATCAATATGATAATTATATATAGGGAAAATTATTTCTCCAGTCATTGGAGATAGAGTTATCTCCAATGACCCCAAAACTACGTCGTTTTGAATTAATGAAGGGTGTGTTAGTAATTTTAGGTGAATTAATGAAGGGTGTTTCAGTAAAATTTTTGTATGATTAAAAAATAAACAAAATTACAGAAACACCCTTCATTAATCCAAATCGACGTAGTTTTGGGGTCACTGGAGATAACTCTATATCCAGTGACTGGAGAAATCCTTTACCCTTATATATATATATATATATAAAGGTTTTTGCTCTCTTTTTTTGGTTGCAGAAACATTTTTTCTACCACACTTACATTAAAGTGAGTGAGTCCTATTTTCTTTCTCTTCTTTTTATAATGGAACCCACTCATTTTTATGAGTGCGACAGAAAAAATGTTTTTGCAACAAACCCATATATAAATCCAACAAGCTACAAATATACAATCAAATCAATCCATAAGGAAGGTTATAAAAACGAATAAACTAAGTCTCAATAATACAAAATAACATTTCTAGGAAATCCAAATACATTATAGATTGAAAAAAAAAAAAACTCTCCAACGCAAAACGAGCTCAACGGCACATGATTTCAGATTCTGCTCCAACGAGCTTTAATCCTACGGCCATGGCAGAAGAGGCGAAGGTGACGACGTTGAAAATGCTGAACTAGAAGGAAGGAGATTGTAACATCCCATTTTCTAAGCGGAATTTTTTTTTTTTTAAATCAGAGTAGAGCCTTGGAGCGTAAGAGTAACTGATTCCCATTAAAACGATAACCAGAGTGTAATACAGTGTTGATACAGCATCCTATTGTTCTCATAGGTAATTACGTAAAGCGATAAAGTGACAACTCCGTCTCGAGCTCACTCGTGCTACATGCCCTCCAACTATGAGCTTACTCGTGTAGCTTGCCTCGATCTCCGATCCGTGGTCCTCGACCACTGAAGCTATAGGCGAGATTCAATTTATCAAATTGAATCTCGGGTAACAATTAACCTTATGCTCAAATAAAAACGGTATACGGATGACGGATATTCAAAACATAACAAAGACATATCACTTATGCATATAGCGGATGCATGATTGCATGATTGTGACACGAGACGAACATAAGCGTTAAAGCGGTATGTATAAGTCCTACACAATAATAGCCTGCACAAAAACCGGTGCCACGATGTCTTGTCGTGTCCTCGGCGCTAGGAAAACTCTAACGGTATTAATATCTCTATAACCCGTGTGGCTGTATGTATAATCGGTAACCACGACGAGTCTCTATCAGTGAATGTATCTCGGTGACCCCTAACAGAATCTCTATCCGTGAATGTACTTATCACATATATGTATATGAGCAGCACTAGATTAGTGTTACGATGCGCGACGTACCTTCGTTGATGTACGTAAATGTTTCAAGCGGAAGCTGTACTTTCTGACGGAAAAGCGGTTTGTCCGACGATGGCACGTTGGACAATAGCGGCAGCAAATTAGGATTTCGACGTCCTATAAGAGTAATATCTCTTTCATTAGTGATTTGGCATTATAAGCGGCATTTTAGGTAAAAATTACCATTTTGCCCCTAAGCCCTAATTGGCGGAATTTCGCGACTTCGTTACTCGACTACTTTTCTTCCCAAAATTTCGCTTGAACTTGACGCCATTTTGATTTTCGAAAATAAAGACTAAAATAGCCCTCCCATATGATACCCAATCATACTTGAAAGATTAAATACTAATCTAACATTACTACTCTAACTATCGAAAGAACTACGGAAGCTTAAAGCTCAGTACCGAAAAACTTACCCAGAGCTTATTGCGAATTTCCCCAGACTCCTCCCCCAGAGCTTCTCTCTCTAACCTCTCTCTAGGATCTCAACTTTTGGTGTGAAGATTTCAAGAGGCAAGGCCTCTTATTTATAGAAATTTGAAAGGGTATTTTGGGCATTTTCAAAATTGTCTAAACCATGGAAAATTATACATGTAATGGTGTTTATTTCATGTCCAAGGGCTTTTGGTCGACATACAAGGGCTGATTTGGCAGCATTCAATTGGTCCAAGAGTGATTAAATGAGCTTGCTTTATGCGGTCTAACAGTTTTCCCGATCGGTACCGATTCGCGTGATTTCGGAAAAATCTCAAACTTCTGGATTTACAACTTTGAAACCATTTCTTTACTTACTAGAAATGTCCAAGTTAACCTAAATTTTGATCCCATATAGGGCTCCAACTGTCCAGTTGAAGTTTTCTCGAAAAACGTGTCCAAACGCGTCCAGTGTCGAAACTTGTTTTCGGAAACACCCATCTCTTCAGAAAAATTCACTGAATCCAAATATGTTCATGAAAATTCCCAATTCTTTTCCAAATGTCACAACATAACCTTTTCGTCCTCTTGGCTATCTGGCATTTTCTCAGAATTTCCCTATTTCGTCTTATTAGGAAAAAGCACAAACGGCTTCAGAATTAACTTCCGCAAGAGTTTAACGGAAGATAAAATCCCACTGATTAATATTTTACCTTGACTTTGAAATTCCCATTCCTAGATCTCTAGATAGGATCCGTTTCCTAATTCTCATTTTACTATTCACCCCTTTTCACTTTAATTAATTATATTATATAATATTATCAACTTGCATATATATCTTATACATATATATATTTATTTTTCTCTTTTTCCTTTTCATTTTTTTTTCTGCCCTTTATTTTCGTTTTTTTTATTATATTTTATTAATTATTTAATTAATTATTTAATTAATTAAATAATTATTTTCACATAATTTTTACAAAATTTTCCTATTGGTCCATTCTTGCATTTAGGCTCAAAAATACCTAAACTCAACTATTTTTCACAAAATTTTCCAATTAATTAGTAAATATATTTTTACTAATTTCAAACCATTTTCCACTAATTTTTGAGCTTTACATAATTATTTCATAATTTTCTTTGCTCAGGCTTAAGTAATTAGCTCAATATTACTTAATTACTTTATTATCACTTGTTGATAATTTTCTTAATTAAGACACTCCTTTATCTTCAAACTGTTGCCTTAACATTAGAATTTCCATGCCTCATGCATTATTTTATAATTTACAAGGGTATTTTCCATAATTTTTCTAAGTCATTTATGTCCCTTAGGGGCATTTTCGTCATTTTGGCACTTTGGCCCTTAAATTCCCTAATTCAAATTTCGGGGTATTACAGAGATGATGGTGGAGATGACTGGAGGTGGTGAGTGAAGAGTGGAAACCGACGGTGAGAGAGAACAAAACAGATGACGGTGGTCGGAAGTCACTGGTGCTTGGGATTTCCGGCGAACGGCGGAATTAGGGAAAAATTGACTGTGATGATGGAAGAAAATTGATGAAGACGGTGGAGAGAGGATGAACACGGTGATAAAGTTTCCAACAGTCTTTCGATTTCACTGTCGGCCAGTCGTGGAGAGGGAGGAGAGGAAGCGAGGTTGGGGAGGGAAAAAAAATTTGGGACAAGCTTCGTCTTCCAATACAGTCTAGAACTTTCGATTTGGGTCATTCCTATTTCTGTTTGTGATATGGATCAATCCGAGGGTTTTTTTCCCAATTTGCCCTAATTAAATAACTATTTACCAAAATGCCCCTGTTTGGAAACTATTTCTCAATGTGTCACTGTCAGAAAACTATTTCCCAATGTGTCCCTGTGTTAGTCGACTAAATCCATGGTTTAGTCGACTAAATCAGTCGGGACCCTTTTTTAAAAAGCTCAAACCCGACATTTAGTCGACTAACCCGTAAGGCTTAGTCGACTAAATGTCGACAGATGGGTTTTTTAAAACCCCAAATCGCGCCTATTCGAACCCCACGAACCCTAATCGACTAAATCATTTCCCCAAACCTCTTCCCCTCAGTTTTTTGCCCCAAATCCTTGTTGAATTCGTGTTTGAAGGTATAATTGTTGTGTAATCTTTGTAGTTTCACTTTGTTAAGCTTTTGTTCTTGTTTGTAATCTAAAAATCTCCCTTTTGTAGCTTGAAATTCTGGTGTGAAGGATGAGTTCAAGTTCAAACACGCTCGTTACTGTAATCTACTATAACGGGTGGCATTTTCAAGGTCCCAATGGTGTTCAATTTGAAGGAAAAACGAAAATGATGAAAATCAAACGGGGCATTACGTACAACGAGCTCAAAGAAAGAATTTCCCAAAAATTGGGGCTACATGGAAGCCAATGCATTCATCGGATAATGGCCAAAGTGGAGACTATAGTGGGTAAGGATAGTGTATACTACATTAGTAGCGATGTATGTGATGATGAAGACGTAGAGTGTGTTATAGATGCATTTGCTAGTCGGAAATCACAAAATTTTATTGAGATATATGTTGAGCTTGCATCTGGTGAATCGTCATCTGTATCTATGCATACAAGATCTCCACAGTATTTTGGTCAAGAAGAAACACCTGTATGTGTATCGCACCTTCACAAGGCTTAAGTGAGATAATATTGACGCAAGAAGAGGAGAATGAGGAAGAGGAGGATGAGGAAGATGAGAATATGGACAACGATGAGGAGGACAAATATGAGAGGTTTATTTCACTAGGTGAAAGCTCAAATACTTATGTGGAGGATGATTTTGATACTCGCACGGACCCTGTAAACCCGACTACCACAACAATGCCACCGCTGAATGTTCAACCAGTTAGCAGTGGTAAGTTAGTAAACTTGTATTTGTATTTGTAATTTCGATTTAGTGGTTATGACAAAAAGAACATTTTGACAAATGTAGGGCCATTTTGGAGCGAAAGCCCGCACTATTCGTTCATTGATTGGACGCAATATGATGATGAGATGGAGATGTTATATGGTGATGATGACGAGCAAGGTGGTTGGCATTTAGGTGATCCATTATATGTGTCTCAACATTTTCCTTCTAAGTCTAAAATGCAACATGCCGTGAAATTATATTGCATGAAGTCTCATCGTACAGCCAAAGTTCATAAAAGCGATGAGCAAAGGTTTGTGATGAAGTGTCGAAACCATGCTGACGGTTGTCCTTGGTATATGAGGGCAATTTTCCCCAAGGATGGACATAGTTGGGTGGTGCGTAAGTGGGGTAAAGAGCACACTTTCCTGAACCAGAGTCTCACCCGGGATCATAGATAGCTGGATACAGATGTTATATGTGCAGCCATTATCAGTAGGTTTTCATGTCTTTTTTGTTCCAGATACATTCGGTTTGTTTATTGACAGTACATTTGGAATATACAACTCTTTTAAGATCTAATTGGATAGTTGGTCTTGGTCCTAAATGCAAGACATTTTTTTTGGAAAAGTTTAGGTGAGTTGGGTGCGGGGCTCACGGGGCCAAGCGTACTTCCGGACTCAAGAGCGTTTACAAAGCTATTTTAATCTTTCACCAACAAACTCCCACTTGTTATGGACTCAATTAATGGGCCTGACAGATATAAGGCCAAGTAAGAGTACTTCAGGCTGGAATCTCCCTTTAAGCAGGTACATTGTTAATTATCCCTTGAGCATGCCTATAATCCAGGAATCGTACAGGTAGTGGAGCAGGCACTTACAGGATGTGGGAGGCTCATAACGATGGAGGATAAGACTCAAGGCAAGGAGAACGAAACCCTAGGTAATCTCTATAAATAGGAGGTTGCCCATCAGGTGTGTTCTCTACATTCACTATTCCATTATCTACTATTCAGTCTCACTGTGCACACACACCACCCCTCTGGCGAAGAGCCTAACCCGTGTAGCACAGTAATCTGTAAGCTTTCTCTGGTATCTCCTTCATAGATATCAGTGGAGGTTTAATCCCTCTTTGGTGCTTAACCCATAAGATACCTTAGAGGAGACATTTGATCCGCTATTAACATCTCCTAGCCTATCGAGGCTAGACATTTGTGTTCTACAACAGAACACCACTCACAATCTTACCCTAATCCAACTGAACCAACATTTATTAGCAATCATAAATTAAGACTTATTTCATATAGTTTTCAATATTTTCCTAACTACCTTATTGGTTGGTAAAAAAACACTTACCCTAACCATAATAAAACAAGAAAAAGATCGAGGGAATTAAGGAAGATGAGTAAGGTGTTTTTTAAAAAAAAACATTTCATGTTAACTAATGTAACTAACTCCCTTAATATAATCAAATTCGTCAAATAGATTTTATATTAAGGACAAGAGTTGTACCTAGTTTTGTTTTGTGTAAAATTAATCAAGCTGAAACGGAATTAGCTTAAAACTCACATAAAAAATTGTTCTCTTTGAATTGTGCAATGAAGTATAGTGTAACCATTATTCCTTCAGCACCATGGCCGGACTCGACGATCCCGTCTTCCGGCAAACCGAATGAAGATAAAGAAAGGTATGTTTCCGGCCACTGAGAGCATTTTTTTTTGCCAACATTGCTTTGCATAGTTTTTGGATCTGAAAACAATTTTTTTTTTTGGAAAAAAATTAAAGGTGCAGAAGCAGAATTTTTCTTTAATTTTGAGATAATTGATTTTGGGAAAAATTTGGTAAAAGTCTGAGTTAAAAATATTTTTGGTGATGAGGACCTAATTATCAAAGTATTAGTAATTTATGTGTGAAGAAATTTATCAGTTCTTTCCTACTAATAAAATTTTCAGTGGAATACTTTTTTCCAATTTTATGGATTTGATTGTTTTTCAAAAAATTAATCTGTTAATCCTTATTCATTTTATTCCTCAATTAAAAGTATTAGTTTTGAGAGAAATATTTACATACCTAGAAGTGTCACCTCGGATGTATTATAACTAATTAAAATATAATAACTTATCACGTTTTAATTCTACATTACAATTGAGTCATCTGGACAAATGCCAAAAAAGAGAAAACACAAAATGATAAAATGGAATTTTTTTAAAAATAAAGTGAAGAAATAAAATTAGTATATTATCAGTGTATTTAAAAAAGATTACATCGAAGGATCATTTGGCATAGACCTCGAGGGGTCAAGCCTATCGGGAGAAACGCATTGGTTAATCCCCTATTACCGGAGCACTGGGTATCCCCTGAAGGATAATCCGAGTGGCGTGCTTTTTCTATATAAAGGTTAGAGCTAGTCTAAGTTCTTCCGATGTGGGACTTAGTTTTTGACCTCCGATCACTTCTGGACAGCTTCGACTCTGACGACAATTCCCAAAACAAACTCGTTTATTGTCCGTGGCACTGTCGATGCCAAGTCTACCGTTGAGAGAGGCTGGAAAAGCTTAAGACCTGGTGTGTTAGTTTCTTACGAGTCAGGCGATAGCGCTGTGGCTATTGAGAGAACTCAAACGGTAATGTTCTTCTTCCACTGTTTATGATACAAAAACATTTTATTTTTTAGTAACTTGATAGAGATTTCTAATTGCCGCAAACATTCTAAAATCTATACTCTCTCGGGGTAAATTCAGCGTGAGCTTGTAATTTCCCTTGTCTGAACTGTGTTTTTATTGGCCACAACCTAGTCATACATGTCTGGTTTATTGATTGGTGATCTCTAGATTGTTATGTCGTTGATGAGGCAAAGGCTGAGGTAATTGTCTGGAACCGCGTTCATTGCTTAACGTTATACTTATCTGGTTGGAGTATTTAAGTTGGCTTAGTTGCACCAGTGCTACCCACGCCCAACATCAACGTCTTCCACACTTGCACCGACGTAGGTTACCTCATAGTAATTAATTAATATTGTCATGTCTGTTCTTATTACACTTAAGATCTAACTTAGAATTCTTTACATTCTGATTTAATATGTAAATCTAACCGTGTTCATATGGTTGTGTCAGATGATGAAGAAATTTCTGTTCAAGAGTGTTGACGACGGAACCAATTTCCCTACCTATCCCAAGATAGGTAAGGAGAGCTCTTCCAAATCTGAACCGTCCAGATTTGATTTGGACGGTCCAAATTTTTTTTTAACTATCAATTATTAAATGAAAAAAATCATTTTTTGAAAATATGTTAGTTGAAAAATTATCTTTATTTTAGATTCTCTACCAATTAAAATAATTATTTTTTAAAAAATAAAAAGTAAAAAAGAAAAAAAATTGGACCGTCCAGATCTCATCTGAACGATCCAGATGGGAAGAGTTCTCCCTACCTTGGGATAGGTACGAAAACTGATTCCGTTGACGACTCCAGAGACACATGGTCTGTTCAAGCGAAGGTTCTGAGCAAATGGGTGGTTCGAAGAAAGGCTCCTCCAATTTGTTTGTCTAGAAGATTGGAATGCTTTTGGTTGATGAAGATTGAAGAGGTTGAACATAAACACTTAGAAACTTGTGATAGCTATCTTCATCTTTTTAATTTTCTTAGGCTCCACGACTACCAAAATCTATATATACTTGGCAGTGAGTAAGCTAATATGAAAGTTTTTTTTTAGCTGAACTAAGGTTGAAGTAAGTGCTACCCACAGAAATGCAATCGACCGTTTCACCAATAATCCTAAAGAAGGGATTGTCTACAACTTCCAAAACTTTGAAATTGTTGAGAACAACGATAAATACATAGCTATCACTCATCTATATCCTTGGAGGTTCATTTTTCATCCAAATACATACATAGACGATTCTTACATCAATATTTCTGATCCAGTGCGCATATCAATTATCGAGTATATCAGAAATGCAACAAGGGAATGTTGAGAGTATGATGGGTTTATTGGTTTGTGGCATACATACTTCGAATTAATTTATATAATTCTATGACTATTGGATGTGCAAATACATTGACAAGCTACCTTTACTTTTTAAAATATGTGTACAAAGATGTTACAAGTTCACTGCAAGCATTTCGAAGATTGCAAGACCAAAGGAGAGAGAATGACATTGTTAAGAAGCTGAACTTTAGCATCTCTGATCTACAGTGACCTGCACGACCAATAATTCATTTTAATTTAGTTGTCATTTATTAGGTTGATTAAATTATTTATGTATAACGTTTTACATTTGTCCCATTTCAATGAGAATACCTGATCCTTTTTATAAGGTATCAACTAAAAATTCTCACAAACCAATAAAAACAATTAAAGTCAATAAAGTTGCCCTAGAATTTAAGAGTTTCCAATATTACCCCTACTAATTTCACTAAACTTTAATATTATATTAATTATTACTATCACCTACTACCTTATTAATTATGGGCATACATGGGAAAAAATAATTAATGCTCATTGGGAACAAATAAGTGCCTTATAAAAAGGACCAAATACACTTGTTAGTTGGTGTCTTATAATAAGAACCAGAGGGAGTATTAATGTATCTCTCCGAGGCACATGTGCTGAAGACACCTAGGGCAAAAAACATGAAGATATGGAGCCACCCATCACTATAGTACTTCTTCGATTTGTTAGGGTCAACATGAATACTGGTTTGGTCTCTTACTTATGATTTATTTATTTTATTTTGCATTATTTTAACATGCTTAATCATGGTAAAATACATTGTTATTTGGTTATTAAAAATTTAAATAACCTCTTAATATATAAAGTATGGGCATTTAACGCGAAACTGGTAACGTTCAATCCAGACATTCTAGAGGCAACTACAATGAAGGAAAGGTGAGTCATACATAGTTTATATGTTATGATACAGTCCCATATTAAGACAAAAATATAACTGACAATATAAACTATGATTTTACACAGACTTAGTCAAGATTCTTTAGGCAGCCAGCTTTTTAGCCAAATCACTTATGCAGATTATCCTACTTTAGCAAGTCACTCCTTTCTTTTCAAATGAGGATATCCATAGCAGACATTGCTAAGATTGAATGTTTATATTCCTACCTGAAACTTATATGCCATTTTCTCATTTCTTCAATAACAGTTGTTTACATACATATCATCCTGTTACGAGCATCCTTTGTTAACTATAAAACTTGCATCATAAACGAATAGGAGTATGACGTGATGACAAGGGTTATGTTACAATACAAAAGGTTGAAACACTATAACAAGAGGCCTGATTATCAATCAAAGGGAACTTTAAGATGCAGCAAATGTGATATAGATGTGTTTATGACTGTACCCAAGTTGGTGTATAATTTAGAATAATTTCACTTTAAGTAACGAAAATAATTATCAAGCATGTTAACATATTGTGCAATCAACTGCTGGTAAATGCTCGGTCATCTTCTTCGACCTCCATGCATGCTACTGAGTTGTTGGGAAAATCTCCCACCAAGATTAAAGAGGACATGCAGACGATATATATATATATAGTAAAAAACATGGTGCACTCCAAAGGTTCTTTAATTTCATGATCGTCTCATGGGTGTATAACCTGCATTTGTACAGGAGGGAAGGCATTCTCCTTTCCCTGAAGAACTTGATAATCTTACTGGGAGGGTTGTTATCAAGTTGAGGATCACGAGTCACAACATAAAACATAAATCAAGTAGTATCACTGTCACACAGCGTTGTGCTAAAAACCATTTGCTGGAACAATTCACTTATTCAAATGAAATTGTCAGTTAACTGACAAATATGAAACTCTTACAAATATATTGTTCATCCATTATTTTACACACTAAAGACGGAGTCCATTTTCATTAACATGATTTGCAGGAGAATGTCATCGAGGTCCTCCTTTGAAAAGTAAATTTTGGCTCACACATTTAGAATTGTGACACGTAATATATGTTTTTATTTTGTTGGATTTTGGAATCATCTGATTCAAGGGAAACAGTGAACAACGTGCCTCATGCTGATGGAAAGATTGCTAATGACCCAAACCTGCCGCAGCTGATAACCCCTCTGGAGTCTAAAACGTGCAGTAGACGAAGATTACCTCAATAATATAAGCCAATTTTTACCTCAAGAACAGAAAATGTCTAACATATTAAATGAGTACATTTGTTATTTGTTGCCAAGAGATACGGTTGAGTACTTTAGATCTAACTCTATAAGTCATGGAGATAATGGTAATGAAAGCTTTGACGATTTATATGACACAGAATATCTAAATGCAATTAAATGCTCAAGAATATCTCATCATAAATTGGTATTGAAAGTTGGTTTACCAGTTATATATGTTAATAAGGAATATTGATCAAGCAGCAAAGTTGTGCAACTGTACAAGGCTACAATACACAACTTAGGAAGAATGTCATCAAGGCTGAGGCGTTGAATGGCCTAAGCATTGGCAAAAAGATTTTGATACACAGAGATATGAACCCATCTGAATCTAATTAAACTGCTTTTCAATATGACAAGAAGACAATTCTCAATCACAATTTTATTTGCATTACCGATCAACAAAAGCCAATGACAATCAATATCTAATATAGATCTCTACCTACCAAGCTCAATCTTCTCATATAGGCAACTATATGTTGCACTATCAAAGGTTAAGAGTTTCAATAGGTTAAAATTACTTATATTGTATGAGTTCAATAAATGTTGTAGTGCGCTACAATAAATGAAATGAAATTTATAGAGAATTTTTTCAAAACCTTTTATTACATTAATGTTTATTATTAACATTATGTGCAACGTACGGATGGAAAGTCTTGATAGATTCTAAATCTGGTCGCTGTGAGGTGTTGATGAGTGATGATGATCAAAGAGGTGACTATCCGATCGAAGCAGGAGTTTCATGACCAACGAGCTATATATGGTCCGTAAAGCAAATTATTTAATTAATACACAATATTTAAACATACGTTATTAAATGATGATTTAGCTCATTTATAATTTGATTATTAATTATTAAATAGAGGACAGGACTCCTTTAAACGTGAGTTAATAACGATCTTTTCTTCAGGACCATTCCCGCCAACTATAGTAAATAGAGGATCGCAGGCATGGCATAGGATGCATGATAGTGTATAAGGGAAAAAAACTTGTTCATATTGATTTTTCTCGCTCCCAAATCGGCACCCACCATCGCCCGGCTAGGCGGGGCTATTGGTGCCGGTGGGCCGATGGATCTATCACTAAAGTCTATGAAGTGGGGAGAAGGTCCGGTCACGGCAGACGACGTTGGAGCAACGGTGATCGCCATTGATAAGGATAAGAACAGCGAATATGCAGTCAGATGGGCCGTGGATCACCTCGTAAGGAACTCATGCACCCTTATACATGTTCGTACCAAGGGATTTCATCCCCGTAGGTATTCTTCTCTGTCATCCTCATCATCATGATCATTATCATCAATATTACCTATCTGAACCTTAGAGAAAATCCTTATGCTTTTGTAAGATACAAATGGTGTTTGTAATATAGTGTCGGTCTGAAACGTAGAAGAACCCTTTAGATTTGGTTTGTGTCGTCCTAGGTAAATGTAATCGATGCACGATGGGTGTGCTTCAATGTGTTTCTTCCTCTGTTCATCTATGTTCATTGGGTGTTTGTGAAAATGTCTGAATAGATTTTACCCCAACTGTTACCTGGAATGACACTTTTTTTTTTCCTTCAATTCTTTTTTGTAGATAATGTTGATGATGCCCATAAAGAAGGTGTCCCTCCATCGGGAGAAGAAATGCATCAATTTTTCCTTCCCTTCCGAGGATTCTGTGCTCGAAAAGGGGTGTGTTGAACTATTCAATTCAATTTTAAACTAAAGTTAAACCCTTTCAGCTCTTCATTTCTCTCACACACGTGTTTATATATAATTGGTTTACATTTACAATCATTGAGCATTCAGATAGAAGCAAAGGAGTTGGTTCTGCATGACCTTGATGTCTCAAGTGCCCTTACTTATTATATCATTAACAACTCTATCAGAAACGTTGTTGTTGGTGCTTCTCTCCGTAATCTTCTTACGAGGTCCTTCTCTCTATGTCTGTCTCTCTCACACACACAAGCAAACATGTGATGGTAACTGACGTGTAACGTGTAGATATGGTTATATATATAAAATGCATTCTGTGTTTGGCTTTTTCAATGAATTGCTATAAGATATTGCCAAAAATAGGTAAAGTTTATGAATGACGCAAAAAATCTAGCAATTTGAGAATTGACTCTTTTTTGGTCAAGTCCAAAGTATGCTAAGTCACAAAGTGGATATGATTAATATGTACAGGTGAATTAGATCAGTTGATCAATTTTGTAGCATGTTCTTAACTGCAGGAAGTTCTTCAAAGAGGCTGATGTCCCAACTTGCTTAATCAAGTCTTTGCCTGAGTCCTGCACAATATACGTTATATCAAACGGAAAAGTAAAAAATATCAAACCAACAAGGCATAGTCTAAATCATTGCATCACAGCGACTAAATCAATAAAAGACAGTCACAGAGGAAGTTCTCGGGCTGGTGATTCACAGAGGCTTCCTTGTATCTCAGATTCTGAAGAAGAAATTCTCAGGTGTATATACCAGACATCAGTAATATTTTTGTTCAAAAATATCAATACTTTGATCACAAATTAGGGTGGTGAATTGCCTAAGATTTTAATTCTGACTCTAAAATTCATTGAGCATGATGGTATGAAATGGTTGACAATTTTATTCGAAGTGATTTAAATTCTTTTACCGACTAAAGGAAAGAAAGAAAGCATGGCAGAGAGCATTCAAGTTAATTGTTTCTAAGAACTTCTTGCTTGTCTGATCATGTTCATGATGGATTCCCCTGACTACATAATATTTACATGGCACTTAGATTCTCTCTTGTTTATACAGAGATTCAGTCAGACATGGACGTGGACAAGGCTCAGTCCTTGATGGATCATGTAATAGTCAAAATCATACCTATACACAAAATGTACCGCATGAACCAAATGGAAAAGCTGATTCACCAGAATCAAATCAAAATCCATATTCCTTCATCAGTGACATGTCAGGGCCGAATAGTTTTCAATCAAGTGATAAGTTCTTTGAAAACCAAGAAGTTTTCGAGAACTCGGACATTTGCAGGAGCCTAACTTGGAAAAGCCCAGTAAGTACCACTTTTTAGGATGACGAGAGTTTAGAATGGTTTTGCACTTATAATAATTCGTTATTTGTGTTGCATAATCAGATTAAAGATTAGATATGCTTCACCAATGGTCAATCTAGACCACAATAAATGGACGAGGCTTGAATATGTTCTTTATATATTGCCCCGCTATTTTGCTACCAAAATGATACAACCTTTTTTTCTTTGTTCAAAGACTTATTTGGGTTTGGTGTTGAGATTGGAGAAACACTAATATTATTGATCCTTGAAAATAAAAAAGGGTATAAGCCATAAGGAGGCTTTTATATAGGCAAGAATAGACTAACTCTAACCCTAAAATCTATCATAATCAAATCAAATCATAGTGATAAAATATTTATATCAAATTCCAATAGATATTAAGTAATAATAAACATCAATAATATTAATATTAATTAATTAATATTTTTAAACTTGATGTTCTCAACACAACCCATCAAGCTAGAAGAAGCTTGGACGTGAGCAACAATTAATCTTCAAGAAAATAATGGCCATCAGATCCATAGCTTACAACTCGATCAACAAAGGCTGAGGTAATAATCCACCAGCTTCACCAAGAACTAAACAACAACAAGTACTAAACCAGAGTAGAAGTTGCAACGAACGGTCTCACATGGGACCAAAGCAACAACAAACTATCTCACAATGAACCAAAGAACCAGTGAAGGTCTCACCAGGGACTAAAACACAAAAGAGCCTAGGGCCAAAAAACAATCACCAAAGGTCTTATCAGCTAGGACCAAACAACACTACAAATGTCTCTAGACGAACAACAAATGTCTCACCTTGGACCAAACAACTTATGATGACCTCATCACCAAGGGAGCATGAGATGTGAGCATGAAAAGGCTTAGATATCATGTTGAAATTGAATTATCACATTGAAGTACAGGATAAACACTAATATTATTGATCCTTAAAAATAAAAGAGAGTACAATGAGGCCTTTATATAGGCAAGAATAGATTAACTTTAACATTAAAATCTATCTGTTATGGAATAAAATACTAGGCTCATCCAAGGTGTGGCCCAACAGGAGACATCTCATACACTTGGGCTTGGAGGCACAAGAGGCCCAACAAGTCCAAACCCTAACCCTAAGGTAGCATCTATATATAGTTGGTTAACCTAAAGAGGTACACATCTTCTAAGCTCTCTCTCAATCGCATATACTGCATACAGAGCACACACACCACCCCTTTGGCTAAACGCCTCCAGTATCATCGAACTACGTGGACTTTGATCCTCTTCGAGTACGTAGGCCCTAGGTATCGCACCTAGGTCAAGTCCCTGTGCTTTGTGATCTCCGATCCTCTCGGGTATCTCATCTATGGATACTTGGGGGAGAGCTATTTGATCCTATATCTACATACTAGCCCACCTAAGGTTAGAGACTTATGTTCTACGACAGAACATTGGCGCCGTCCGTGGGGAATCGGTAAATTTCTGATTCCCATGACCGAAGAAGGTTAATGATTCAAATAAACCTGTTTCTGAAAATCATGTCAAATTAAAACATGACTTCTGAAAACGGGTTCCGAAAATCATGTCGAATTATTTACTTTATCACCGAGATTCCGGACTAATATACTTTAACACCGAGATTCCGGATTTATGATTTCTGAAAACGGGTTTGTTTACCCAGAACTCAATCATTCAAATAAATTTGGTGACATTGACGTCGCAAATAATCCAATAAAGGACTTTCACGACTTGGCAGCATTGCTACATGTACCTCGGATTCCTACATGTTTTATTTGTACATGATTTTCGAAAACGGGTTTCTTTACCCAAAATTCTACATGTTTTAATTCGACATGATTTTCGGAAACGGGTTTATGTACCTCAGATTCCTACATGTTTTATTTGTACATGATTTTCGAAAACAAATTTCATTACCCCGAATTCTACATGTTTTAATTCGACATGATTTTCGGAAACGAGTTTATTTGAATCATTAACCTTCTTCGGTCATGGGAATCAGAAATTTACCGATTCCCCACGGACGGCGCCAATGTTCTGTCGTAGAACATAAGTCTCTAACCCTAGGTGGGCTAGTATGTAGATATAGGATCAAATAGCTCTCCCCCAGTATCCATAGATGAGATACCCAAGAGGATCGGAGATCACAAAGCACAGGGACTTGACCTAGGTGCGATACCTAGGCCTACGTACTCGAAGAGGATCAAAGTCCACGTAGTTCGATGATACCGGAGGCGTTAGCCAAAGGAGGTGGTGTGTGTGCTCTGTGCGTATATGCAGTGAGAGAGCTTAGAAGATGTGTACCTCTTTAGGTTAACCAACTATATATAGAGGCTACCTTAGGTTAGGTTTGGACTTGTTGGGCCTCTTGTGCCTCTAAGCCCAAGTGTATGAGATGTCTCTTGTTGGGCCACACCTTGAATGAGCCTAGTATTTTATTCCACAACACTATCATAATCAAATCAAATCCTAATGATAAAATATTCATATCAAATCCCAATAGATATTAAGTAATAAACATCAATCATAATAATACTAATGAATTAATATTTTTAAACTTGATGTTTCATGTCTATTGAGCATGTGATAATGACGCTAGACTGTAGCTGTGAAAACTGAAAACAACTAGAAACAATCGTGGCAGTTTTCCAATATTTGGCATGTAATGAATCGTTTTGAGTGGTTGTATGGGTATGTATGTGACTGTACTACTGTGACTAAAAAGGGGGATCACTGAATAAGAAACTTAAAAATTAGGATTGATGTTTAGCACATATGCCAAGATACTGTGAAACTTTAATGTTACTACTATATGTCAGCCATTTTCAATTGTACGTTTGAATTTGTTTTTAGGTTTATATTGTGTAAAATTTAGCCGTATGTGAAACTTCAGGTTGTGTTTTTATTTTTTGAAGTATGATGGTGAGGTTTTGAGTTTTTATCAATCGTCACCTCTGATGCTTCATTCCATCTTAAATCATTAGAAACCTTAAGTTTAAATCTAAAAAAATTAACTTTCATGCCTATAGCCTGCAACTTTTTGAATTACTTTCCATCATAAGGGAATTGCTAACACATTGCTTTCCACTTCTGCATGGATTATTATTGGACAGAATCGCTTGGAGAGAGAAATAAGGAAATTAAAACGGGAACTGAAAAAAACAATGGAGAAGTATAGTTTAGCTTGCAGAGAAGCTATTGAAACAAAAAAGAAGGTAATTTCATGTTATATTTTCTAAGGATATGATATATTTTAGAATAACCTACTAAAAAAGAAAAATTAAAAAGACTGTTATTTTGTCATTTAGGTAATGGAGCTTGAACAGATTAGGGAAGAAGAAGGACGCAACCTAGAAAAAGCTAGGCTCGCTGAAGAGGCTGCATCGGCTTTGACAGAGGTAGAAAGAGAGAAAACCATGGCTGCATTGGAATCATCCCAGATGGCAAAACTCCTAGCAGAAATGGAGACTGAGAAAAGAAAGCAGGCAGAAATGAAAGCTATGCAAGAGGAAGAGGAGAAGATGAAAGCAGTAAATCTACTTGCACAAAATTTTATCCGATGTAGAAGATATGATATTTCAGAAATTGAGGTTGCAACAAACCACTTTGACAATTCATTGAAAATTGGTGAAGGTGGATATGGACCTGTTTTTAGAGGGAAGCTCGATCACACTATTGTTGCCATCAAGGTCTTGAGACCAGACATAGCATCTGGGGAGAAGCAATTTTTTCAAGAGGTAATCAAAATTTTCTTTTAGCAGATTCTTGGAGAGATGAAACATTATTTCATTTCTGATGGAAGAATGCAGCTTTATTTTGTCAAATTAGAACCTTTTATTTACAAAATTGATAGGTAACTCAAATATCCATGACGAAACAAATCCTCTCATTGGCGTTTCTCATTGTCCCTCATCGGCTTTAAATCTGAACCATACATTTGATATAACTGCTCACATCAACAACCCCATTAAGTCAAATCAACAGCTTGGATTAGATGATGAGAGATAAGGAGAAAGTTTGCCAATGAGAGAATCCTCTTCCCGAAAGAAAGTTGTTAATCTGTGAAATTTTGATCTCAAGGAGTTAAATATCATGACCAGTAAAATGCGTGACTCTTAGAAAGGCCTAGTCTAGGTTGAGCAACACCATATTCCCTCTTTCTATAAAATGTGTCCCCCAGTAGCTATAGAAGAAGAATATGATGCTACCAATGGAGGTTAGGTTGAGTGGTAAATAACTCAACACTTCTTAAGCAAGATTAAGTGTTCAAACCTTGCAAATAGAAAAAATTACATTGATAGAGATATCTTTTATTTGGGACTAATAAAACTTGAGCTGGATTAGTTGGTAGTATCGGATATCAAATACTTGTATTAAAAATAAAGTGTTACTTGCTTTCCCCAACTACATTGCAACTCTATAAGGTGTAACATTTGCAGAAGCGGGTGTCGTAGTTTAGGGCATTCACTCAAATAAATAGACTGTGAAAACAAGATTTCTATCTTCTTGTCAAAATATATAATGCTCAGGAATTGTTCCATGAGTTTAAAGTTCTATTTGTTGAGTTCAATAATCTCATGTATCTGGCATCTATCAGGATTATGAATCATAATCTGAGTTATCTTTTTAATGCAGGTTGAAGTTTTGAGCACCATAAGACATCCTAACATGGTTCTCCTCCTAGGTGCCTGCCCAGAGTATGGGTGCCTTGTGTACGAATATTTGGAAAATGGCAGCTTAGACGACCGCCTCTTCCGGAAAGATAACACCCCACCAATTCCATGGAAACTTCGATTCCAGATTGCAGCAGAAATTGCCACTGGCCTTCACTTCCTTCACCAGACAAGGCCTGAACCACTGGTTCATCGAGACCTCAAGCCTGCAAATATACTCCTCGACAAGAACTACAAGAGCAAGATTAGTGATGTAGGTTTGGCCAGGCTTGTTCCTCCATCTGTAGCTGACAAAACCACTCAATATCGTTTGACAGCTGCAGCTGGTACATTATGTTATATTGACCCAGAGTATCAAAGAACAGGATTGTTGGGTGTAAAATCAGACACATATTCCTTAGGAGTAATGCTGCTTCAGATTCTTACGGCAAAGCCTCCTATGGGTTTGTCTCACCTGGTTGAAAGGGCTATCCAAGCGGGCAAATTTCCAGAGGTGCTTGATCCCAGTGTGACAGATTGGCCTGTTGAAGAGGCTTTATCACTTGCTATGTTGGCTATGAAATGTTGTGAATTGAGGAAACGTGACAGACCAAATCTTGGCTCGGTCATTTTGCCGGAGCTAGATCGACTCAAAGATTTGGAAGAATACAGTTATGTGAAAGAAGTCACTGACGGCGATGACAGATTTGAGGGCCGGGTTAGTCAATCAACCTCTACTTAACTTTTTAGTACTCTACTTAACTTTTTAGTACTAGCTCTGCTGCTTTGTATAAAAATTAAATAACTAATTTACAGATATTAAGTAAATTAGTTATTTTTAACGTAAAATACCTTTTTTTAATTATGTGCATCAAAATTACCATTAATGATAACCCCTTTATATGTGTAATTAATAAGGATCACTTGAGAGAAAAAATTTAAATTTAAAAGATAAAGTGGATTAAGTTCTTGTATTGAAGACCAAAAAAAAAATAAACTCATTGTCTAACTCCTATATAATGATCGGAGGAAGTATTTTATTGTAAATTTAAGATTTTGAGTGATAACTAAGGGGGAAAAAACACTAATGACAATTTATTCCTGTGGTACTTGAAACACTAATGATGAGTCTTTTCTCTTTCACATTTCCAAATTTTTCTTCCTGGTTAGACCAAAAGAATAGCATAACTAAAGCTTGTAACCAGTAACATACAAGGAAAGGAACAAAAAACGTAGCAGGTATAGTTTTAAGTTATGGTTCTGTAACATGCAGAACCAAGGGGCAATGAGTAGCAATATTAATGTGGAAATGGAGAGAAGGCAGAGGAAACACGTGAAGTCTCTGAGCAAGAATTGCAGCAGCAGAAGTAAAATAATAAGAGAAGGAGGCCTCTTTGCAGCATCAAGAAAACATGTTGAGGAAGTTGCGAACAAGCAAGATAGTGCTGATGAGATAGGAAGCTGCTGGTCTTTTGGAACCTGCTCCACCGCCAACTCACTTGCCTCGTAAGTTCAATCATGTTTTGTGTTGCCACTCTGAATTGCAACAAACCATACTTTATCTGGCAACATAAATGGAAGAACCCCATTTGTTACCACTACTATTTTATTTTATTTTTTTATATAGAAAAGTTTAGGTGCATTGGGTTTCGGGTGCTCATCAAAGTCAAGGCATGCCTCCAAGTTCAAAGAGTACTTACAGATCACCTACCAACAAAATCCTTACATCAGTGGATTTAAACCCACAACCTTATGATTATGAGTCAATTTCTTTATCAACGGGACCAGCCTTTGTTGCCTACTACTCTTATATTCCTTAATCCAAGTTGGCCAAAACAAAAGGCTGGGTTCGCCAAGTCCATAAAAAAGTGCTCATACAGGATACAACTGTTGAAAGAAAATTAATTATTTTGTCAAAATCAAAATTAAAGAATATTATTCTAACGGATTCCTTCTCGTGGTGGTATCTATATAGTACAAGACAACGGGCGGAACTATGTTATGGTCAGCTGGCTTGGCCCTAACTGGCTTTCTCTTATCTTATGTATTTATATGTATGTATCATATAATATTTTATTTTATTTTGGCCAATAATTTGACCCCAGCTAAGTATTTTATTCTACGTGTTTTACTCTTTCTAATGAGAGTAATATCGTAATGATTAGTGAAAATTTTGGGGTTATAATTTTGGGAGAGTCTTGAGGTTTGACAATAGATGGCTATATATATATAGAGGATGATTAATGGCTAATTTTAATCTGTTTGGATTTATTATTTGATTAATGAATTTCTCTGTTAAAAAATAGATTATAATAGGTTATTTACTCAGTTGAAATTGAATCAGATTTTTATGTTCTTTTTAAAATATTTTTTGGGGTTCATATTATATTAGTTTTACTTTCTCCAATTATTTTATTTTGAGGTAGGTGGAATACTCGTTTAGGTGTTAATTTTATTAAATTTCATTATACATATAATTATTATGATTTGTTTGTGATATCTTTAGAATAATGTTTGGTTCATTACTCATTGAGCTGTAAGATGAAAGTAAAATTCTTTTTTGGATACCTACCGAAAATATTAGCATCATCTTATATTTTGTTTTGATTTATAATTGTCGGTTATTTTTTATTTATATTTTCAATATTATGAGATATTATTTAATAAATAGTCTCATATGTTTATTTTTTGACCCGGGTTAAAAATATTTTTTGGTTCCGCCACTGGTACAAGAGGCCCTAGCCTCCTTATTCAAGCCTTAATGCCCCTACTAATACGACGACGACAAAATAAATAATAAAATTTTAACCGCATGTTTGGTGGCCCAGTAAAAAAATTTGCTCAAAGAATTTTTCACTATAAAATTTATTAGCCAAAAATACCTTAGAAATTGGATCTTTGAGCGGGGTAATTCATCTTCATTACTACAATTGTTTTTCAACCGTGTGTAAGATATCTAAAATTATAAGCTAAATGTTTTTCTTTTGGCACAAGGTTAAAAATATGCTTTTTGTGAGAATCTAGAGTATCCATGACTCACTGTAGACTTAAACCTAATCTTTATCGAGTTAGGAGCATTGCACTTTCTAGAATTCGAACTTGTCTTCTATTCTTTATAAGGTGAGAATGTACGCTTACTATATCAACTAACAATTTATTATATACACAGTGAAAGAAGAGTTGCATCCACTAAATTAGTTGCATTATTTAAGCCCTTAAACAAATTTAAGTAATTTTTTATATTTTCTCTTATCTTAATATAAGACATATTTATCTAGTTTGATTAGATTAAGTAAGTTAGTTAAGTAAGTTAATATGATATATATTTTAAAAACACTCACGTCATATTCTTTCTCTTCTTTGATTATTGTTGAGGGAGCATCAATAAAAATAAATTAAGAAAAAATTGATAAATATAAAAAATGTGTTTTATATTTATGACCAGAACCAACTCTCCAAATATCATATATTAACAAGGGAATGGAATAATAAATTTTGTATAGAGATGTTTTCAACAATTTTCTAAAAGAAAAACTTGAGATTGAATTCTCACAATAATAGAACCTCACCTTAAAATAAAATTAAAAATACAAATTAAAAAAGAAAGAGAAGAGAAGAGGAGGAGGTCGCGAGGAGTGAGAAAACTCAATTTCAAATCTATAGAAGTTAATATAATTTTTGTTCCTCAAATTTATCTTATTTTGATTTTAATAACTCAAATTTCAAACTATTTTATTTTATTGAAAACATTGGTCCCCATAAATTAATAAAAATTTGGATCATTTTACCCCTACAGGAACTAAACCTCATGAATTAAAATTTAAGGGACTATAACTACAATATGTACAAAAGATGAGTGTTTTTCCTTTATATGCCCCTTACATGTCCATCCCTCTAATTAGAGGGATGAGGCATTTCTTTTTATTTTTTTTTATATTTTATATATCTAGATTTATATTATATGCTACTTTTTTGGATTTTTTTTTCATCTAATATCTTAAATTAATTAGTTTTCAGGATACTGGTGTTACATGATAAATATTTCTGAATGCAGAACTAGAAACTAATTATTTTGAGATACTGGATGCAAAAAAAATTCTAGAAAGCAGCATTATAAATCTAAATATATTTTTTAAAAAAATTCTCATCCCTATAATTAGAGAAATGGACATATAAAGGGCACATAAGAGAAAAGCTCTCCACAAAAGATGATATCAACCCCATCAATAATATTCGAGCAAAAAAAAAAAAAAACCCATCAATAATATTCTGTGGAATAAACTACTTCCGTTTTGTCACTGAACCCGGTCCGTCTTTCGATGATATTGGACCGACCTCTGTCCTAAGTCCTAACCCCCAAGTTTCTCGCTTCTTTTTCCCTGGCCCAAGGAAGCTGAGCTTCCTCTGTGCTTTCCCGTGCCCTCTCTTTCTCTCTTTATCATTTTGATCCCCGAAACCCTAACCGGAGCGTCTGGAAGCCTCTCCAATGGCGTACCAGACCCTAATCGCGACTCAGAATCCGGATTGCCGAATCAAACACGCCTTTACAATCCGTACAAGGACCTCGAGGCACCTATGCGAAATCTTTACCAGCTTCCGACATCCCCTGAGTACCTTTTCGCCGAAGAGGCCCACCGCAAGCGCCGATCCTGGGGCGAGAACCTCACCTTCTACACTGGCTGCGGATACCTCGCCGGCGCCGTTGGTGGCGCTGGACTGGGGCTCGTTGATGGAGTTAAATCCTTTGAATCTGGCGACACCACAAAGCTTCGGATTAACCGGGTTCTTAACGCATCTGGCCATGCGGGTCGGTCTTGGGGCAACCGACTTGGTGTGATCGGGTTGATGTATGCCGGTATTGAGAGCGGGATTCAGGCCGTAAGGGATACTGATGATGTCTGGAACAGTGTGGCAGCTGGGCTTGGCACGGGTGCATTGTATCGAGCTGCGAGAGGAGTGAGATCCGCTGCGGTGGCCGGAGCTGTTGGTGGAGTTGTGGCGGGAGTGGTTGTGACGGCGAAGCAGGCTTTGAAGCGCTACGTGCCAATATGAAGTGCTTATGTTGTGTGAGCTCTTATTTTTTATTCCTTTCATATCAATTTTGAGTTAGTATGTAGTACAAGTTGTAGACAGTAGGTTACCAATGTGTGGCGGCTGGTGTTAAATCTGCTGTTACAAATCATTGTTCGAATGCAAAATTTCATCTTGATGATGGCTATCCCTTCCATTGAAATTTGTGGAATTACGCTGTAATCAATAATTTTGAGAGATACAATTTTGTTCATAGCATCAGCTATAGCTTGTGAATGCATAAAAGATTTTGAAAATACTGTATACTGGTTTTGTCATTTTTATGATAAGTACGAACACTAAGCACATTCTGTTGAGATTCATGAGCTTAGGGTATCTGTGTGGATTTTATTAATCTACTGATAGTAGATTGATGCCGTACTTTATCAGATGAGATTGTAAATTTAGGCTCAGGTAGGAACTATAGGAGTGTGCACATATTAAAGATCTTCTATTTTGAGGATTGTGTTTAGCTTGTTTTATGCATGAATTCTGCGTCATATAACGCTTGAATAGTTTTTTTTTGGCTTTCATAATCAAATGATGTCAAGTTTGGAAATTGCTTCAGGGATTTAAATTGGCTTGTAGTAGATAGTTGATGAATGGCATGTTATTATTCATCTGATTTCTACCTGTGGAAATGGGATATCATTATTTTCTCCTATTTAGATAGGCGGCGTGAAATAGCTGTTATATGGAAGATACCCTCTTACCCCGTACTTGGAAAGCCTGATCTACCTTGTTCATTTTTTCAATGCTTCCATTCAAAAATAATTTTAAGTGAAATAAGCCCATTCCTTCACTTTTTCTTTCTTCTCACTTTTTTCGGGTGCTGTTTTCCAAATAATTTAATGTCAGCCCCATTGATTAAAGTTACATGACTTGCGTTATAAGTCATTATTTTGTGGTTGTCCAAATAAGTTAATGTCAGCCCCATTGATTAAAGTTACATGACTTGCGTTATTTTGTGGTTGTGGTGATGAGGAACTTTTTACTCAATCTAAAATCAGCAACATAGAGTAGTTTGCTGGACTCTGTTATTGTGGTTTTGGTTAATTTATTTGAACTGTTGGCAATCACTATCTACAGTTTGCCTCGAAGTCCAACTTAATCATCTATCCTGGTGTTTATGGTTTGACTTCTACTACTAATAATAATAACCTAAAACTGTGTGGAACCTGGTTGATGGTTCTTATGCCTCTATCATTATGTCGAAACTGGTTGATGATTCTTATTTTCCATGCTAGTTGTAGGAATTTTCAGCAGCTATTATGTCAGACAAGGTACTCATCTGTAAGTGGCCACAGGTTTATATCTTGCAATTTCTTGTGTAGTATTCGTAACGGGCAACAGTGCCAGTTTGAAACCATTCGACCAAAAACTGTGCCTTTTGTCAAGTTTGCTTACTTAAAGCTAAACGTTGCGTAAAGGACCAGGCTGTTGCCTCCATATTATGTAGGGGTACTATCTAGGAGCTTGAATAAAGGTTTTTGTCTCGATGTTTTGCCCGTCTTAATATATGAATTTCAATCATTCTGCTTCACTGTGATGCTAGGTTCTTGCGGCGGAAGATGAAGTACTATAGCTAAAAGCCAAATACTAAAGCGCTCTTTTGTTGCCAGTTATTAGTGATTCGTCGTGTACTACCTCCTATTCTTAATACATGAGGAACGAAATCTTATATTAAAATAAAGGACTTGAGGTAGAATATAGGAGTAACTATTAACTATTCCCTTCGATCTTAATTTTTCGATCTTAATTATAAGATATATTTTTGGAGAGATTAAAAACAGTAGTTAAATTAGCTAATTACGTTTGTTTTCCCAAAATGCTCTTATTTAAAAACAAAAGTAGCAAAAGAGAGAGTAAGATGTACATAGTTTTAACTAGTCTTAGCTTGAATGACATGCGGTGTAAATGCAGGTACTATTATGCTTAGATCAAGAGGCTCTAATGTTAGTAATTAAATATGATAAAAATTGCATAAAATTATTTTATTAAAAGAAATAAGAAATAAGAACAATATAATTGAGGTGTATGCTTACAAGCATTATTCACTTCATAAAATAGATAGGTGTGTTATTAAATTATTATTGTGTTTAATTATTATTGAGAAAGTATCAATAAAGATATTTTGGAAAGAAATTGATAAAAATAAAAAAATTGTCCTATAATTAGGATTAAAGTCAACTCCCAAATGTTATCCTATAATTAGGACAGGAGGGAGTATCATTTTCATAAAATATTATTGACACAATCTCGCTTCCTTGATTTTTTAATGGCAATTTTTATATTAACAGAACAAAGTTTGCAATAAATTTTTTCATGATTATTTTTAAACAAAAACTAAATTAATAATGCGTTAAATTTGTTGCGATTTATTAAAAGAATCATCTATAATCATATTTTCACTTTTGAGAAAAATCTAAATTATATAAAAGAAGTACTAATATAAAATCAAATAAGAATAACTTAGATTTGTAATACAAGAAATGTTGACATCCTCATATATATTTAAATTAATGAAAGAAAAATAACAAATGATAAAGCTTTAAAAATTCAAGGAAGAAACAATGTTAGACCTAAAAATAAACATACGCATGATTTGAATTATTTATTATAATATATATATATATCATAATAGTACACTGATATGATTTTTCTTAGTTTTATTTTACTTCTAATCACTATTTACTAGTAATTTTTATGTATTTCGTACTTTTTATTTGTTTAAATGATCAAGATATATTCAGGGAAAAAAATGATCAAGCTTAGTGCCTGCTGCTGCTGCGAGTGGCATGATTGGCTCAAGAAGCTGACCTTTGGTGTTTGCCGAATATGAATGTGAATGTGAATGTCTTCTGTAGGGACTCACTAACTTGATTCAACTATGTGTCGAATGACTGATAATGTATGTATTCTTCTTAAATTTGTCATAGCCCATTATCCGGCTTTAAGGTCTGCGTGGTTTCAAGATTGTTCTTCGTAAGCTTTATTGCGTCTCTCTGCATTGTTGTGTTGATATCGCCTAACTATGGAGCAAGCATCTATGTAAAGAAATGAAGAGCAAAATTATTGATATGAAATGACTTGAGGTATTGAGTTTAAGAAATAACGATAAGGATGATCTTAAAATGTAAGAAGAACCAAATATAAATAATGGCGTATATTAAGAAGAATATTATTGATAATGCGTCTCTTGAGTGTTTGGATCAGCAGTTGTGTTTAATGATGGAATATTATTAATCAGGACAATTGCTTTCAATCTTTTGAAGTCTCATTCTTACATGCATGTTATGTTTAAAACTGAAGAACTAGGTCAAATACAAGTCCCACATCGGACAAACTTCAACTACCTCTAACCATTATATAGAAGAAACGTGCAGCCTAACTTGTTCCTCCGTGGGTACCCGATTATGTTGGAATGATCCTTGCATGTGGGGACACTAATCATTCAAATCAGAATAAGCCAACTGCCGGGCACTCTTTTTTTGTCTCCGCCGCCAGTGACTTCCGACCACCGTCAACAAGGATTATGTACGGAAAGGAAAGTGAAAAAAATAACCAAATTAATAATTTATAAACTTATCATAAGAGTGAAAAAGAAAAAACTAGTTGTATTTAAGTAGGGGTGTTAAAAGGATCAAAAGATAGCAGACTAGCTAGTAATGCTTGGGCAAGACATTCTGATGAATTTGGTGAGAAATTAGAGAAGAAGCGATGATTTGGAAATCCATATATGATTTGGAAATCCATCTGTTTAATCAGGAATCTCGAATTCGAACTCTGATACTACGGCAATGTTAGATACTTGTAATCCTACTCAAACACGATTTGAATTAATTTAGAGTTTCGACTTTTAATAAATCCTCCAAATTAAGAGAATACGGGATGCTTTACCAAAATAAATAGCTCATCACATTCAATAATTGGGACTTTATTTAAAAAATGAGTAACATTTTAATTTTTTATAGGCAAAAAATGGAACTGTTTTCAATTTCTTATGATTTTTCAATGATTTTTTTTAAGAGAAATAGTGTAGTTTTCTTTTTTTTACTTAGAGCCCCTCCCCTCCCCTCAAACCAAACATACTAGAAACTCTCTTGCAAGCATATAAGCTATTCTTTTTTGGTGGCTTCGATCCTAATTATAGGACAAAATTTGTCTTATAATTAGGACCGAAGGTAATACTAATTTTGATTTTCAGCATTTTCTTGAAAGAAGTCCTTCTCTAAACATTTAGAATCAACCATATCTTTGACTGGCCAAGAATAAAAACAAAAACATTAACCATATCTTTGTCCGGCCCTATTACAAGAAATATATAAGAAATTAAAAAAAAAAAAAAACGGAAGGCCAATTGGACGTAAGAATAGAGAAAATACTGTTGTGTTTATTTAAATGTATACATTGCATCAACTATTAATATACTCTCATTTCTCTTTTTTTTAAATCTTAAATCTTAAATCATGTTTCCCATTTTTTGACCCACACGTCATCTCTTACGTGTTCAACATTTGCCAGTTGGAAGGAACACAACTCACCCGGGTCGGCTGATGTTGTTTGCTTCTGATTAACTAACAAAGTTCCATGTTTCAATAGTCACGGAGACGAACATGTGCTTTTGAATTCATCTACGTCTGCGTTCCAACCGTCACATCACTACGACAGCCATGGATAATTACTCGCAAATGACATACAATACCTTAAATACCACATCAACCAGACAATTGTGGCGAAAATCGGTGTGTATCAACTTATTCTCTCGTGGGAAAACTGAAGAAGCAGCATGTATACAAGAAGCTTACCGTGTGAACACTATTTGATATTTCAGTCCCACATCGAATACGTTGCCGCTACCTCAAAACTTTATATACCAGAAGCTCGCAGCAAGGGTCGTCCCCGAGGGAGCACCGATCGATCCAAAATGCATTTGCCAGGCCATGGTAAACGGCGGGGTTCACATTATGTGCTTGACATTTTTTTTTATTTTTTTTATATGTTTTATTTATTTAGATTAAAATTATATGTTGCTTTCTGAATTTTTTAAATATATCTGTGTGCAGAACTGAAAATTAATTAATTTGAGATACTGAGTACAAAAAAAAAATTCAGCAAGTAATATATAATTTTAATCTAAATAAATAAAACATATAAAAAAATTTAAAAAAATAAAATAAAATGTGCTTGTCCCACATAAGAAGCACATAAGGGAGAAGCACCTTATGTGCTTCCCTCTCTCCACCACCGTCTTCATCAATCTTCTTCCATCATCACCGTCAGTTTTTGCCTGTCTCCGCCATTCGCCGGAATTTCTGATATCTAAATGTTAGGGTTTCATTAACTGTTTCTAACAAGTAATTTATAATATTTCTTACACTAGTGGAAAATGCAATTGTTGGGATGGTCTTACACAGTCCCTTCTCCATGATATTACCATTAATAATAATGTTATTCCTTGAAGCCTTATTTATGGAGCTAGCTGAGGATCCTTCAATTGCTGGAAATGGGATATCATTATATGGAAGATACCCTCTTACCCCTTACTTAGAAGCCCTGATCTACCTTGTTCATCTTTTCGATGCTTCCAATACATTAATTCGAAAATACTCCATTTTAAGTGAAAATAACCCCATTCCTTCACTTTATTTTTTTCTTCTCACTTTTTTTGGGTGCTCTTTTCCAAATAATTTAATGTCAGCCCCATTGATTAAAGTTACATGACTTGCGTTGTTTTGTGGCTGTGGTGATGAGGAACTATTTAGGCAAAATCATTCTGCTTCACTGTGATGCTAGGTTCTTGCGGCGGAAGATAAAGTACTATATCTAAAACCCAAATACTAAAGCATTTGTTGCCTACCTGAACGAAATCTTAAACTATCTCAAATTCTAAATATAGAATAAAATTTGTAGGGTAAATTGTATTACAAACTTTGTTTTATATTTAGGACAATATTAAGAACTTGAAGTAGAATATAATAAAAAAATAAGCCATGAATTGGTAATTGTGGATGGCATAAGCAGTGTGCCCATGGGGATTACCAAATGGCAGGGGAATGTGAGGATATTCTTAAGGAAAAAAAAGGAAAAATCTCTTTAAGGTGTCAAGGACCAAATAAATATCAAAAAAATCCCACAAAAAATCTCATTAACAACTCTTTCGATAGGTGATTAACAACTTCATCGGTAGGTTTTAACAACTTTTTGACATCAAAATTTTCTGTAGGACTTTTCTTGACATTTTCTTAATCCTCTAGGACCTTAAAGGTATTTTGCAAAAAAAAAAAGCTTGAGCATGTTTAGAACATAACTCCGCAATAAAATGCCTCCTTATTACAAATTATTCCAGGGAAAGAGCCGCTTTACCCCTCAATGTAACCAACTAGACAGGAAATGAGAGCATTTCTCAAAAGAAAATTGTCAATTATTCACAACCTCAGGCACGAACGTGCCCCTTTATGGGGTAAAGTAAAATTTCAAATGCCCCTTCCGACCCTGCTTATTCAAATTACAAAATTGAAAATTCATCTTCTGAGAAAAGACTAATAAACTTCAATCCAAGACTGGTCAGGAATACAATCCACCAAACCTAAATGGGTAAGTGGATAGAGCCTAGCTTAACTATTCTCATTCCCGCCTTAATAATCAAGTTGAAAAGATTCCTCAATGAAGTATTTGGGTATTATCTTACAGCAACATTGACTCTGGATTTTCAATATAGTTCTTGAATGCTTTCAACCATTCAGCACCAATTGCACCTGGACAAACAAAATAAGATGCACCATTAACACCTGACGTCACTAATTCACATAGAACAAACTTGATGACTGAAGCTTTAATCAAAGAAGTATTACCATCTATTACGCGATGGTCACAGCTGAGAGTTACCGACATGAAAGAAGCAAAATTATATTCTCCAGGCCCCGAACCCGGTATGACCCTCTTCTCGGCTGTTAAAGTATATGACAAAGTACCAAGTGTGAAGACAAAAATCAATGACTGGTTAAAAAATTAATAGATTGGAAGGCCCTATAGTATTCTCACCAGATCCAACTGCAAGAATGCCTGACTGAGGTGGATTGATGATGGCACAGAACTGTTTGATGCCAAATGGTCCTCCCAGGTTAGAAACTGTGAATGTACCTCCCTGCAGAGTGAATCAGCCGAAAATCCACGTCAGAATGAGATCATCTTTCACAGGCCAATAAGCATTCACATAACTTCTATTACCTCGTATTCTTGGGGTTTCAAGCTGTTTTCTTTGGCTTTTGATGCCAGTTGTTTGACCTCTTCTGCTATCTTTGAGAGGCCTTTCTTGTCTGCATCCTGCGAATATTACCAATAAGGCAAGTGTGAAACACCATAATTGAAACTAAAGACATAAGTGTCGTTCTATTAAACAGAGTGTGAGTTACCCTGATAACAGGAACAAAAAGTCCATGATCAGTCTGCACAGCAACATTAACATTCACATTGTGATACCTGCATAAAATAAAATTTACATGTTAAATCAGATGGGATATACAAATTTTGATGGCAGCATTTGCAGATGAATCTTTTGACTTACTGGCGAATATAATCATCTGTCCATGAACTGTTACATTGAGGAACTTTACGCAGAGCCAAAGCAGCAGCCTGAAATAAATAAGATACAAAGTTGATGTGAGCATATCAATTCGACACAACAATATCACTATCAGTTTTAGCCAGAATCGCAAAGGCTTAGAAACGTGATCATGTGATAATAGGGCAAAATTCACTAACAATACTTTGTATTCTATGTTTTGACACAAGAAAGGAAGTTTATGCCAAGTTCAATTGCTGCCTTTCCAGTTTCCACCCAATACCCCTTTTCTCTCCTTTTCATTGACAGAACCAAGTTACCCTCTAAATTGATAGAATCTGAAGTCTGTACTCCTATATACACAACAACTGCTGCTCCTCCATTAGATCATTTAAGTCCAAAATTCATGAGCCTTAACATCTCCAAAAAGACAATCTGCATCTCTCAAGCACAATTATATTGATCAGAGACAAATGCAATACCTTGATTACAAGGTCATTAATTGAAATCCGAGCCCCACCAGATGCTTCTTGCAACGAATTGAGTTGAACACGCAAACTGCATATAAGTAGCTTAAATTAAAGAATGACAAGTAGCCTTATCCCTGTAAGTAAGGTCAGCCATATGGACTCCATTATACCATAGCTATGCCATTGCAATAGAGAAACTAACCTCATGAGCTTGTCAACACATGTATCTACTGTTACATAGTAATGAGGAATAGTTTGTTTGGATAACAGTAGGCGAGAAGCTGTGATCTGTCAAGATATAAAGAGTTAGTTTCAAGCAAACAAACATCACTTGTAAAGTGAAAGTTATGGTAATGGAAGTGCATTACATAAAAGTGAATACAAGTAGGACAAAGTAAAGGTGCTGGAATAAAAGGACCAAAGCGGCCATATAAAAACAAAGGCTGGATGTATACAAATTTAGCTATCCCAAAGGACTTGTATATTAATTAAAAAACATAGTGATGGAGGCAGCACAAAAACTGGACATCACTTTTGTCAGCTGGTAGACAAATATTTATGTCCTTAAATATTCAATCCTACCAACAGATTAATAATCAAGATTCCATATTTTGGTGAAAGGTAACTTCGTATTCACAACAAAGACACAGCCTAAACAAAATGGTCTAAGATTAATGCACGCCAGTGTCAACCAATAAATCTCAGAGCACCATTCTATAAGACAAATTTGATTTGATACGCTACCTTCCTTATTTGAGAGACAGGAATGTCAGTGTAATCCAAGGCTGCATCCCCAACCTTGGTCTTCGAGGCTGCTGAAACCTCCTTAACGCCAGAAGCTGCATGGCAAAAATTGTTATCCAAATCAACTCAATCAGCTAAGGGCAATACAATACCCTATAGCAAGCGCAAAAAAAAGATCCACAGAGACATCAAGGCGCACAGAAAGAGACAGAATAATACCCAAGTAATCATCAATATCACCCTTAACAATGAGCCCTTCAGGTCCTGTTCCTTTAATGCTTGAGAGAGGAATCTATATAGTTGACCAAAAATCATAATATATCTTCATAATGGCTTATTTCTATTATTTATCAAACAACTTTCAACCAGGGCACTTCATTAACTCACATTTTTCTCTTCAGCATACTGTCTAGCAAGAGGACTGGCAAATATGCGATCTCCAGATGGAGGGGATGCACTAGGTTTGGAAACTTTTTGCTCAGGTTCTTGGGCAGGCTCATCCACCACCTCTTTCTTTAGTGGTGGAGGGGCAGATGGTTCTTTAACAGGGGCAGCACTGGCGCCTGAGGCGGAAGGTTGGTAATCTTTAAACTTTGCAATATCATCCTCATCTTCAACAGTTATAGCGATTATCTACGGAAAAAAATTGTTTGTTACTGAGACTGTTACCTCTGCATGTAAAACTAAAGGTGTAAACCGGTAAACTTTCACTATGTAGTATGTACAGATGTTTTTGTGAAACAGCAAATAGAAATTCCCACCAAATTTTTTTTTTTAAATTTTGGGTGGGGGGTTGAAACTTGTAACTAGAGTATGATACCTCTCCAACTTGGATTTCTTTTGATCCATCCCCACGTACTATCTTGGCAAGATAACCTTCCTCCATGCATTCCAACTCTACTGTTGCTTTATCCTTCAAAAGTTATGTATTGAGATGAGATGTCAAGGCCCACATAAAGGTCATACTATACAAAATAAGTCTTCAATGTCAATAGCACAAGAACCCTACAGTTTCAACTTCACACAGAACTTCACCAGGAGAAACTTTTTCCCCTTCTTTCTTCAACCATCTTGCAATGTTGCCCTACATACAAGTGTGAATCAGTAGGCAGAAACAATAAGCCACTGGATAACAAACTCATAAGCTTCAGAAAGATACATACCTCAGTCATTGTAGGTGATAGAGAGGGCATTCCAATCTCTTGATGCGGAGGAAGGCCTGAAAGATATTTGCCAACATTGGTAATGAAACATGTACGCTATAATTACACTAGTTATACAAGTGTCCTTAAAAAAATATAAAACCCAGCAAACTCTTGTAAAATATAACGCCATTGATGAAAGAATCAAAGACATCCCATTATAACAGCTAACAAGTTCTTATATGATTTCTAGTAAAATCATAAAACATTAAACTCAAACAAAATATCAGGAGACACCCTTGGAGTTTTAAGGGAATGAATGTAAAACAATCAGAAGACAACCAATTAAATTCTTTCATTAGGGGTTATCAAAAAGAAGGAACCTTATTTTTAAAATTATTAATCACATAAGAGTAGATATAACAAAGTTACATTCAACATGAATGGTAAAGCAGCAGATGCCAGAGCATGTTGTATTGCAAATTGTTCAGTAAGAGCAAGATGTATACATCGTACGTTCAAGCTATGCCATGAGAGCTTCTTCAGAAATGATCAGTATTTAAGGAATACAAGATTGTAATATATAAATTATTAACACTTTGATAAATACCCAATACAAAACAAGAGAGAGGAAAAGGGCTTGAATCACAAATAAAGTAAGAGACCCAAATAGCCAAAGAAAGTACCTGCAGCTGATGCATAAGATCTCCTGGATTGTACCTGAGAACTTTTATTAGGGGGAGGAAGCAATCAGAAATTGCATTAGTACGTATTACCCTGTTGAAGCAAGATAAATACCCAACAAACATTTTAAGAAATACCATGAATTCTCATTGTATAATGAACCCCGGGTGAAACATGTTGAGATGTTTCTAGTCTGTGCACCAAATGACAATTTCTACAAAAGATAGAATTGAGCAATTGCATCCAGGTCAGCTAGAAAAACCAGCTTGCTATAGTAAAGAAAGCACAGGCAAGGACAGCATTGGTTGATAGCACAGAAAGAAAAACTTCTTGTAACATATTGTTCATTCGTCATAAACTGAGTTTAACTTACAGCGTGATAGGAGGCAGGCTCAGAAACGCTCTTTCTTGTTGGGGTCTGGTAACCATGAAATTGGGTTTTGCAATTATCTGAAAAATAATTTACTCCTCCATTCATAACTATTAAGAAATGAAAATTTAGGAACTTCAAGAAAGTACAAACCAAATCATAACTTCCTACATATGCATACATAAGGTATTTGTTTATTTCAAACAATCACTGAATAAATAGGAAAAAATAAAAAATAATAACAGCCAAGTACCTTGATTTCTGTTCATAGAAGGTTGAGCCTCACTAGAGAAACAACGAGCCAAACGGGCACGTTCATGTTGTAACAAGTTGGGAGCATTCCTCAACTGCAAGAACACACACATGTCTCACTTTAATATTTCATAAGCAACATGGAGTAGATGGGCACCAAAGCAGAACACTCCATGCACATTGGTACCATATCAGACACAGCATCAAACTAAAACCAAATATGATATGACATATTTTTTTGAAAAAATGAAAAGATATTCAGGTAGGCATAGTGTATAGGTTCAACATAATAATTGTGCTGGTGATAAGATCTTAAAAACAGTATATAGGCATGATGAGGTCAAATTTCATACAACCCTTTCAAAAGTTCCTCAACCAAAATAACCACAGAAGCACAGAAAGGCAATGTTAAGAACAAAAAACCATAAACATACATGTACAGTTGTACACACACCCTTCTGGTTAACAACTAGTTTAATGGACATTTCAAACAAAAATTAGGCAGAAGATGTTTTAATATATCAAGAAAATTAGGAAATTGGGGGAAGCTTTATTGTTGTTTATAAGGAAAAATGAGTAACAAAATTATTTACAACAGTAAATGTAGATAAATGCAACTAATACCACCCAGAAATTACACAATATAAAATCATCCTTGCGTTGCGCCCAGGAGTGTTGAACAAAGAAATGAAGCGTAACGTGATACTTTTGTGTATAACAACTGGAAAGATCACTCTGATAGATTGCAAGCTTTAGTAAGAAGTTAACATGTAGTGCAAATGTAAACAGAACTCGTCAGAGAGATCCATGATAACAAAATACTTGTGGTTTAGTAAGATAAAGATGTGGGGAAATTATGCTCCAAGGACCCATTTGGAAATATCAAAATGCTCAATTTCCGCAAAATAAAACAAAAAAATCAAAGCTTTAAATGAAAATGTCCAGCATCCATAAAATCTCCAGATGAAGAAATACATCCCAATGGAATTGCGCACATACTCTGCTTGTACATGTCGCGATACGATGTAGGGATAGATGCATAATCAAAGATACAATAAAGCAAGCTCGATAGGAAAAAAATCAGAAGGATGATCATGCTACCTTTCTGGAGTGATGGATTATACGAGATGCGTAAGACATGTTGCTTTCGACCCCAAAGAATGAAACTAGCGGAAACCAAAAGTGAGCAGGAAGAAAATGAATGTCCAAATGGGGTTGAAAGATCGGTGTGAAATGGTTAGGTGGGCTGAATCCGTAGGGTTTGGTCGCAGATCGGAAGTTGATGACGGAAATAAAGCACCCCAGACAACCGGTCCGACGCTATTTTACCATTTTCTTTGGGTGGGCTTTTTACTTTTATTTCTTTGAATAATTTATATTGGGAAAATTTTAAATAAATACGATTTAAACTTGAAATATTTTAAAAAGTATGTTAATACATGAAAATGATAAATAGGTCTTAGAGAACTTATCTGGATTTTGAAATGTTGTGCTTTTATCAAAATATCTCTTAAGTTTTTTTAAATAAAAAACCCTCGTTGGTATTGGAGCTCTAGCGGCCGACAATACCCGTACGTGGGTTTCGGCGACTAGTGGCGGGAGCTCCATAACAACTTGAGTAATAAAACTGACTACTTGAACTCTTTAAGCCCTATCAAACGTCATTGACAAATTGAATAAGGCATTGACAACTTTAGTATTAGTAATAACAACTTAAGTGCAGTAATTAATAACCTCAGGAGCGGAATTTATTAATCGTTATACTCAAGTTGTCATTATCTTTATTTAACTTCTTAACAAAGCCGGAGAGGGTTTATGGAACTCAAGTAGTCAATCTTTATACTAAAATAATGAATTTCAATACTCAAGTTGTCACTAAAACTTCTACGGCGAGGGGCTCTTTCTTTTTTTAAAAAAAAAAAAGAAAAAAAAAAGGAACATTATGGTAAAAACACAACATTTCAAAATTTCACAATAGTCTCTTAGACCTTTTTGTCATTTCCATGTGTTAACACAATTTTTTAGATATTTCAAATTCAAAAGGTATTTATTTAGAATTTTCTCATTCATAAATATCAATCTCAAAATAAAAATAAAAAATTTATATTAAATATTAATTGGGCATGTTTTCCATATAAGTCACACTATTCAATGATGCCTTATTAGCATTCTAGTAGTTTTAAATTGATGCTATCATCTTTTTTCTATCTCTATTCTACTCTTTAAACTTTTATTTGAGTGCCGTAAACAGTAGCCACAGACACAATGGAGTAATGATTCCCCACACAACCCCATGTCCTCATTAACATAGAGAGTTAGCTTTGATACCACTTCTGATACCACCTATAACATTCAAACGCATTTGATATCATCTATGATACCACTTATAATGAAGAATTTCCTTGAGCTCGCTAAAATAATAATAACATCCAGTATGCCAATGTTGTCAAACTAATGAGTGATCACACCACAGCTGCTAACCTTGATTTATCTCAGGTAGGGTTTGTGAGCTATTCTGAAAGAACTTTTGGTTATTCCACAATCATATATGTTTGAGGTCAAGGAGGCTAAGTTGTTCCCAGTATTACGTTAAATAGACTCCCTTTATTGTAATTGAAAACAGGAAGCTAGGCTTGGGTGAGTTTCATGGATTCTTAAACTTTTTGACAGTGTGTACCGCAAATCTTGTCAGAGGATATTAAATAATATCCATCGTTTTCGAAATCGTTTGCTTTGGCGTATCAAGAAGACCAATGTATGGAATTCACAATCCACATCTAGGGGCCTAAAGTCAGAACAAAGACTTGAGTCCGACTCTAATACCACCTATAACATTCCAGCATATATGATATCATCACTGATACCACCTATAACATTATGTCACATCCGATACTCACATCAAATTGAGTAATGAAATTGACTACTTGAACTCCTTAAGCCCTATCAAGCGTCACTGACAAATTGAATAAAGTCAATTGACAACTTTAGCATTAGTAATGACAACTTGAGTGTAATAATTAATAACCTCGGGAGCGGAATTTATCGATCATTATACTCAAGTTGTCATTGTCTTTATTTAACTTCTTAACAAAGCCGGAAATGGTTTATGAAGCTCAAGTAGTCAATCTCTATACTAAAATAATCAATTTTAATACTCAAGTTGTTACTAAAACTCCGACGGCTACAGGGTTCTTTTTTAAAAAATAAAAATTGAGGGGCATTTTGGTAAAAACACAATATTTCAAAATTTCAGAAGAGTCCCTTAGACCTATTTGTCAATTTCATGTGTTAACAGAATTTTTTAGTTTTCAAAGTTCAAATGGTATTATTTAGAATTTTCCCATTTATAAATATCAATCTCAAAATAAAAAATATTTATATTAAATATTAACTGGGCATGTTTTCCATATAAGTCACACTAATTATAATAGATAAGGCTTTATCTATTTTTCTGCGATGATGCCTTATTAGCCGTCTAGTTTTAAATTGATGGTATCATATTAAATAGTATATAAATATTCATATTCATATAGAAGAGAGATTTAATTTAAATTAGAAATACTGCAATTTATGTCTGCAAAGTCATAAAAATCGGTGCGTGTAGATGTCCAAAAATTCTCTTTGAAACCGCGAGAATCTGCAAGGAGTCAAGGTCTCGTGCTTTCAAGTAATAAAAACTAGCTTCTTATTCAGCTTGACAACCTCGTTTTGAATTCAAAAATGTACAAGTTTTAGATTTATGTTTTAGTAATTCCGTCAACTGAAATGAAATATATGCGTTCATTTATTTATTTTAATATTACTTTTTATGTGATTATATATGATTTTTTTGATATTTGGATTATGTTTCTCCGGTCTTCAATATAAGATATATTTATTTAATTTGATTATATTAAAAGTTAGTTAAGTTAATTAATATGATATGTATTTTCTAAAATACCATAATCACATTTCTTAATTCTCTTTTTTTTTCTCCTTGATTATTATTGAGAATTATCGATAGAGGCAAATTAAGAATAAATTGGCAGGTATGGAAACTGTCTTATATTTAGGATCAATATCAACTCTTTAAATATATCTTATATTAAAAAGTATTATTTTATCCATAGCGCTATAACGGGATTAACTCATTAAGCCATTCATCCTTAAACTCTTGCTTTAATAGTTGGATAACTTGTCCGATTTGCACGAATAGAAATTGAGTCCAGTAAAAGAGGCTAGTCCCTTATAATGTAATAAACTAATGTTCAAATTCCTAATGAAAGATGTGCACACGTTTAATGTCTACCAAAGCCTCGAATATGATAGGATTACTTCCAATAAAAGGATATATGTGCTGAGAGAGAAAAAAAAATCTTGTCTGATTTTCAACACTCCTTCCCATCCTTAATATATTTTGTTTTTTTAATATAAGACATAGTTTTTATATTTATCAAACTTTTTATAATTTGTCCTATTGACACTTAATCAACAATAATCAAGGAAGATAGAGAATGATAAAATTATGGAAGATGACTATAATGTTTTAGAAACCATGTGTCATTTTAACTAATTTAACTAACTTCTTTTATATAATTAAATTAGAAAAACATGTTCTATAGTAAGAACAAAAATATGCACTTTGTCTGTTGATCTAGGTGGTGGGCACTAAAGTTTTATTTTTAATATAATGAATATATATGATATGATTAAGGGTACTGGATGCCCTGTAAAAAATATAAAGAAAAGGATATCAAAGCCTTAATTTTAAAAAAAAAAATATCAGAATAATCTCATGACTTGTCAATAGTTATCATTTCACTTGTCAATGACTGTCCTTTCATTTGTTATTGACAAATTATAGAACTGTGTTGATATTATTTTTATTATTTGGGATATTGATGTTATTTTCCTAAAAATGTATTAATTGATTGATTTCACCTAATTTGTAATCACTTATTATTATTTAAATATATGATGTACACATCATATGCTATTTTAAAAGTGGCAATATCACAGCTGTTTACTATTCGTTTTTACATAACTTTCGCATCAATACTATTCGGTGTCGTGTGGTTAATTGTTGTTTTGTGTTATATTTGACAAAGTTACGTGGCCGTGTGACGGATACTGAAAAAAAAAATCAGAAGTTGATTAAAAGGATGACACTTGAAGTTTGTTTTAAGCTTGACATTGATTGAGTGGATACATTTTGATTTGTCGCTGTACTCAATAACTGATAGTAATCTTTTTCTAACTGTGCATTGTGTGCGTATTTTTTATAAAATGAGTTATGAATTGCTTATTAAATGTTGTTATTAACTTATTAATTATTGACAATAAACCTACTTTAAAATTTTACAACTTTAAAATTCTTTTTTTATTATTTTCTCTTAAATTATAGCTTTTCTTCCCAGTAAATTACTTATGGTTTGTTTTGTTGTGATTATATGTAGAGTAATTTGATTTCATTTGAAAACTTGCCGATGATTTTGTTTGAGACCAGTAATTAGGAAATGAAATTATGTGCAAAGAAGTCCTTATCAATTTAAAAGAATATTAATTTTCCATAAAAGTAATTCTGAGGTATCTCTGAGTAATTTTTAATCAAATAGAGAAATGAAGTAAAAAAGTTGCATATAGCTTCTTTTTTTTTTTCTTTTTGCTAAAAAAATTTTAGGAAAGGGGTTGGGTTTAACCACGATCCAAGGACTGGGCAGGGCGAGCTGTCTATTACCCTCAGGCGTTAACCTAGGCACCTAGGAGCTAGGATGCCTCCCCCAGCGCCTTGACCAACTCCAGGATCGAATCCCCTCTCTTTGGTGAGAGTGTCCGACCCCTTTGCGAGTTGAGCCCAAGGACGAGGGGTCATATAGCTTTTGAACTAAACTCAAGAGTGTTGTCTCTTTTCTTCTAACAAGTAAAAAACATTGTTTGCAGTATATTTGGGCTTAAGATACAATTGATCCCAGGTGAGGGTTCTATGGTCATTGTTGGGCTATTCTACATATTTGGGCTTTCTATTTATGGTGTTGGGCTTTAGAGGCCATCATTGCTTGGGCCTGGCCCATAATGTGGTTCACATTTGCAATTTATTTGTTATTCTTTGGTGTCAAGATACTCATACAGAGCAGCATTTTAACAACGGAAATCCCGATGTCAAGTGGAATTTACCTCCTTTGGATTGTCTAAAGATAAATTGCGATGGGGAGGGGCCTTCAAGTCTAGGTTAATATGCACTATAGTGATGCTAATATAGGTCGATCTCTTTAAGTAGCCAATTATCTAGTCCCTAGCTAACTAAGTATTAATTAACAAAATTAACCAAAGAGCGTAATAAAATTAATTAAATATTCTAAACTAAGATAAGCTACTTTTTATGGTCTTTCCAAAGTTTAATCAATGAAATGGAGTTGTAACATCCCGACTTTTCACAAGCAGTATAAATTTTTTTTTTTAAAACATCATTTCAAAATGATCAGAGTAGTGCACCGGAGCGATTGAGTAACTGATATATATATTAAAATACCCATGGTAGCATGTCTTGCTGTTTAAACAATGTACAAGAGTGTTTCAAAAGTATAACGAAAGAGGTCCTCGGTCGCTACTCCTAAGCGTCTTTGCTTGTCCTTCTCCTCGATCCTCGGTCCTCCCGAACTCGACGCTATGTTAAGAGGCGAGATCCAATTTACCACATTGGATCTCGGGTAAGCAGTTAACCTCATGTTTATATACAACATATATATCGACAGAGACATTCAAATATCTTGGCAACATTTACTATGATCGGACATAGGGAATACATAATCGATATGTATGGCAATAACAATACAGTCGGATGTAAGGTTAAAGCACAATGAGAAATGTACATAATCAGATATGCACAGCGATAACAATACAGTCGGATGTAAGGTTAAAGCACAAAGAATAGTAATACAGTCGGATGTATGACATGACAGAGAATTATACAGTCGGATGTATAACAGACAACAGTACAGTCGAAGTACAGACAACAGTACAATCAGAGTACAGACAAAAGTACAATCAGAGTACACACATGACAGAGGAAACACACATATTCATACAATAACCATCAGAGTTAGTGTTACGAGACGCGAACGTACCTTCGTTGACGGATTACGGTATTTCTAGCACGTTTTACGGAAAATCGTGAAATCTCCAAAAGCGGCTCGTCGGGCGAACAGTAACGGCGGCAAATTAGATTTCGACGTCCTAAAGGAGTAATATCACTTTCATTAGTGATTTGGCATTATAAGCGGCATTTTAGGTAAAAATTACCATTTTGCCCTTCTACCCCTAATCGGCGGAATTTCGCCAGCGCTTCCGCTACATAGGCTATTTTCTTCCCAAAATTTCGCCAGAACTTCGACGCATTTATGATTCTTGAAAATAAAGACTAAAATAGCCCTCCCATATGATAACCAAATCATAAAAAAAATAAAGACTATTCTAGCCTTACTAACTATTAAACTAAAGACTAAAAACTAAAGACCGAAAGTCTTACCCGTTGAAGACTTCTGCAGAACCTCCACCAGAGCTTCTCTCTCTACTTCTTCTCTCTAAATTCGGTTCTTGCTTCTCAAATTGTGAGAAAAATGAAGAGCAACCATGGCTATTTATAGACAAATCTAAGGCCATGTTTGGCAATTTTAAAGTTGTAAACACATTAAAGCAACTTGTTCAAGAAGCTAAATCTTGACCATTTGACTCTCTTGGTCGACATGCATGGGCTGTGGTGGCATCAAGAGATTGGTTTCCACGTGATGACTCTTGTTGCTTTATGCCCGATTCGCTAGTTTTTCCCGATCGGTGCCGATTCGCGTAATTTCGGAGAAATCTCAAAATTCTGGATTTACAACTTTGAAGACAAGTTCTCACTTACTAGAAATGTCCAAGTTAACCTAAATTTTGGTTCCATACAGGGCATTCCGTGTTCACCAAGTTTCTCGAAAACGTGTCCTGGTCGCGTCTGGTTTCGTAACGCATTTCGAAATTATCAACTTCTTCGGAAAAATTCACCGATTCCAAATATGTCAAAATAAATTCAAACCCATTCCTAAATATTGAGTTAGAATTTATTTTCCTCTTTCAAAAATATGCCTATATGCATTTTTCCTATTTTGTTTTATTAGGAAAATGCACAAACGACTTTGCAATTTTCTCCAGGAAGAGTATAACGGAAGACAAAATTCCACTGATCATTATTTTTCCTGACTTTGGAAATCTCATTCCTAGATCTCTAGATAGGATCCGTTTCCTAATTTTAAAATTACTATTCACAAAGTTTCACTTTAATTAATTATAATATAAAATATTTGCAAGTTGTAACATAATATCTAGATATTATGTTTTGCAAATTCTATCCTATTTTGAGTCCAAAGTTTCGGTCACACATCTGGTCCTTTTTATTAAATTTTCGTTTTATATTTAATTTAATATAAAATAATTATTTAATAATTATTTTATATAATTTCTTACATAATTTTCCTATTGGTCCAAACTTGTATTTAGGCTTAAAAATACCTAAACTCAACTATTTTTCTCCAAAATTTCCAATTAATTAGTAAACATACTTTTACTAATTTTCAACTATTTTCCACTAATTTTTGAGCTTTACATAATTATTTCATAATTTTCTTTGCTCGAGCTTAAGTAATTAGCTCAATATTACTTAATTACTTTATTATCACTTGTTGATAATTTTCTTAATTAAGACACTCCTTTATCTTCAAACTTTTGCCTTAACATTAGAATTTCCATGCCTCATGCATTATTTTATAATTTACAAGGGTATTTTCCATAATTTTTCTAAGTCATTTACCCTTTCCAGGGGCATTTTGGTCATTTTGGTACTTTGGCCCTTAAATTCCCTAATCCAAATTTCGGGGTATTACAGGAGTGATGTGAAATATGAAAATGAGATTCCTTGATAATTGAATCCACTAACTTTTTTGTTTGAACTTTATTTCAGTTCAATTCTTTTATTAAGTCTCGACCCTTATTTGTCCCTTTTATGAACTAAAAAGGACATTTTTTTTTGTAAAGGATCAAAATGGGGATCGCGCTTTTTGTCAGAGACCAGAAAATGTATTTACTCTTAAGTATTTAGTGCTTGTGAAGAAAGCTTCACAAACATATGTCTTCAATTTGCTAAACTCACCTAGCCACCTAGATTAAGCTTAGTTTAGGAGAGACATCTCAATGGCACTTAACTGTATTAGGTTTGCAAAAAGACATTCTCAAGGCCAATTAAGAGCATCAAACACATGAATGATAGACAAAGACTAACAAGTATTCTACCAAATCATTTAAATACAAAATCCGATACAAATTTCAATCTTAATATGCAAGGAACTCCAGCTAGCTTCACCAAGTCATTAAGGAGAGAAAGAATCACGTGGTCATAATAAGAGAACAGCTACACTAAGCCTTAAGCTCTCTTTTGACCATCGAATAATGACGAGTGATCATAAGCAGATGAAGTTGGAATGATGGTCAATGACAAGCTAAGTGATCATAAGCAGATGAAGGTGGAAGGTGGAGACAGTTGATGATGGACAATGAGATGGAGGAGGTGATTGAGATGATGATAGAGGCGGAGGATTGTGGGTGAGACTAGAGATGGGTGGAACTGTGGAAGTGGGGTGAAGGAATGATGAAGGTGAAGGAAGAAGACTGCAATGGCAATGATGCTTGTATATACCCCCCCCCCAAAAAAAAAAAAAGAGGGAGGAGAGATGACTTAAAAATAGACTCCAATTGCCCAAAAACGCTGCAATTTTCATAGACACCAATCTAACATTTTGGAAATTTGAGTATCAAACTATCATTTCTAAAATTCAGTACCAAATAATCAATTTCAAATTTAATTCAATTTCTTCAAGAATCTCCAATTCAAACAAACCAATGAAGCCAACATCAAATCTTCTCAATAATCCCAAGAATCATTGATTAAAATTAATTACAATGACAATTTTACCCCTTCTTAACACTATTTTCATGTAATCATTATTAAACCCAATCAATCACAATGAATATATTTTTGACCCAAATAACATGATAAAATCCCCCAAATAAAGTATAGAAATAAATATGATTATAAAAGGATTCATCAACTTCTAATATTTATCTTTATCATCATCACAATGCCCATCTTAAATTTTGTTCTTCAAATGGAAGTGTCTATTTTTAGTAATCTCCTTTCCAAACTCTTTTTAGATCTACTTTCCTCCATTTTCCAACTATATTCAATCATGTTGTTGAATTTGCTGAGTTTTTCTAGTCAATTTTTTTTAACTAGAATTGTTGTAAACGAATTTTTTAAATTTTTGATATAGAATTGTTCTCTCATAGAACAAAACCAAAAAAATGTTTCTTCTTTTTCTTTCTTCTATGCCTTTACATCATAATTTTCACCAGAACATCTCACACAAAAGAAGCAGCTTTATTATAGTGCAAACAATTTTGGTAATTAATGTACATTAGGTTCCACGAAATTCATAAATTTATTGGACATAACTCGCAAGTCAAATAACTGAAACACATGCAATAACCTTAATCAGTAGGAAGTGGCCTTAGTCAAAGAGGTGATAGTAACTGTGGGACCAAGCAAGGGCTTCCTAGCTTCACCGTGAACGTGTCATAACGCAGGAACAGTTCCACCAACGTTACCCTAAGCATCAGCACCACCAGATCCTTCCCTGCACACTGCTTGTTCGCCACCGTGGGCTCCTCCGTCTCCCTCCCGTTCGACCAATACACGTACTTCAACAGCTTCTCTCCTTCCCCCACAAACCTATGGCCCACAAACTCCTCTGCATTCTCAAACACTCTCGGATCCTTCGTAACCAACGGCTGATATCCAAACACCATCTCACCTTTCTTTATAGGAAAGGCAGCGTCGTGGCTCCGGACCACAAGATCCTCCTTTGCCTTCCCGTACTGGAACTGAACCGGCGGATCCATCCTTAGTACTTCCCACACCACTGACTTCATCAACGGCATCTTATCCAACGATCCTAATGTCACCCCACCTTCTGCCTTCACCACACTTCTGATCTCGTCCGCAAGCTCTTTGTGTAGACCCTCCCCGGCTAATCCCACCCATTTCATCATGCTTGGAATCACGATTTTAACCCCACCGTAAGTGTTAAATCCCAGAACGAATAGTAAGTTATCGCATGCATCTTCTTTGTTCAGCCCCATACGCTCAGCTTCTTTTAATTCCTCCACAGCGGAGGTGTAAACGGCGTCGTATAGCTTCCGGTGAAGCCACTTGAGCAAGAATGCCGGAAACGGCACCGTGTGGAGGAAGAAATCTTCGACGACGTTAATCGGGAAGAAGTACCAGGGTAGTCCGATGGATCCGAGAGGTGCAACCTGAGGATATACCTATTAAATTTAACAATAGGTTAGATTTATCCTTCTATAATATATGAAATATATCAGATAATTACATAACATATATAATATCTCACGAGATGTATACAACTTATGTAAGAGTTAAGGTTGCTATATATGTTCTGAAACTTCTTGGAAGACTAAACCTGAAAAAATTTTCATGATAATATTGTTCCTCATAAAAAAATTTAGATGATATTTGCACCTTAAACCTATATATATATATATATATATAAAATATACTACAATATGTTAACAATACCCATAGCTCGAAGTAAGTCGGGCCCCAAGATCCAAGTTTTGTTTGGGTCGGATCCTTTCCACAGAATAGGCGGAACACGTAGTTAAATAGCTCGTTGTCACTTATGGAGTTGAAATAGGCCTCCCTTTTGCGGTGGATTTGGTCATCGAGCTTCTGAAACATCTCCGCCAAGTGGCTTCGGAGAAGCGGGATGGCCTGGTCTTTCTTAGAAGCGAGGAGGTGGAAGAAGAAGCTCTTGAGGAGGGCGTGTCTGGGCTCAGAGGGATCGAGGTAAGAACAGACACGGTGACCACCGGTGAAGGTGGTGGAGGGCATGTAGGTGCCGGTGAAGACATCACGCTTCTCGACCTTGGATACGTCAAAGAGGATGGGGAAGCTAAGGGCGTCGAGGACCGCGACAACCCTAGGGTTGGCCGCGACGAAGGGACCAGGAGGCATGTTGGTTCGGAAGACTGTGGAGTTGAACTTGTGGATTCTGGAGATGAAGAACTTGTCGCGGCCTTGGTTGTAGTAATAGTCAAAGCGATCAAAGATGGCGCCGAGGAACGGGAGGCCATAGCTGCCGGGGATCGGTCTGAGAGGGAGGTTGTCGTCGGAAGAAGGAGGAGACGACATTGTTGTTACTACCGGTTATTCTTCTGATTATCTTTTCGCAATAATTGTGTGGGTGTAGTAGAAGAGCCTGATTGGTGAGTTATATATGCAGTGAGGTATTGGAAAGGAAAATAAAATGGAATGATCTAGGGATTCTGATGGAGATGACATGTGTGTTTGTTGGAGCTGAGTGTTATGAGTGTAAGTCTGGTGGTTTTTGTACGTGTCGTGAGGAAGAAGACGACGCATGGCTAGCAAGCCGACTGGCCTTTTCATTAAATAAAAAAGTTATGTATCTCCATTTATATGTGAAATACTTACAGCTCATTCACCCTCACTAATTGAAACACATGTAACTCATCTTATTTTAATACAGATGAGTCATATTGAGGAATTTAAATTTTATGATTTTAGAGATGATCGGAGAGAATTGTGTTTTTTTACATTAAGAAGTTTATATTTTTTTAAAATCATAAAATTTAAATCTTTTTGATAATTCATCTATCATATAGGATTAAAATCAAATGATTTATTACATTTTAATTAGTCAGAATACAAATAAAGTGACACGAAGTATTTATCCTATTTACAATACGTGTGAATATGTGTGTGTAAGTTTTATGATCATAAATAGTAATGCTTTAATTAATTATATTGTACGTGTACTCGTATGCATGTTACTTGCATATCTCTTAAGTATATGTTACCAGATTATGCAAAATGTGTTCAACCTTTTTTCTTATTTTCATGCGCCATGTATGCCGACATTTATTAGCTTTTAGTTTTTAATGTAAGACATAATTAACTAATTTCAGTATATTAAGGATATAGTTTAGTTAGTTAATATAATATGTTTTTTTTCTAAAACACTCCAAAAAATATTGATGAGATAGTATCAATAGGTTAACATGAGAAAAAAATGGATTTAAAAATATGATATGAAAGAGGTGTTATATCTAAGATCACATTATATTCTCTCCATTAAGAACAGGAGGGATCGGATTAGTATAAAAGTAAAAGGAATTTGTCGGTCTTGCATATGTTAGGGCCAGGATTATTAAACCCAGACAAGACTGCTCGTTTCAACCCTGAAACCTGCGAATCGGTCAGTGAACCCGGTTTTGTTTTTTGTTTCAAAATTCGATTTTTATAATCTTTTTACAATTTTATATTAATAATCATGAGATCTTTATTTTTTTCACCGGTTTGATCTTAGGTTAGTTCCAGTTTGACCCAATACCCTGACAAATTCAAGAACCAGCTTGAATTTAATAACCTTGGTTAGGACACATGGGTACCTTGGAGAATGGACAAAATACTTAATTATTAATTGCGACTATTTTCGAGGATGTCTGTTATGGAGTATGTATCAAAATTGATTGTGCATGTAGTCCGATCAGTGACACTTAGCATGTGGCCCAGACAACTCTGGACAGAATAGACAAGAATTACATCTTAAAATATCTTATACGCACTCGAAGAAGGGGGGAATTGGAGGGGGATAGTCGGGGTAGTAGTATTACTACCTCTCTCTGGTACTAATTATAGAAAAAAATTATCAGAATTTGGGGAGATTAAAGAAGAAAATTAAATTAGTTAATTATGTGTATTTTTCAAAAATACCCCTCTAAAAATTAAAAATTACATAAGGCAAAAAATTAATTTTTTTTAAATTTATTGAACTAGCTATATTGCAACTAAAGGCACAAAATTAGTAGCTCATCCGAGTAAGTTTGAATCTTCGTCAACATTCAAATATATATTCAATCATTAAATCTTCACAGGTTAATGACATTTGCATTAGCATTCATCTGAATGGCTCATCTAATAATAACAGAAGGCTATCTCAATGGTAAATGAATATTAAAATTATTTTATTTAAAAATAAAAAATAAGGTAGAATCTCTCACTTGATAGAATATAAGTGTGTTGTAAATTAATTATTGTTGAAGAAATATTAGTAGGGGTGATATAGGAAAAATATGACAAAAATTGTTCAAAATTATTTTATATTAAAAAGTATAATTTAGGTGTATATGACATTAATGAGTTGCAAACATTATTTACTTTATAAAATATATAGGTGTGCTATTAAATTATTATTGTCTTTAATTATTATTGAGAAAGTATAAATAGAGGTATTATAGGGGAAAAAAATGACAAAAGTTAAAACTTGCTCTTATAATTAGGACCAAAACCAACTCTAAAATTTGCTCCTATAATTAGGACCGGATGGAGTATTAATTAATTAACCCTACAGAGTACAGACGTAGGTTTTTTTTTTTTTTTGAACAATTACAGACGTAGGTTTAATTTCCAGTCTTGTCCTTTATCTGTTACGTTATGAACTTTGAGATAATGCACGTAGTTAAGAGTCAATATAATACTAATGTCGGGATTATAAAAGTGACTTTTATTCTAATTATATATATTTTGAAAATTGAAGTTGAGGTAAAAATATTATTATGAAGGAATATTTGGGTATACGTTTTAATAAAAGATTCGATCAATTTGACAGAATCTTATTTAGATGATATATTAAAAAAACATAACAATTACGGAGTAATCCAAATGAAGGTCAAAAGCCAATTTCAAAAACTCAAGAGATCTCTGAAATCATATTGTTGATTTTCTCAAACAATAATTCATTCGAATAGAAAAGTATTGAAATGTGCAGATTTTTTGGCCAAAATGACATATGAGGCCTATCACTGAGCTGAATTCATTATAAATTCCGCTATCTTGTTGTTTGGATCAAATGTTAGTCGACCTAGGCTAATTTCATTCATGTTGTATCACTACTTCTTTTGTGTTGTGTAGTGTTGTTATGACACACCCTAAGAGGTAACTCTTGTCTTGTTAATTCAAAAAAGGAAAAAAAAAAAAACTCCGAAAACCATCCATCTTTAGGTTTAACTTGACTTTTTGGAAGGAAAAAAAATTGGCCCCATGTGACACCATACATATGGTTTTGGGGCTTTTATCAGTTTCCAACGTAGCTTCTGATGAGGCCCTGAATGTTACATCATGTTTGGGAAACATTTGACAGGAGAGATGGTTGGCATCTCGATCCCCACGGGAACAACCTTCGGACTTTCCTGTTACCACACTTTTGATTAAGGCAACCCACTTCGGTGGATTTATAACCCAATTTTTACCCTTCGTTTTTAGGTTCAACGGGTAAAGGAGTCGGACACTCTCATTAAAAGGGAGATATAGCTCGATTCTAGAGTTGGTCAAGACGCTGAAAGAAGTATCCTAAGAGTCTATGAAGCAACAATAACCCAGGCTAAGGTAGAGGCATGTGTACTCTTAGTCCTGAATTCCTTGCGAAGTGGGCTCCAAATGCTCTGTCCTTAGATTGTGGATGAACCCAACCCTTATCCTAAAATTTTTATAGCAAAAAAAAAAACGAAATCATGATTTAAAAAGTCTTTTTTCGCAAGTCAAAACAAAATTATTCCTTCACATACTTACTTCATAAATTGTAAATTAAAATTATTTTCTAGAAGTTAATCCAAACATGTATATGTGGAACAAGCAACTTGTAAATGCCTTCAAGAATTGAGTTTTGGGCACTTTGTACTTATACACTCCTTATCGATCTTTTCAACTTACATATTTTTTTTTTCTTCAACTCAGCTTAATTAGAATAATTTTTTTCCATATTAGTTCATACTTTACTCCCAACAATGTGCTTATTTAGCTACAGGAAAATTTTCTTTATGTACTGATAAACTTTGTTCGGGAATTTCGTGACGAAAATTAAAAAGATAGTGAAAGATCATAGCTAGCTAGCTAGAAAGAGTTCACAAATCACAAGTGTGTTGCAGAAGGAAGCAAAGAAAGTGATAATAATGTATATATGTTGGAGATGCAGGAAGTGGAGACTTGGAGCTGAATAAAGACAACGAAATATATGCGAAGAACTTAATTTGCATTATTGTATGATGACTTGATTTCCAAAAAAAAAAAAATCCAACAGCATCGAAGCAGAGGTGCATGGTTGGAGACATGGGGAAGAGCTCAGGCAAGTGCAGCTCCTAGACATAATTTGTAGTACACTATGTACTATAAATTATAGGGAAAATCATTTTCAGGGCCCTTTTAAAGTGACAATCCCAAAAAAGGCCCAAGATTTGATAATCCCAAAAAGGCCTAGGGCCTTTTCCAGGATTTTCAAATCTTGGGTGAGTTGTCAACAGGGTGATATAGTTGTTAATGGGAATGCGATATAGTTGTCAACGAGGTGATATAGTTGTTAGCGAGTGTTGTTAACGAGGTGATTTAGTTGTTAAAACCTACCCGTTAACAACTATATCAGCCCCGTTGACAACTCACCAAAAATTATAAAAATTCCAGAAAATGCTCTGGGGCCTTTTCTGGGATAGTCAGAATCTTAGGGCCTTTTTTGAGATTGTCTATTTTAAAAAGGCCCTGAAATGGATTTTCCCTAAATTATATACGCCCTATATTAAGTAATTGGAGGAGTACTACTGATTGCAAGATGGTGGGCCCCCCATTGATGCTCATTAAAATCTGGTCGCTTACATATGGAAGATAACTTTAGTATTTGCCCGTTTTAAAAACTTTTAACTAATTTATCAGAATAATTTCTATGTACACATGATGAATAAAAGACAAAGAGGCCTTGACGATCAAGAGATTCAAAATATATAGCTTTACTTGAATAATAATGAATTATATGTGCCCTTTATATATACATACATATATACAAGCCGCTACATACAATCCAATGGTAAATACATGGCTTGAAATGTTAGTACAGGGTCTTAGGTTTAATTTAGGCAGATGTTTGTTTCAGGGTGTTCACTGCACAGAATGCTGAAACAAATAAAGGTTTTTATTATTATTTAATTTCTCAATCTTCTATTGATAATTAATTAACTTCGAAATTGAATTAGAACCATTATGATATCTTGCAGTGGTAAGATAGATTATACGGTTTTGATTGTTTTGTAGTATTTGTTACTTGCTATGATTTCTGAAAAAAATAAATTAAACTCCACAATTTTATTTTTCAAAAAGATATTAAAAATACAAATTAAATTGTACTCCCTCTATTATTTAATATAAGATATATTTAGGAAATTGATCTTGATCCTAAATATAAGACATAATTTTTATATTTATCAATGTTTTCCTAAATATAATCAAGGAGAATAGAGAAATAGAGAATGAGAGAAATAAAAAATAACATAACTATGATATTTTAGAAAATATGTATAATACTAACTAACTTAACCAACTTCATTAATCTAATATCAAATTAGGTAAATACGTCTTATATGAAGGATTAGAGAGATTACCATTTTAGTTTACAGCTACAAGATGTTAAAATGCCTCTAATTTATTTCAAGTTAATAACAATTTAAAAAAAAAAAAAATGATCGAGGATTTTTTTTTTTTTGATCAAGATCGAGGATATTGTATAGAGCATTAGAGACCAATATATCTAACCTATGAAGTCATATAATATCCAGGGATATTTTAGGGAGGTCAAATTATATTTCTTATAATTAACTAATTGTTATGGACTCATATGAAGCCCAATTGTTGAGTGGCCCAACAAGGGCAACTAGTACCAGGATTTGCCTATAATGGAAGAAGATCCTAATCAGCCTACAATCAAGGTGTTCTTGCATAAAAGCATGGGTGAGGAGGCGCACAAAGCTTAAGAACCCAAACCCTAAAGGTAATCTCTATAAATAAGAGGTTAACCTAAAAGATACACATTCTCTATTCATCCTATTTACTATTCAATCTCACTGTACACCCACCCCACCCTTTTTTGGCTAATAAACGTCATTCTTGTCCACAATGATCTTCCATTGTTCTCCTCGGTATCTGTATATAGATATCTTGGGGAATCCTTTTGATCCAATATAAATACTCACTAGTCTATTATTGAGGCTAAACATCTATTGTTCTACACCAAAACACTAATCTATCTCATTTTCTTAATATACTCTAATCAATTAAATAGTTCTTATATTAACAACATGGTGGAAGGAGTGATATATAAATTATGATGTTTACTCTACGAAATTTGTAATTTCATAAGAACTTATCATACGATCTACTTCCTTCAAAGTTCAAATGCAACATAATCCCCCGGTCACATGAGATAAATTTTCTACCTCTCGTAATGATTTACGAGAGAATGAATTGTTACTTTTGATCTTGCATCAATGAAAACCGATGGATGTGCTCATTTTTTACTTGTCAAAAGTATTAAATAGATATTGAAACTATCACCACAAATGTTTCTCCCAGAATATAGCATTGTTGTGAAATTCGGACCGGACTTGAACCAGTAAATCGGTCAGTAAACCGGTTTGATCCGGGGCATTAACTCTTTTTCAGCACTAAAGAACAAATGTTTTTAAAATTTTATATTAATTACTCTAAAATCTTCATTTTCTCAACAATTTGGCTCTGTGTTAGTTTTAATTAGCTCCTATTTGACCCACTAACCCTTGATCCAGCATCCCGACTGATTTAATGGTCGATCTGAATTTCAAAACCTTAAAATATAGAGACTCTCTCTTAGAAAATTTTAAACATAAGTTTCCATTAGCCAGTTAGTCCCACATTTCTCACACCCTTATATAATATAAGAGAAACTAATGCAGGATGATCGATCTATATATTCATCATTTTTATATGGTAAGCTTGTGCGTGTTTTATCATCAATCAATTAATATAGTTGATTATCTTAATTTAGTAATTTAACGATAAACCTTTTTAGCCCTACGAAGAGTTGTGGCTTTAGATGACATATTTAAATTATGATCATTTAATAATATATATCGTAAGTGAAGGGCTCCCCCATGTCGTTTTCCCTATTAAATAAACAAATAAATAAAAGCAGAGTAACATTATAATATGATGTCAGGCTGTCAGCATTAGCCATGCCTAAAGAGTGCTAACCAAAAAAGTATTTATAGGTAGAGATATTTTCTTATTAAAGATAAACTTATTTAAAGTACCCACAGATACTAAATAAAAATATGATTGGTTTTAAAAATAGACAGACCAACTTGTCTCAATGCACTCGTTTGCTAATTACTCCCTTAAGTTCCTTTTGCAATATCCTTTTAAAGATAGGATATCGTCACTATCAATTTTAATCACTATCACTTTTTTCACTATTAAATCAGAATCTCAATACGAAAGAAATGATAAAGGTAGATGAGATTATGATCTAACGATAAAAAAAATGTAATAGTGACATTGGTAGTGGCAATATCATATTACGTCCTTTTAACCCAATTACTTGATTTAAAAAATTGCTTAAAGTTAGTTTTTTAAAACATAATAGATGGGTGAGAAATGATTTTTTTTTTTTAAATATACCTTTATAAATTAAGTAGACAAGTAACCATAAGAAAAATGATGAAAGTGAATGCATAAGAAAAACATGAGATAAGAGAGGATAAAATATATTAAGGATAAAATTGATAAAATAATATATTAAAGGTTTAGACTAGCTTAAACTGGATGTTATAATAAAAACCAAACCAATTCGGAAAATTAAGATCCTATAAAAGGACGCTAGATGAATATTATTTCAAAACGTAATAAAAATTTGAAGCATTAATGAAATGAAAAAAAAAAAATTAATAATTTAAATTTAAATATAAAATTTTATAATGTAATATATTCTCACAAACGAAGATATTTTAGACATTTTGATTATTTTGTATTTTGAAAACAATTAATGTGAAAACGTATCTCCCTGTTTGACCAGCAAGTGTGAACGAACTCCATGATGTCTGGTTGAAATATAGCGTCGTTCACGTAGCCGTACACAATTATTTCCCATATCACCAAAGTGATATAGGGCCCCACACAGGCGTGAATCGTGATTTGCGTGAGCGTGGTTAAAAAACAAAAAGCACGTGGGAACTGGGAAGAGAAGATAGAATCTTATATGGTACGAAACACGTTTAAGGAGCAGGGGAGCTTGTCCCTTTTGGGACAAGATCTGACCGTCAGATCTCATCTGCCAGATCTCATCTTTTTAAAATAATTTTTTTTTTTAATAGTAGTAGTAAGTATCTTGAAATATCTTTTTAATACTAGTAACGAGTACCCTAAAATATTCCTTAAAAAAAAATTCAAGATCATGAAGTATTTTTTAGTAGTCTGAAGTATCTTTTTAGTCTCAGTCAATACCCTAAATTTTTCTTTTAACAGTACCATTCAGTATGCTGAAGTATCTTTTTAATCTTAGTTAGTACTTTGAAAAGTTTTGTTAAGATAAAAAAAAAAAATTTAGGTACGGATTACTTCAGGGTATTGAATGGTACTATTAGAAAAAAAATTCAGGGTGTTTAATGAGACTAAAAATATACTTCAAGATAATGAATGATACTGAAAAATAGTTCATGATCTTGAAAATAATTTTTAGAATCTTAAAAAATTATTGTAGGGTATTGACTAGTATTAAAAAGATACATCAGGATATGACTGATACTCTTAAAAAAAATCATATTTAAAAAATAATGATATCTGACCGTCAGATCTTGTCCCGGCAGGGAAACATGTTCCATATGGTATGAGATTCTTTCTTTTTACTTGTGAATTTAACAGTAAATATGCTTTATTATAAAATTGCACTTACATGTATTATAAATTGTGATTGAAAAGTTATTTTTAAAAATTCTGACCGCTATTTCAAACGAGTTTTTCTATATAACTCATCTTTGAGGCTTTGATAGGTAATAATTCACTTGGATTTGGAAAAGGAAAAAAAAAAGAGTCAAAATGTGGCATATTCTAAATATATGACGTTAATTTACTTTATTTTTCTTACTTAATTTTTTTTTTTTATATTACATTTAGTTCAAACAGTTTACTTAATTTTCCAATCATTATAAATTATTTAAGTAATTAAATTTGATATTCAGGTCATAATTATAAATGCATGGAAGGAAGTAAATGAAGAAAAAGACATAATGAGAAAGCAACCATCATGCATGGAAATTAACAATATAATGGATTAATCATCACATGAAATAATGATAAGCTTTAATTTTGTCTCACTAAAAGACATCCCAACGTGTAAAACGCCAGCCACACCGTTTCCTGCCCCGTAATAACCAATGTCCCCACACACAAATACTACTGCCTCATCCTCATCTACATTTTCCTCCTCCTTTTTTGGTACAACGCCTCATCTTTTTTTTTTTTTTTTTTTTTTTTTTTTTTTAATGTAAATGACCAATTTTACACATGTGTTTTACTCTCGGGAGCGTCCAGCACCATGAGTTTTTTTCTGGAGCAAAAATACACACGTGGTTACGTTTTGAGAGCAAAAATACCACGAGCCGTTAGTTAACCAGACGTTGACCGTTAACTTTGATGGAAGTGAACAGTAACGTGTGTGAAATTATCCTTTTACCCTAAGTTTTTTATTAAAAAAAAAAACTAAAATACCTCCGCTAGTGGGCCCCAACAAGATCCTTACATCTGTAAAATTTGAACTCATGACCTTTTGAGCCAATCCTTTTACCAACTAAATCAACTTTTGTTGGTAATGCCTCATTTGACTTTATTTACTGTTGTTTTGTACGAGAGTAATATATATAGGGATAAGAGAAAAAAATTTAATAAGTTGAATTTAAAGAAATTGAAAAAAGCAGGTTGAAAGCTTTTAATTAACTTTTCTTTTATATGGCATTATAATTTAGTGCAAGTTAGCATTGATTAAGCGTTTAGAGAGTATTAGAGAAATACTCATTATTAGAGGCACAAGTACTATATATTCCAAGACACAATAGAGTGCTGTTCTTTATATTTAAATCCAAAAATAATACTCTCACTTATTTGATAATTACAACTTATAATAAGACCGCAAATGCATAATTATTAGTATTGAGAAAATGGATAATATAAAAAAAGTTTGCTGACACTACAAATTGCCTGTATATTTTAGACCAAAAATTACGTATGAAAATTTGCCCCATAAATACCCCTAGAAGCAATGGCAGACCTAGGTATTAGATAAGGGGGCAAGTGCCCCCCTTAAATTTGGGAAGCTTTATTAAAAAAAAAAAATGTTTGAATGATTGCATGGTTGTTTGGTGCTTACCCATAATACATTAAGATTGCACTTTGTAATTGGACATGAGATGAATGGTTGAATAATTATTTAGTGCCTTATATTGAAAAAGATGTATTTGATAGCATTGGTAATAAGACAATTATGATGAAATTCTAAAAAATAAAGCCTAGAAGATGATGTTGTAATTATTTTTATTGTAATATACTTTTGTTATTAAAATATATGTACTTGAACTTATTGAGTGCCCACCTTTCATTGTAATTTATATAGCTGCATTTCTAACTTAGCCTTACTTTTCTAAATAACAGGTTTTAAAATAAGTGTCTCTCTTATTACATCATCAATATTCACTTGATTTCATAAATATTTCTTTTTCTTGTTTATATTCTTTTATTTTCTAATGCATTTAAAAATTTCCTTAAAAAAAAAGATTTCGGGGGCTCTGCCCCGAACCCCCGCATCCCCTCACCAATGGTGCCCCCTCTTCACTATTTTTCTAGGTCCGCCCTGCCTAGAAGCCAGAGTATTTGAGAGGGTGTATAAATTAAATTATCAATTAATTAATCGTTGGAAATTATCAAATGAGCATACAAAAATTATCACCAAAAAAACAAATTTATTAATGAGAAAGGGACAAATCATGTTTTCTCACTTTGGTCCAAACAAGTTACGGTACAACATCATTGAAGAAAGGCAATAATTCACCACTTTGATTTTGAGAATCGCGTGCCAGAACCAGAATGGACGCCCATGTTCACACAATAATGGAAGATAACGAATGCTCTACTGCGATACGGTCCTACCAAATCCGACTGGTCATTGAATCATTCAAGAGTATTGAGTTAAGAAAAAGACAATTATTAAAATCGGTTGGGATAGTGAATTAAGGCAATTATTACTGAACTGGTCGAGACACTGTGTTAAGGATTAGTGGGTCATACCAGAGGTAAATTGAAGCTAATTCGGGACCAAACTGTGAGAAAGTAAAAATTTCAATATTATTAATATGAAATTATAAAGAAAATAAAATAAAAACCGATTTTTTAATAATAATAATAATAATAAACCGGGTTAATGACCGAACCAAATTAGTTTGCAGGTTTCCAGGTAGAACCGATCGGTCCGGGTCTAATTACCCTAGTCCTACCTCTCCAAATGGAAATGGCACGAGTTTTGAGAGAGCATATCTATAAGAAATTGTACGAAAATAAATTTTTAAGTTAATTTGTTTTTATTTGATACTCTTCCGGTTCTAAATATAAGATATAGTTTGTAGTATAAATTATACTACATACTATGTCCTATATTTAGGACCAGAGGTAATAGCATTTTTTTACAAAAAAATTAAGCAATTGTAGTCACGGGTAATTTTGTTTTCAAAAAATAGAATTAATGCTCTATTATTAATAGGGTTAAATGATTGAAAAAAAATACCTTAAAAGGATTAAAACAAAATTTTATATGAAGTTAAAAGATTAAATATTCACTTTAATCCATATTTTTAACTTCATAAATTTTAGAAATTTAATTGTGCAAAGGTACATTATTTTACTTTAAGAATTTTTCGTAACAATCTTATAGGGTACTAATATTATATGTCATCTCTCTTGGAATTTTTCTAACCACCTTCAATAATCACATGCTAAAATGATAATGTATATTATCACTTTAATTTCCAATAAATCCATAACCTATAAAATAGCATTATCATCTCCCCTGCTAGTCTGGCAATTTGTCTCATCTAGAGTTTTTTTTTTTTTTGTCAGCTTCAATCACAAGCAAATTGATAATATTATAACCTTTTATTTATTTATTAACTTCTCTATTTGTTTATTCAGTTCTAATCAATAAAGGACACTTTTGTCCCTGCCTTTCCTTTTCTTTTCCCAATCACACAAACAAACTTGCACGTGCCTGAAAAGAACTTTTGATTATTTTTACTACTAATTACTAGTCCGTGTGAAAGGAGGATTTAACTTCTCTCCTATATTTTTTATTCTTTTACTGTTGGATTAAGATCTTAACAATCCAGATTTAACATATTAAATCTTTAAAGTAAAATTATATTAATATTTTTATAACATAACGCCATCCGGTCCTAATTATAGGACATATTTAACCGATTTTGGGGATTAAAGAAAGAAGTTAAATTAGTTAATTTTACTCATTTTCCTAAAATGTCCTTATATAAATTTAAAATGACCTAAGTGAAAGAAAATCAATAGCTCCTACCATATGCCTCTCCAACCTAATTTTTTTTCTACATGCTATCTAATTAAAATAATGGTCTTACTATATATACATATATATGTGTATATATATAGATACACACACACATATATATGTGTGTTTACATATATCGACAGACACATATAGGCACACACACATATAAACACACACACACACAAAGATATACATGTATATATGTGTGTGTATTTATATTTGTACACACACATATTGACAAACACACAAATATACATATATGTACACACACATATACCCACATATATGTGTGTGTGTGTGACTATATATATTTGTGTGTACACACACACATAAAATATATATGTGTAGACACACACACAATATATGTGTGTAGACACACACATATATATACATACATACATATATGTAGACACACACATATATGTGCGCGCGCACAAAAAAAAAAAATATGTGTGTAGACAAACACATATATATACACATACATATATGTAGACACACACACATATGTGTGTGTCTATAGATATTTGTGTGTGGACACACACATATATACATACATAGATACACGCACATACATATCTAAAAGTTTCGTTGATTGGAAGAGTATACTCACCCACATACATATACTCAAAAAAAAGCAAACACACTTGAGAGAATAAAATAGGGGTATTTTAGGAAAAAAATTAACAATTATTAGAATGACGTCCTATAATTAGGACCAAAACCAACTCTCAAATGTTGTCTTATAATTAGGACCGGAGGGAGTATTAAATATGGATTGTTGAGATCTTAATCCAACACTAAAAAAGAAAAGAAAGAATAGAAAATAAAATAAAAGAGAAGCCAAGTCCGTAAATGAAAGGTTAAAAGACTAGTCCTAGTTATCTTCTTGGATTTTTAAAGCAAAAGATTATCAAACACAGATAATACTATTAAATCAATGAAAAGCCAAAGTATTTCATAAGGCCGTGAATAATTAATTAATGATGTTTATTTAAACCACCAAGCAAATTAAACACATTCTCATAATCACAATCTTGTTAGTTTAAACAATAATAATTAGTTCATCAAAAGAACAATAATAATTAAATTACAATGCTTAAAAATAACAAAATGCATTTCATATATACCTATAATTTTAGTTATTATATATTTTACTCTCTATAGCTACTTAATTACAACAAGCATAAATATGAATATAGACAGATTTCATGTGTAGGAAACTTGACTTTAAATGATCATGGTAGATTTTACACACACACACACACAAAAGATTCCTGCTAGCTTGAGGGTCAGATCTACTGATCCGAATTCAAAGAAGGCGCCTTATAGTTACAACACATGCTATATCTTTTATTTAATATTATTTCTGATCCTTAATATAAGATCTAGCTAATTAATTTAGGGAGATTAAAGAAGCTAAATAAATTAATTTACAACACATGCTATATATCTTTTATTTAATATTATTTCTGATTCTTAATATAAGATCTAGCTAATTAATTTGGGGAGATTAAAGAAGTTAAATAAATTAGTTTACCGTGTTTATAATAATCATTTTCTCTAAATTAATTTACTAGACTTATAAAACTTATTATAATCTAATGATACATTAAGTATTTCAGAGAGATCGTGTAACACAAGGTATAATTAAATAATTATTTAGCTTTATTGATCTCCCTAAATTCTACTTACCAGGGTAAGAATGCGTACATATGTCATTATTCATCAGACCCCACCTGATGGAAGCTTTGTGATATGGGCCATCCTTAATTTTGGTTTTACATTAATAACTCGTGGTAGTATTATACCATATCACTCTCCCAACAAGAAAAAATATTATAAAATTATTGAAGGTGGGTTGATGATAAGGCTAGACAAAAAAAACTAAAAATAAAAGGAATATTGTAGTATTATAATCACTCAAATTTTGTCATCCTGTCTACGAGCATCTCTATAAATGCCCATGAAAGCTTGATTGCATTTGCACACAACAAGCTTGGGTAAACAAATTAAAGCAGTAGCTAGCTACTTGTATTAACATTATCCTCTTTGAGAGTGTGTGAGAGAGAGAAAGTGAGAGAAGAAGAAAGATGTTTCCGATTCTGAATCCCTCCAACATTCCAGTGATTGGAAACATCTTTGATAAGGGGAAGAAGATAAAAGGCACAGTGGTGTTGATGAGGAGCAATGTGTTGAACATTGACCTTAATAGTGCTGTTTCCTCTGTCTTTGATGGTTTCAGTGAGTTCCTTGGCCAAGGTGTCACTCTCCAGTTGGTCAGTTCTGTTCATGCTGATTCTGGTACAGTATATACTTCTTCTTCCTCCTCTTTCTGCACAATATCTTCGAGGTAGTATTATGATACTTGAAACGAGGTTCTGTGTTCTATTCTGCAGAAAGTAAGCTCCTTTCATGGCTGTCCGTGGATTGAGATCATCATGGGAGAAAAACAACGTTAAAATAAAGTTTAAAGCTGGATTTTTGTTTTCATTGAGTATATGATAAGGCTTAGATTTGAATACAGTTAACACTTGTCATTATATTAACATACTTACACCTTAAATATTTAAATGACCACTAAGATGCATATTTGTCCGATCCAGATTTATAAATGATGGAGAGATAATAATAGCACTAAACAATGATACATAGATATATAATACTTTTTTGTTTGTTGGTTTGTTTGTAGCAAATGGATCAAAAGGGAAAGTTGGGAAGAAAGCGAATCTAGAGAGTTGGCTAACAACACTGCCAAGTCTGACAGCAGGGCAACAAGCATTTACAGTGCATTTTGATTGGGAAGATGATATTGGGGTTCCAGGAGCATTCATCATAAGGAATAATCATATCAGTGAGTTCTTCCTTGTGAGTTTGACTCTTGAAGACTTCCCTAATCATGGTGACATTCACTTTGTCTGCAACTCCTGGATTTACCCTGCCAGCAAGTACAAAAAAGATCGCATTTTCTTCTCAAACAAGGTAACAATTTTTTTAAAAATATAAACGATGCTGCTGAATCATAAAAGTGGTGATGGGATTTGTTGAATATGTTGCAGGCTTATCTTCCAAGTGAAACACCAGCACCATTGGTGAAGTACAGAGAAGAAGAATTGGAGAGTTTAAGAGGAGATGGAACTGGAGAGCGCAAAGAATGGGAAAGGATTTATGATTATGCCACTTACAATGATTTGGGTGATCCAAGTTCTGAAGAGTCTACTCGTCCAGTTCTTGGAGGCTCATCCACATACCCTTACCCTCGTCGGGGAAGAACCGGTAGATCACCGACAACAAAAGGTATGAGACGGTATTAAACCAATGAATCTGGTCCTGATACGAGTCTTAGACCGGTCAACTGGGTTGGATCGTATTTCCTTTCTTTTCTTATAGCAGTTCATCATAGTTGTGTTTTTTATGTGTGGAAATTAGTAGATTGTTATTAAATCTTTGTCAACTTTAGTTAACATGTTTTTATGGTATTGTTTTGACAGATCCAAACACTGAGAGCAGACTGGGCAAAGTGATGACCTTTACTATTTATGTTCCAAGAGATGAAAATTTTGGGCACACGAAGATGTCAGACTTTCTCACTTATGGATTGAAGTCAGTGTCTCAAAGTATTCAACCATCACTGAACTTTTTAGACAAAGAGTTTGATAGCTTTGAAGAAGTTCGTGATCTCTATGACAGAGGCATCCAATTACCAACAGGCATACTAAACAGTATTAGTGACAAGTTGTCTGGACAGATACTCAAGGAAATTTTCAGAACTGATGGTGAACGACTCCTCAAATTTCCAACTCCTCAAGTGATTCAAGGTAATATATCTCATTATCTTGCATATTTTCGTCCACTCTTAGTTACTATAGTTGGTAATAAAGAAAAAATAAGATCTGTAATGAACATATATATGAGTAAGAGTTAGAATGTTAACTTTTGAAGGAGATTTGGATACGTACAAAGAAGGCTATTAGATATGCTGGTGATGATGGTAGATTAGATAGTATGAAGTCTTCTAGAAAGGGATAAAACAAAACTAAAGAGAGCACTCAACTTAGAAAATTTGGTTGTTGAATTAGCACAATGATATCGTGCGATCCATGTTGACTTCACCTAGTGAGAATGTGAGATAAGGTTTGTTGTTATATTTGTTACCATGGTTATATATGAGGATGTTAATTTTTACTTTATTACTTGAGCAGTAAACAAGTCTGGATGGATGACAGATGAAGAATTTGCAAGAGAAATGCTTGCTGGTGTGAATCCGTGCTTAATTTGTCGCCTCGAGGTGAGTTTTAAGTTAATTTGAATTAAAATATTGAGCTTTCCAAATTTTGATTTAATAATTCATTATCTAATGGATTGCTTATCAGATTCTTGATTTTGACTTATATTCATTATTATTGCAGGAGTTTCCACCAAAAAGCAAACTTGACAGCCAAGTCTATGGTGATCAAACCAGTAAAATAACCAAACAACAACTAGAGATTAACATGGGTGGGCTCACTGTAGACGAGGTGATTAATTAATACTCCTCCAGAGCTTAATTTAGGAATTATTTAACAAATTTGATTAAATTAAGGAAGATAGTTAAACCAGTTCATTATAATAAATATAACATGTTTTCCTAAAATACCCTTATTTAAAACCAAAAGTAGTGGCATTTGAATTCAGATTTTTCTTGATGCAGTGCTTCCATAGGAATAGTTTTGGAAAAAACTATAAATATGAGACATATGTCTTATGTCTTACATTAAGGACCAATACCAACTTCTCAATTAGATCTTACATTAAGGACCAAAGGGTTAATTAAAAAATAAATCAGTCAGGAGTTATAAATAATATTTATGATATTGATTACAAAAGTGACAATTGATTGAATCTAGGAAATTAGCCAAGAGCTATACATAATATTTCTGATATTGATTACAAAAGTGACAATTGATTGAATATAGGCCATCAAGAACAAGAAGCTGTTCATTTTGGATCACCATGATCCAATCATACCATATTTGAGGAGGATAAACCAAACATCCACAAAGGCATATGCTAGCAGGACAATCCTTTTGTTGAAAGAAGATGGAACCTTAAAACCATTGGCCATTGAACTGAGTAAACCTCATACTGATGGAGACCAGTTTGGTGTGATCAGTGAAGTTCACTTGCCTGCAGAAACTGGTGTTGAGAGTGTCATCTGGCTCTTAGCCAAAGCTTATGTTGTTGTCAATGATTCCTGCTATCACCAGCTCGTTAGCCATTGGTATGATCTCTGATCTAACTAAATATACATATACATGAGTTAATGCTCTTATTGAATTGTTTCATCGAATTTTAGTTTTGTTCTCTATAGTTTCATAAGGGCTTGATATGAGTTTAACGGCTGATCCATATACTTTTAACGAGTTTTGGTTCTAGTCCTTATACTTAAACTCAGACCAAATCAACAATTTGAAGTTAAAGGGACCAAAATCAAAATTCAATCAAAACTGTAAGAGTAAACAATGATATTAACCTTACATGTATGTGTTCTTCATCAAACTTGTTTTTGATGAATTAGTCTGTTTTCTTCAGGTTGAACACTCATGCAGTGATTGAGCCATTTGTCATTGCGACAAACAGGCGTCTCAGTGTGCTTCATCCAGTTCACAAACTTTTGCATCCTCACTACCGTGACACCATGAACATTAATGCACTTGCTCGTCAAGTCTTGATCAATGCAGGTGGCATTATAGAGGACACATTCTTGTGGGGAAGGTATTCTTTAGAGATGTCTTCCAAGATTTATAAAGACTGGAAGTTCCATGAGCAAGCACTACCTGCTGATCTTCTCATGAGGTAAAAACCTAAACTTCACCACCTAAAACCAGACCAATCAACAGTGAATAAACCATGTTATGTATTTACTAACTGGAATCTGAAATATTTTTCCAGTCACACTCAATATCCCAAAGTAATTTTTTGTGCATGTGGCACCCTAAAGTATTTTTCTTACAGCATCCATCCAGTATGAAATCTAACACAATAGTGCCAAGTATCCTAGAGTAATTTTTGGTGATTCTAGCAACCTTAAAGTAATTTTCCAAGAGCACTTTGTATCTCAAAGTTCAAAGTTTAGGGTGCTCATTTCTACTAGAAAATACTAAGTGCTACCTGGAAAATTCTTCAGAACGCTGATGACACCTGAGTCCTGACCCAACTTGGACCTGATTTTTTCCCATTTGTTTGAATTAGGGGAATGGCAGAGTCGGATCCAGCTTCTCCAAATGGAATTCGCCTGGTGCTTGAAGATTACCCTTATGCTGTAGATGGATTAGACGTATATTTTGCAATCTACACATGGGTTCAAGACTATATCTCTTTCTACTACAAGACTGATGAAGCTATTAAACAAGACTCAGAGCTCCAATCATGGTGGAAAGAAGCCGTGGAGGTAGGTCATGGGGACAAGAAAGATGATCCAACATGGTTCAAGATGCAAAATCGCAGAGAGCTAATTGAAACCTGCACTATAATCATCTGGGTATCTTCAGCCCTACACGCAGCTGTGAATTTCGGACAGTACCCATATGGAGGCTATATTCTCAATCGCCCAACTCTGAGCAGAAGATTCATGCCAGAGAAAGGAACTCCAGAATACGAAGAACTATCCAAAGATCCACATAAGGCTTTCCTCAAAACAATAACTCCAAAGGACAAAACCATCACTGACCTATCAACGATCGAGATCTTGTCGAGGCATACTTCTGATGAGTTCTATTTGGGGCAAAGGGATGATAGCCCTTATTGGACATCTGATGCGAAGCCATTGGAGGCATTTAAGAGGTTTGGGAAGAAATTGGAGGAAATTGAAGGGAAGATCACAAGTAGGAACAAAGATGGGAAATTTAGGAACAGATATGGACCTGTGAATATGCCTTACACTTTGCTGTATCCTAGTAGTGAAGTTGGGCTAACTGGGAGGGGAATTCCAAATAGTATCTCCATTTGAAGGATCTGTGTCTGTGTTATGTGGATTCTGTTGGTTGGGTTTTCGATAAGTGAAAATAAGGGAGAAGGATCCTTCTAAATCCTTCTTCCACTTTGACATGTCTGGTTATCTTTCTTTTCGTTTTTTTTTGGTAAAAAACATGTGTGGTTATCATAAGTGCATGCATGTGGATGTTTACCTGTCTTTTGGGTCAAAATGTTTACCTGTTTGGTACTAATAATAATAATATCAATAATTGTGCTTCTACAATTCTCTTGTCTTGCAATTACTTTAGATTTGCTGTTTTTTTTTTTTGTCTAAAAGAAAAATTAACGTTTTACCAATCATTCTTATTAGAGAAAATCACGCTGAGGATTTAAGGAAGGGATTTACTTGATTATAAAAAAAGATATCAACAAGTGAGTAACATGAACATATTATTTCTCAGTATAGAACTTATTGTTACATGTTGTTTATCCATTGTGAGATTTTTTTTTAAGTAATTACATTTCTTTATGACAATGATTTTCTTTATTCCTTATTAAGGTAAAAATCTTTTAAAAATTTCAAACCAAACGCTACGATTTTGTCATCGAGTTACGTACCTTTTTTTTAAAATGAGAAGGAGGCCGAATTGGTTGAGCACAGAACTCTCTACCCTCGAGTATAAGAGGACTATTTTGCCACTAGAGTAATGGGACTCGGCTTTGGTCTGCTGAGCACTCCCATCAACTACTCTTCTATGCATAACGGGGCTGTTTTGGTCTAAAACAATCAGAAAGTTCCTTTTTTTTTAACAAAAAAAAAAAAATTATGGCACTGAATGTTACTAAAAAGATACTGACTCATGCTGAAAAAATACCTTATGATCTTGACAAATTATTTTAGGTACTGATTAATACTAAAAATATACTTCAGATTTGTTTTTTAAGATCCTAAAATAATTTTTTAAGATCATGAGGTTTTTTAATACCGTTCAGAAGTATCTTTTTAGTACCCTTCAATACCTGAAATATTTTTTCAATATCCTAAAATAAGTTTTCAAGATCATGAATTTTTTTTACCAGTCAGTATTCTAAAGTATGTTTTTAGTACCATTCAGTGCTCTATTTTTTTTTTTTTTTTTGAAAAATAAAGGAACTTACTCATTGTTTTGGACCAAAACGGCCCCGTTTTAGGTATAGGAGGGCAGCGGATGGGAGTCCTAAGCGGACTAGAGCCAAGTCCAAAGTAATGCACCAAGTACTGAACATATGGGATGAAATCATATGTTCCAAAAATGATCCTTTTCTTATATACTCATCTAGGAGACGAATTCGAGATTCAGAGTGATCTAGCAGAACCTTACACCACTAGACCAACTTAATGTTGGTGATTCCAAAAATGATCTTTTTGTTTTTCATGTGAAAATTAAGACATGCCATTTACTTATGCATGTCAAGAACTTTTAGTTCAAGTGGCAACCCACACCTTCTTTAAAATAAGAAGTTATATGATCTAACTCCAAAGTAGGCATGTGATGGGTAAGTATGGTGTTTGAATCTCCTCTGCCAGAGAGAGCTAGGTTAAAAGTTACATTTTAAAAAAGAGTTTATTTATACAATAATGGGATTTCAAATTCACCAAAATCTCCTAACTTCTCCTCATTATTATAAAAAATATTTACATTTGTTGGGGAAAATATAAAACCTAGATTCATTTTCACTCAAAGTCAAGCTCAAAATAAAGTAGGCTAATGAATTCTCTTTCTTTTTTCCCCTTCTCTTAGTATTCTTTTGGGGCAATACTTAAATCCACTTGTCGAATTCTCCAATTAAATTTCTTACATTCGTTTAATTTTTTTTCTATGTGAATCTCGATTATTAAAAAAAGTCTACTTAACAATATTTGATTAGAGAATTGGAGCTAAAAAATGTAAGTAAAGTCTCTTGTTAATAGAAGTTTAAAGGCCCTTTTGGATGGGATTTTTTCATAAAAAAAGCACTTTTTTAATGCAAAAAAAATTCATTTATGTGTTTAGATGATATTTTTTTTAAAAAAATAAAAGTCACAAAAAAAGCTAAAATGCTGCTTTTTTTTAAAAGCTCCAATTTTGAGCTTAAAAAAAAGCACAAAAAATTCATATCTCAATAATAATTTTAATGTATTTTTAAATTTAAAATCAACCCATTCTAGCTTAATTAGAAAAAGTATCTCAAATATATAAATTGTTAGTTAGTGCTTAAATTTCCTTAAATTTTTTTATGTTTACCTATTTTGGGAATTCCATTGTATTTTATGGGTTGTGATTTTTTTTAGCAAACCATTTAATATCCTACATATCAATTAATTTGGATGAATTAAAAACATTTTTCAACATGTTTTTTTATGTATGGTTGCTGTAATTTGTTTGATCGTCCGCGATCTTACTCCTAATTTTAGAAGTTATTAACAAGGTTCACATAATTAGATGATTGAGTCTCTTAAACACGCTATTTATGATTCAATCTACAACTATATCTGTACAAAAATGGGGCTTATTGGATAAATTTGTTAGGATATCTCAATGTTTGATTTTCATTACATAATATAATTATTAGTTTTATATATGGGTTTAATGTTTCTACAGTTGCTGCAGAAACTTTTTTTCTGCAGCACTCACATAAAAGTGTGTGAGTCCCATTGTAAAGAGATGAAAGAGGAAATATTAATGAAACTCACTCACTTTTATGTGAGTGCTGCAGAAAAAAAGTTTCTGCAGCAACTATAGAAACATTAAACCTTTTATATATATACACACATATATATATTTTGCCAATTATTACAAATAGCTATAAGAAGCAAAAATAGTTAAGAAACAAAACTCTGGGACCGTGGGAGGGATGCCAGCCTTTTCTCCCTCTCTCTCTCACATTGAACCACAAATCTCAAACCCAATGAACTGGGAACTGGCTTGTCTCCTCTACCATTCCCCTCTGCTCCTTCATTTTCTTTGAAACAGCACCGTTTTACATAAATGGGATAGACTTCTCTCCTTTTTGCTGTTATCCGTTGCCTTCAAACGCCCTATTCTTTTTGTGCAAAATGAACTTGTGTCTTGTGGGCTTTACCTTAGGTGAGAGATAGTGAGAGACGATGCCATGTGCGAGGCCAAGGTGAGGAGTAAGGACTTTTTCACAAAAGACAAAGTTGAGGTAAAATAAGTTTTTACTTTAAAAGAAATTCAAAATACTCTTTATGAGAAAATTAATTTTTTTTAAAAATTAGCAGTGAAAAACAAAATTTTACTCTAAAGAGATACTGAGAAATTGTTAAATAAAAATTTTTTAGTAAAAAAAAAAACAGAGATAATATTTTAAAAAATTTAGAACATTTTCAAGATAATCTTCTAGTGTTCTTGTCCGAGAGATGAACGAAAGTAGCACACCAGGAAGAAGAAATACTGGGTAGACTTGAAGATATTGAGGCAATATTTAATTTTTCAAAAATATTATCTCGGTTTTTTCTGATTAAAAAAGTTTTATTTAACAATTTCTCAAGATCTCTTTAGAGTAAAATCTTGTTTTTCACAGCTAATTTTTTAAAAAATAATTTTCTCATAAAGAATATTTTAAATTTCTTTTAAAGTAAAAACTTATTTTACCTCAACTTTGTATTTTGTGAAAAAGTCCTCACTTCACCTTGGGCTCACACATGGCATTGTCTCTCACTATCTCTCACCTAAGTTAAAGCCCACAAGACACAAGTTCATTTTGCACAAAAAAACAGGGTATTTGAAGGCAGCGGACAACAGTAGAAAAGGAGAGAAGCCTATCCCGACACAAATAAGGTATAGCCAGTCCTTTTTTTTAAAAAAAAAAATCAGGTACTGACTGGTACTAAAAAGATGTTTCAGGATACTGATTTCAAGATTCTAAAATAATTTTTTAGATCATGAGGTATTTTTTTAGTACCAGTCAGTATCCTGAAATATCTTTTTAATACCAGTCACTACCCTGAAACATTTTTTCACGATCCTAAAATAATTTTTCAAAATCATGAAGTATTTTTCATTATTTTTTCAGTACCGATCAATATTATGAAATATCTTTTTAGTATCTGATAGTATCCTAAATAATAATTATTTTTTTTTTTAAAAAAAAGGAACCAACTACCCTCTTTTTGTGCCAAAACGACACCTTTCACAAAGAAAAGGAGGGGAATGGTAGAGGAGAGAAGCCAAGTCCTCTTCCTCCCACACCATCCAAATCCAACTTCATCTTCTACGCTCACTCCTAACCTGAATCCTCCAAATCTCCCTCCCACAACAACGACACCTCCTCACCGCCACTTCCTCCGGCGGTTTCAAAGAATCGCTGCTCTGCCAACGAGAACATCCGCGATGAGGCTTGCTGGAAATCTGTCGGTTACACCTATTGATTATCCGCCAAGTACGTCCCCTTTAATGCGGATCCTTCATCCACTGAGTCCTACTCTCTCGATGAAATCGTCTATCGGTCCTAATCTGGTAGGCTTCTTAATGTTCAACATGACATTGAAGCCCTGAAGAAACATGATGGTAAGTATTGGCGATCCCTGTTTGATTCTCGTGTGGGTGGCCGTACGGCTCTAGTGTTTGGAGCAAGAAGGAATAGGTGTTGCCGAAGATTGACAGCGACAGCATCATGAGTGCATTTGAAGGTAACTCGAATCTCTTCTGGGTAGAGTGTTTTGGTATGCATCATCTAGAAATGAACGATTTGTGTGTCAAACATTGTGGGATCAGTCATACTGGGAGTTTCAAAGATTAGGGCACGACTGTTTTGGTGAGCCAGGTTAACAAGTTAATAAAAATGAAACGTCCTATTGTGGGTGTTGGTTGTGCTTCCATAGGGGACACTTTTGCTGCTTTATCTGCTTATTGTGCTTCTACAAATATCCCCTCAATTGTTGTTTTGCCTGCAAATAAAATTTCCATTACTCAATTGGTCCGGCCAATTGCAAGTAATACATTAGTATTGAGCCTTGATAAAAAATTTCATGGGTGTTTTTTTATTGAATATATAGTTTAGAGGTGTTTGTGAAATACTTGGAGAAACTTGAAAAAAGCCATTAACATAAAAAGTTGACATGGTTTTCTTAAGTGCGTTGACGTAAGCATGTTGAAGAACGTGTGGGATTCACAATCCACCCCTAGGCCCAGAGTCTTCACAGAGATTTGAATCTAGCTCTGATACCACCTATAATATTATAGCACATATGATATCATCACTATTACCACCTATAACATTCCAGTACATCTGATACCACAACTGATACCACTTATAACTTTAGGTCACATCTAAGGGCCATTTTGGATGGGCTTTTTTCATTAAAAAAAAAGTACTTTTTTTAATGCAAAAAAAAAATTCATTTATGTGTTTAGATCATATTTTTTAGAAAAAGTAAAAGTCACAAAAAAAAGCTAAAATGCTGCTTTTTTTAAAAGCTCCAATCTTGAGCTTAAAAAAAAAAGCACAAAAAGCATTTTTTTAAAAGCCCATCCAAACGGGCCTAATACCAACTCTGATACCACTCATAACATTTTAGCACAACGTTTTCAAAATTGTATTGAACTTAAACAATAATTAGTTTTTCTTCATCTTTTTTCTATCTCTACTTAATGTCTGATACCACATCTGACACCACCTATAACATTCAAGCACATCTGATATCATCTTTGATACCATTTATAATGAAGCATGTCGCTCTTGGAATTATTTCTTTTTAGTCATACAATTAAGTTTGTTTTATAGCTGCTGTTTCCCCCCTCTTTTTAATGTTTTTGCATGAAGTAATATGAAGTGTTTGTTGTCCCTAATTATTGTCGTATTGAGTAATATCTAGTGTGCTTTCTATGCTTTAGTCCACCAAGGGTGATGATTGTGTAGAATACTGCAGAAAAGGCATGAGGTACCTCCAAATTTTAGAAGGGCATTAAGTACAAGGTTGAGGAGGCTTGTTGCTCAAGGCAAACTTGAAAAGGTAAAAGAATTAAAATTTTCATCTTACCGCTTTTGAGTTTTTTTCTTTAGAGGCATGATATCTAGTCTTGATACTATCTTAAAACTTGTTTTGTTGTTTATGTGATGATGATTTCTCAACTCTACCCAACCCTTGCGAAAAAAAACTCTACCCAACCCTTGCACTTGCAGGTACAAAATTGTTACAAGATAAAAAAGGACACTCCTTCTGGGGCAAAAACACTTCATATGAAACAAAAGGACATCTGGCAACATCAACCCCAAGCCTCTAGTATAGTGCCTTCTCATGAGATCACCAAGGATGCTGCTGATACTGCAGCCTACAGACTTGTAGAAGCTGAAAACAAATCATTTTTTGCTGCTGAGGCAGCCAGGGAGGCAGAAAGGCTTGCAAAATTAGCTGAAAATAAATTTCATTCAGCCATAGTTATTTCTTCTCCAAAGCTGATAATTTCGGACTATTGCAAAATTTAGGTTGTTGTTTCCTGAATTTTACATGTCCTGTGTTATAGGAAGATACCAGGATTGTCCAGGCCATTGGTGCGATTGATGATTTGGACAAAGAGCTAAATACATACGCCATGAGAGTTTGAGAATGGTATGGTTGGCATTTCACTGAGCTTACTAAAATAATACAGGATAACATCCATTATGCCAAGGCTGTCAAACTGATGGGCGATCGCGCTGGTGCTGCTAACGTTGATTTCTTTAAGGTAGAGTTAGTGAGCTATTCTGAAAATTGTTCCCAGGATAACGTCACATAGACTAACTTTCTAACATTATGTGTTGTAGATCTTGTCAGAGTATATTGAGGTAGAGCTGAATGAAGCAGTCGTGATATCCATGGTTATCACACTTGTTTTTTTGTGGTCATGGCCTCAATGATTCATGCAAATTTGGGATTCTGTTTTAGGGTAGCTTGACAGTGATACATATTCTAGAACCTCTTGCAAATAGTTGTAATATCCAATTATTTTCTTTTAGGCATCGAGAGAGGATAGGGGCGTAGTGTCCTATTAGCACAAAGATATGTGAGTAGCTGGACTACCACTTTCGATACCACTCAAACATTTCATCCCCTCTGATACCAATTATAACATTTCAATCCATAGCTTTCGAAATCGTTTGCTTTGGGGTATCGAGAAAGCCAATGTGTGGGATTCACAATCAACCCCTCGGGGCCAAAAGTTATCACAAAGACTTGAGTTTGACTCTGATACCACTTATAACAATTATAAAATAACAGATATCATTACTGATACCACTTATAAGATTACAACACATCCAATACCACCTTTAATACTACTTATAACATATAATCACATCGATCTCAAAATTGTTATACTAAATGGTAGAGGAGACAAGCCAGTTCCCAGACGAACCGTTTAAGTTCTAGGGACTAAGCTGACAAAAAAAAAAGTGTTAGCAAGAGCGAAGAAAGGGAGTTCCAATGGAAATCAGAAGCAGAAATGGACGGCGGATGAAGATGAAGCATTACTCGCCGGAATAGCAAAGCACGGTCCTGATAAGTGAAAGAACATTCTCAAGGATCCGAGTTAACGTCTTTCCTCACTCACTGTTCCAACATTGACCTCAAGGTTTCCTGGCTCTTTCATTCCCCTTCCCCACCTTAGTTGACTATTTCTATTAAATTTATTACATGGTAGGATTTCTTAGGGTTCCTCATTCTCTGTAGGTGTTGGTTAGTAAATTACTTATAACATTAGGTTACATCTAATACCACCTTTGATACCACCTCTAATACCACTTATAACATTTTAGCACATCGTTATCAAAATTATTATAGATTGTACTGAACTCAAACAATAATTGCTTTTTCTTCATCTTTTTTCTATCTCTACTTTACTCTTTAAACTCTTTATTTTGGTGCGGTAAACTGTAGCCACCGACACAGTGAAGTAATGATTCCCCCATGTCCTCACTAGCATAGAGAGCTGACTTTGATACCACATCTGATACCACCTATAACATTCAAGCACATTTGATATCATCTCTGATACCACTTATAATGAAGCACACCATTCTTGAAATTATTTGCTTTTAGGCATTGAGAGGGGACAATGTGGGGAATTTACAATCCACCTAGTAGGGGCTCAGTGTCCTACTGCCGCAGAGATGTGAGTGTAACTGGAATACCATCTTTGGTACCACTCAAACATTTAGCGCCTGTGATACCACTTATAACATTTCAATCTATCGTTTTCGAAATCGTCTGCTTTAGGGCATCGAGAAAGCCAATGTATATAGGATTCACAATCCACCCCTAGGGGCCTAAAGTCATCACAAAGACTTGAGGTTGGCTTTGATACCACCAACCACTCTGGTCCTATTTATAAGTCCAGTTTTACTAAAAAAAATTGGTTCTATTTATAAGTCAGTTTGATGTAATAAATGAGATTATGACAATTTTACCTATATTAATTATACCCATAAAGATAGAGAGAGAAGAAACAGTTGAAAAATGCACAATCATAAATGAGGGAAAAGTTGAAAATTTACCCACTTAATCATTGTGTCAACTACCTCCCCTTGATATGTGAGATTTCACTTATAACATTACAACACATCCAATATGTAATACCCGCATATTTATTTATCTGAAATATTATATTTTGATAAATAAATGGGTTATTTCTCATAAGTGAAATTATGATCGTAAGACTCGTGGAAATATAGTCTATCTTTCTAAGTTGAATTATGTAGGAAATTAGAGAATTTAAGGGCTTGAATGCCAAAATGACGAAAATGCCCCTAAGGGATATAAATGATTTAGAAAAATTATGGAAAATACCAAAAGGCAGTAAAATGATCAATTGAATCAAGAGAGTATAATATCTCTAATTGTGGTAGTTTGATAAATTACGAACTTGGAGAAATTGAAGAAGAATGTTCAAAAAGTATTAAATGACCAAAATACCCTTGTAAATTATAGAATAAAGTGGCTAATTACTTAAGCTTAAGCAAGGGAAATTAAGGGATAATTATGTAAAGCTAAAAATTAGTGGAAAATAGTTGAAAATTAGTAAAAACATGTTTACTAATTAATTGGAAATTTTGGAGAAAAATAGTTGAGTTTAGGTATTTTTAAGCCTAAATGCAAGAATGGACCAATAGGAAAATTTTGTAAAAAATTATGTAAAAATAATTAAATAATTAATTAAATAATTAAATCAAATATTAAAAAAAAACGAAAAAATGGGCAGAAAAAAAAAGAGAGAGAAAACTTAGTAAATAAGTTGTATTATTTTAATAATATAATTAATTAAAGTGAAAAAGGGTGAATAGTAAAATGAGAATTAGGAAACGGATCCTATCTAGAGATCTAGGAATGAGATTTCCAAAGTCAGGGTAGAATATTTATCAGTGGGATTTTATCTTCCGTTAGACTCTTACGGAAGTTAATTCTGAAGCCGTTTGTGCTTTTTCCTAATAAGACGAAATAGGGAAATTCTGAGAAAATGCCAGATAGCCAAGAGGACGAAAAGGTTATGTTGTGACATTTGAAAAAGAATTGGGAATTTTCATGGACAAAGTTGGAATCAGTGAATTTTTCTCTAGAGATTGATGATTCCGAAAACGAGTTTCGTAACCGGACCCGTACGGACACGTTTTTCGAGGAACTTCAGACTGACAGTTGGAGCCCTATATGGAACCAAAATTTAGGTTAACTTGGACATTTCTAATAAGTGAGAAAATGTCTTCAAAGTTGTAAATCCAGAATTTAGAGATTTCTCCAAAATTACGCGAATCGGGTACCGATCGGGGAAATTGGACCGAAAGCTTCTGGAAGGTGACACGTGGCCACCTCCCATTGGCCAAGCACCCTTGGGTTTCGGCCTAGTGTGAATGCAAAAAGGGAAAGAAGGGTTTTTTTGAAAAGTTGCTTTGGACGGTCCAGATCGTTTCTCACAAAGTTCATCCGACGGCCGAAATTCTGCAGCCTAATCTATAAATACCCCCTCCCCTCCTCTTCATTTTTCACACCATTTTCTCCTCCTTGGCTGAATCTAGAGAGGGAAAGTAGAGAGAGAAGCTCTGGGCAAAATTGTGCAGAAGTCTTCAACGGGACGTCAGAAATCCTAATTTGCTGCCGTTACGCTGCCCAACGTGCCGCTGTCGGACAAACCGCTGTTTTCCGTCAAAAAGTACGTTTTCGACTAAGTACCGTCTCACCGTCAACGAAGGTACGTTCGCGTACTGTAACACTAACTCTGATGTTTACTATATGCGTATTTGTGGTTGAGGGTCTGATGATATGTTGTGAGTATTGTTATGAGCTTTTGAATACATGCACTACGTGTGACCCATCTACATGCACTACGTGTGATACATCTTTATGCACTCCGTGTGACACATCTGTTATACTGATAATATGAATGATTGTGGAATATATACTGTATATATGAATATGAGGTTTACCGTTACCTGAGATCCAATGTGTTAAATTGGATCTCAGCTATAGCGTCAGTGGTCGAAGAATCGAGGACCAAGGAGAGAGGAAAGCAAAGAGGGTCATGGTTCCTAGTGAAGACTTTTCCGATGTTGTCCTTTACTTTTGAAAACTCTTGGGTACTATACCACTTCTGTATCTAGCCAGTGGGCATTTTGAATATATATATATCAGTTATTCTTCTGCTCAAATGCTCTACTCTGATGATTTGAAAAGATGTTTTGAAAAAAAAAAAAATACTGCTTGTGAAAAGTTGGGATGTTACACAATACCACCATAATACCACTTATAACATTTCAGCATATTGTCTCAAAATTGATATAGATTATATTAAATGGAAGTGTCTCTATTTTTTAGATAATCTCATTTCCAATCTCTTTTTAGATCTACTCTCCTCCAACTTCCAACTACATTCTCAATTTCAAATCATGTTATTCAATTTGTTGAGTTTTCTAGTCAATTTTTTATAACTAGAATTATTGTAAATGAATTTTAAAAATTTCAGATATAGAATTGTTCTCTCATATAGAACTAAACCAACAAATATTTCTTCTTTTTCTTTCTCATAGGCCTTTACATCATAATTATCACAGCATAAATATAACACTAGAGAATATCTCACACAAAAGAAGCAACTTTATTATAGTGCAACAATCTTGGTACTTAATGTACATTGGGTTTCACGAAGTTCATAATTAAAATAGGAGGTTATATGATCTAACCCCAAAGTAGGCATGTGATGAATAAGTGCGGGTGTTTGAGTCTCCACTGCCAGAGGGCTTGTAAGTTAAATTTTAAAAGGAGTTTATTTATACAAATTTCAAATTCACCAAATTCACTAAAATCTCCTAACTTCTCCTCATTATTATTAAGAAACTTTACATTTCTTGGGGAAAATATAAAACCTAGATTCATTTTCACTCAAAGTCCAGCTCAAAATAGAGTAGGCTCATGAATTCCCTTTCTTTTATTTTTCCCCCTTCTCTTGGTATTCTTTTTGTACAATACTTAAATCCACTCGTTTATTTTTATTATGACGAATTCTCCAATTAAATTTTTCTATTCGTTTATATTTTTTTCAATGTGAATTTCAATTATTAAAAATAGTCTACATAACAATATTTGATTAGAGAATTGGATCTAAAGAATGTAAGTAAAGTCTTGTTAATAGAAGTTTAAATTCATACCTCAATAATACTTTTAATTTATTTTTAAATTTAAAATCAACCCATTCTAGCTTAATTAGAAAAGGTATCTCCAATATATAAATTGTTAAGAGCCTGTTTGGATCATCTCTTTTTTAAGCTAAAACCTACTTTTAAGCTAAAGTAATAAATAAATAAAAACTAAAATTTGTTTGATGATTATATAAATTTTTTAGCGTAAAAGCTACTTAAAAGCTGAAATTAAAATAAACGGTTTGGCTAAATTTTTGTTATAAACACTTTTCCTAATAAAAATTATCATAAAAGATATATTATAAAATAACATTTAAACTATCAATATATTTACAAGTTTGAATTTAGGAATGATGTCAAACTTATCATTTTCTTATTTAAAATGTGTTATCGCATGTTTCTTTCTTTCTTTCTTTTTTGATAATAATGATGGCTAAAGCCAGAAAGTAAGGAAATTACAAAGAAGATGGAATAAATCTCAAACACTCCTGATCAACCCAAGACCTAAGAGATAAAGGGCAATCACCAAAAATATGAGACCTATAAAGTCTCATCTTAGCCAAAGCATCAGCTACTCTATTAATATCCCTAGGAATAGAACTTAAGGAAATCTCCCAATCCAAATCTAATAAATTCAGAATCTTGGACACTAGTAAGGACACTGAAGTAGACCTAGCACTAGAAAGCCTATTAATCAGGTTGCTACCAGGTTGCTATCATCAGACTCTAAGATAAGTCTTTTGACACCCATATCCCATGCCAATCGTAAGCCCTCATAGACTGCCCATTCCTCCGCATTACAGGCATCACAAATACCCAACACTTTGGAGAAACCGACAATCCAAGAACCCTGGCTATCCCGCAAGAGGCCTGCCACATCATCATTGGGTGTAGAGGTATGCTTCCTCCAAGAATTCATAATAACCATGGTAGGATTCGATGGCTTCACAAAACCAGGTTCAAACATGCTAGCATTCCTCCAACCCCATAATTGCCAAATGATAAATCCAAAAAGCAGATTCCAACTATTACCAATGCCCTTACAAAAACAGCCCACCAAATTCATTTCTAGCCAGCTTTTCAAATCAGTAGAGAAAAAATGGCCAAGAAATTAAGAAGGAACAAGAGCCCTCCAAACCTTCTCTACAAACACACAATCCCTTAGAATATGGAGAGTGTTTTCCACCCCAGCATGACAAAAATAACACTCGGCACCCGATGAGGACCAAGAACTACGCCATGAATTGGTTGGAAGTTTATCTAAGAGAACCCTCCACAAAAAAACACGAATTCTTTCCGCACCTTGCCACTTCCAAATATGCTTGAAAAGGTCACATTTCAAAGAAGAGGGGTTAGATTCAACAAGGAAATACGCACTCTTAATTGAGAATGTACCATCACTAGTAGCACCCCACACTAAGCAATCGTGTCCCCCATTCGAACTAGGAGGAACCATAGCAATCACCGTCAGATACCTCAGGAGCTACCACTCCAGTTAGACTGCCCCAATTCCAAGCTCCATTAATGACCCAATCCGAAACAGACGATCCCTGTTCCTCCAAGGATAATGGTCGGCAACAATGATCCCTGATTTTAAGCCCATTGGTCAGCCAAGAATCATTAAAAAAACTCACCATTGTGCCTCTCTCACCTGCATTTTGGTCCCAAGCTCCACAATATGAGCTTGGTCCGTAATAAACTTCCATAGGGGAGAATCGCCAGCAGAATAGGACAACAGAGAATGTTCATCACGAAACATATACCTATGTCAGAGCACATCCACCCACAGACCTTTGCTACCAACCACCAACTCCCAAGCTAACTTAGCCCCACAAGCTTTGTTAAAAGAGGATAACCGGCGGAACCCAAGACCCCCATATTCCTTAGGCCTGGTCATACGATCCCAACTTACTGGATGATATGACTTATGGGAAGCATCATGACCCCAAACAAAATTTCTCTGCAGTTTCTCCACTTCGAAACAAATACTTCTAGGAATACTAGTGGCCTGCATAGGGTACAAAGGAATAGCACTAAGAACCGCTTTAGCAAGCGTAATACGTCCTGCAATCGATAGACTCTTCGCCTTTAATTGTTGACTTCTTGTAAGATTTTTTAGGAATTACATTCATTTCTTAAAATCTCACAGTGATTATCCATTTTTTTAAATTGAGGACAACACAGCACATTATACATACCCACATGAATAGCAACACATGTATGGTGTATCAGATCAAACAAAGTGACGTGTTGAAATGGGCAGGCTGGTGTTGCCAAGGGGAATTCACATTGGGTGCTTTTCTCTTAGGTGCTTCTTAGGTGCTTTTCCTTCTAATTAGAGGGATTAGGCATTTTTTTTTTTTTTAAATTTTTTATATATTCTATTTATTGAGATTTGATTATATGCTGCATCTTGAATTTTTTTTTGCACCCAGTATCTCAGATTAATTAATTTATAGGATATTGGGGTTACAGGAAAAATATTTCTTAATGCAGGACTGAAAATTAATTAATTTGAGATATTGAGTGCAAAAAAAAGTTCATGATCCAGCATATAATCTAATCTAAATAAATAGAATATATAAAAAAATTTAATTTTTTTTTTTAAAAATGCCTAATCCCTCTAATTAGAGGAAAAAACATCTAAGAAGCACCTAAGAGAAAAGCACCCAATGTAAACCTTGTCGGGGGAGGGGATATTTAGCGACTCGAGAGCATAAGGTTAAAAAGGCCATGCTTGTCATAAATAATGTCAGCCAGAATAAACTTCCCTCTTTCAATAAACTTAAATATCTCAACTAGCAAATGTCCTACAAAACTGGATCAGTACCGATTTCTCTTCAAGACAAAACTCATTCTATCGTCATCTCTTGTTATATATATAGAGAGAGATTCTTCCTTTAACTCATGCAGACTTCAACTTGGCTGATGAAGAAGCAAAAGATAGGAAAGACTTGTGTGTCCCACAAACACCAGAAAGACTCCCAAAAGACCTAGTGCTTTGAGTGTGGTGAACAGGTCCAGCTGCACAAGAACACAAGTGTGGTCCATACACAGTAACTACAAAGGAAAATTAGGAAGAAAATTTTCAACTTAACTGCCATGTCAGAAGAAAAATTGAACCAAAAAATGAACAAACACTTCTCCAATATATCCATCATAGATAATAGATCAATGACGTTAGCCTACAAGTTAACCATCTAATGGGGAATTAACCACCTCTAATACAAAATACTTCAAAACACCGAGCAGAAGCTGGCGGAAATATGTACAACTGCTCCAATCAGTATTTATAAGAAAAGTGACCATACCTTCAACCAGAAAAGCACATAAAGCAACAAGACTCCAGCAATGCCAAGATGGAACAAAGCAGCATAGAGTGCATTTACGGGTGGAGAAGGGAAGTTCGTCAGGTTCACTCCCAATCGTAAAAGCTGTAAATGATCGGATAGAATGAAACATCGTAAGAAGCCAAAAAAAAGCACATCAAATATGAAGATTATTAGCTGAGGAGTGAGTTATAAAAGTGATATCAAGGTCAGACCTCTACCAGAGACTAAGGTTATCTTTTGGACCAAAGATTTCAAATAACTTGAATTTACCAGCCATCATATTTTGTCCAATTACCACACACACAACACGGATTATAGGACTTACGCCAACCAAAAAGCCGATCAAAAGATGAATAATAACATATTAAAAGAAATGCTGATCAAAGAAGTAAAGTAATGAGTAGCAAGAGAGGCTTATGACTCAATCAATGCCAATCACTCGATTTTCTTTTACTTTGCACTGCACTACTACAAAATATGGATATTACTACCCTAAAAGACGTCCTTATTTTAAAAAAAGGAAGTAAAAAGTGAAGGCGGTGGCATTGTCGTAATTATTTACTTGATTTTGAGACTTTAGACAACCTAAATATTAATTTAGGACGCCTAAAATATTTTTAGACAACCTAAATATTATTTTAGGACGCCTAAAATGTAATATTTGGCATTTAGGATTTTTTGGAGACTTTAGACAACCCAAATATTAATTTAGGACTCCTAAAGTTTTTTTTTACTACCTAAATTTTTTTTAGGACGTCTAAAATGTAATATTTGGCGCAATTTAGGATATTTTTTGACGCGTGGAAAATTTTTGGCGACCTAAAAGTATTTTAGGACGCCAAAATCAACATTTTTGGCGCAATTTTGAAATTTGGGAAATATTTTGGCGCAAGAAATTTTTTTTTTGGCGACCTAAAAGTATATCAGGTCGCCAAAAGCAATATTTTTGGCCACCTAAAAGTATTTCAGGTCGCCAAAATCAGTATTTTTGGCGCAATTTCGAAAATTTGGGAAATTTTTTGGCGACCTCAAAGTATATCAGGTCGCCAAAAGTAATATTTTTGGCAACCTAAAAGTATTTCAGGTCGCCAAAATCATTATTTTTGGCGCAATTTCGAAAATTTGGGAAATTTTTTGGCGCCAGAATTTTTTTTTTGGCGACCTAAAAGTATATCAGGTCGCCAAAAGCAATATTTTTGGCAACCTAAAAGTATTTCAGGTCGCCAAAATCAGTATTTTTGGCTTAATTTCGAAAATTTGGGAAATTTTTTGGCGCCAGAAATTTTTTTTGGCGACCTAAAAGTATATCAGGTCGCCAAAAGCAGTCTTTTTGGCGACCTAAAAGTATTTCCCAAAATAAGTCTTTTTTGTTTCCCTGCTCCTTTATTAATATCGTCTCACATTTCTCATTAGTTAATCGTCCATCTCTCTCTCTCTCGCACGCATCATCACCATCGCTCTCCCTCGCCCTTGACTTCTTCTCATCCCTTATTTAATTTCATTTATCCCTTCTTTCCTCTACACATCATCCCTCATTTAATTTCATTTATCCCTTTCTCTTCTCGTTTGATCTGCACATCATACGCCTTCCCTTCTCTCCTCTCGCATCCCACATCTTCTCTTTCGATCTATTCTTACTCCTTCAACACTCTTCGATCTTGCCGGCCGAGGAGACAGGCGGCGAGGAGATGACGGCACCGAGTTTGAAAGGATGATGATCTCAGCTTCACTATTGGTGCCATTTTCAATTTCAGTCCGACTGTTCTTCCCTTTCCCTTTTTTTTTTTTTTTTTGATTTACTTTTGCAGCAAGTACTAACCCTTTTTCTTTATGAATTGGGTAATTTCATAACTTGATTGCTGATTCTTTATAACTTTGATAGTGTGATGAACCATTTACCCTTAACTAGAACATTTCTTATCGCAGTGAAAAAATATATAGCAGGTAATTCCAAAAAAAAAAAAGAAATCATATTTGGCATCCTAAATGTATATTTAGGACGCCAAATAAGGATTTTTGGCTAAAATCATACATAAGACAACCTAAATTAATTTTAGGATGTCTTAAATCATACATAAGACAACCTGAATTAATTTTAGGTTGTCTTAAATCATACATAAGACAACCTAAATTAATTTTAGGATGTCTTAAATCATACATAAGACAACCTGAATTAATTTTAGGATGTCTTAAATCATACATAAGACAACCTGAATTAATTTTAGGATGTCTTAAATCATACATAAGACAACCTAAATTAATTTTAGGATGTCTTAAATCGTACATAAGACAACCTGAATTAATTTTAGGTCGTCTTAAATCGTACATAAGACAACCTAAATTAATTTTAGGTCGTCTTAAATCATACATAAGACAACCTAAAATAATTTTAGGTCGTCTTAAATGAGTTCAGGACGCCAAAAGTGAGAAAAACGACTTCCCCCCTCAAGACGTCCCTCTAAAAAAGGACGTTAATTGGGCCTTATTTAGGTCGTTTTTTGTGTTTTTTGTAGTAGTGCTGCCAAAATCAAATCCACCCTTCTCTCCTAGTTCACTGACAGAAGGCAAAATCTGAGTCTATTTATGGTGCCATGGATCCTAAGTTGAACTGGCACGAGAAAGGTAAAGCCATTGTCGCTCTGGTACAAAAGTTTCAAAATTAACTAAATTACTGCCGCTATTTTTGATGGGTATTAAAGAAGCAATAAAGAACTGGATTCTAATGCAATAAAGAAGTTGTATGCCTCATGAACCTGAAATTACTCGTAGAGACTCAGTAAAATCGTAAACATTTCCGAAATTCAGACAAATTTGATAGTAGTACCAGCAAAGGGCTGGCACAAGATAAATAAACCGATCCTAATGCAATAAAGAAGTTGTATGCCTCATGAACCTGAAATTACTCGTAGAGACTCAGTAAAATCGTAAACATTTCCGAAATTCAGACAAATTTGATAGTAGTACCATTAAAGGGCTGGCACAAGATAAATAAACCGATCACAAAATAAATCTATTGAAACTAAAATGATTATCATCAATCAAGAACGCAACATAGGAATTCAAGAAGCATCAGTTCGTTGCTTTACACACGAGGAAGTAAAAGAATGGCAATCGACGGCATTACCTGAGGAGGAGCTTCGATTTTCTTCATGTAAAAAAAACTCTTGAGAGCTTTTGTTAAAAATCTGTTTGGTTTAATTTCTAATTATAATGAAAAGATAAGCTGAAAATAAGAGGATCCAAACAGACATTTAAGACATTAAGTTAGTACCTAAATTTCCTTAAACTTTCTCATGTTTACCTATTTTGGGAATTCTATTGTATTTTATGCGTTACATTTAATATTCTACACCACAATTAATTTGGATGAATTAAAACCAATTTTTCAACAAGTTTTGTATGCATGATTGCTGTCATTGTTATAATTGTCCGCAATCAAATTCTTAATTTTAGAAGTTATTAATCAATTTTTTTTTTTTGATATAAAAGATGGCAAAACGCCTACATTACAACAAAGAGAACTACATCGAAGAGGAATTCAATCCTAAACATTCTTGGTCAACCCAATTCCTTAGAAAAGGAGGACACATATCTAAAATACCAGAGCTAGAAATGCCCCTTTTGGCTAAGGCATCATCAACTTTATTACAGTCCCGAGAGATTACACAAACATCAACCTGCCAATCCCTGCTCAACAAATCCTTGACTTTCATTACCACATTACTACCAGTGGTACAAAAATCATCCAAAATCATACTAATGACCTCATCCGAATCCGATTCCAAAATGATTTTTTTAAGGCCCAAATCCCAAGCCAGTTGAAGACCCTCTGCAATAGCCCATTCTTCAGCAACACAGGGCTGACAAAGCCCAATCATCCTAGAAAATCCAACGATCCAATGACCTAAAGAATCACGGATTAAACCTCTACACCCAGCCTCAGAGGACTGAAGACACATAGCCCCATCCACATTCAATTTAGCCCAACCAAAAGGAGGCTTAATCCATCCCCTCACCTGACCACTACCAGCTTGGGCCTCCAGCCCATCAATAACATCAACGGAAACAAAACTAGACCAAGATTGGGAGGAAGGCGTAATGTGAGAGTATGGGCCGGATTCGAGAGGATTGGGCTGGATTGTTTGTTTTAGAAAGGGAGAATGAGAAGCCCATGAACCCATCAATAATCAAATTTTGAATATTGGGAGGAAGGCGTAATGTGAGAGTATGGGCCGGATTCGAGAGGATTGGGCTGGATTGTTTGTTTTAGAAAGGGAGAATGAGAAGCCCATGATGGATGGGATGGGCTTCATTAGGGTTGGATGGTTGCTTGTGAAGTTGTAGGATCAACCAACATGTGGTCTGTATCAAAAAAAAAAAAAACCAACATGTGGTTGGTCCAGCGGAATGTGACGCTGGATTCTCTTAAGAGGTCTAGGGTTCGAATTGCGGAGGGTCGTCTTTGCCACTGCAGTACCCAGAGTGGTTGCACACTTGCCACCATTTTTGTATCAAAAAAAAGTTGTAGGATCAAGTCTTTGGGTTCAACTGGTAAAGGCGTCGGACTTCCTCACCTCAAGGGAGGGGGTTCGATCCCTGCGCTGGTCAAGGCGCTGGAGGAAAACATCCTACGGGTCTAGGAAGCAGTGGAAACGCTGGTAGAGGTGGAGGTATGTGTACTCTCTGTCCAGTATGCCCTGTGGACTGGGCTCCAAGCGCCCTGCCCTTGGACTGTGGGCGAGCCCAACCCCTTTCCTAAAATTTTTATATAAAAAAAAAAAGTGAGGTTGCTTGTTTATATCAAAAAAAAAAAAGTGAGGTTGCTTGTGGCAAGATATGTAAGCAGCCAAACACGTATTCAATGAATGGCGAGAGAGAGGACAGGCGGGCTTGGCCCCTCTCCCACGCAACACTCTTTCATTCATTTACTTACTTGCTGTCACCATTAGGTGCGTAGTACGAGCATACTCTCTCTCTCTCTCTCTCTCTGTTTGTTCTCTCTGGGCACGAAAACAAGTTCCCAACGCTCCCTGTCCCTGGTCACTAGAGTCTATAAAGCATTCCCATATCCGCCAGAAAATGTTCATTTTCCTTTTCCTTCCCCCAATTTTCTGAGATCTAAAGGGGGCCTAGCGCCCGTTTGGTACACTGAAGTGGGGCAAGGGAAAGGGAAAATGGCAATGTTCCCACGGACGAAGACTGTTTGGCGCGCCACTCTCCTGTCAAATTGCTCTCCCGCCAGCTTCGATGTTGCCACAGGGGTGGGAAATGAAATCCCTCAAAAATGGCGGGATTTTGATTTGGTTCCGGGAGAAGCATTTTCGCGGACAAAAAGCCCCCGCTAAACAAGTGGACTTGTTGATTAAAAAGGAAACAAAGTCGAGGCTTGAGTTCAACGAAGGCGACGAAGCTCAACTGGACTCGAGAGCCGAACGAAGATCGCCTCACTTGAAATCGACGAGAACCCGGTCGGAGACGCAGACAAGTTGAACGCCGGTGGAAATACAGTGAGTTGCGATGGGGTTGAGTTTGCTTTCTCATCTCTTGCCCGATGCCATCTTTTAATTATTTGTGGTGGCATTTAACTCCTTCATTCATCGGTTGTCGGTTAATGTGAGGAGTGAAATCAGAGAAGCAGTTCTTTGTACATGTGTGTCTGTTATTGATGAGTGTGTTCAATTATTGTGGTAATTAATGCCTTGTATGCATGTTAATGTGGTGTGTGTTAAATGAAATTGACTTTTGTGTGGGTAAGGCGTTATCTGTATAGCTTAACCATATTTGTTAACCTCTGAATTAGAAATCTGACATAGTTGATGTGAATATACTGGTGCAATCTGGTTTACGTTCGAACGCCGCCTTATTGATGAGTGTTACGTTCGAACGTAACCCAAACGTGCGAACGTAAACCAGATTATTCACAATGGTTAGCTGATAACCAGATTTTTTCGGTCCTAATTGCATCTGTGCGACATTCTCTACATATGAATCAACTGGTTTCAAAGTTTACTCGTTTTTTGCCCTCTTTATCTGTTCTTATTTTTTCGCGCGGTTTCGTCGTTTTGGGTGTTCGACCTTCTAATCCAACCGCTCCTCCTTCTCGCATCCCGAATCCACTCGTCCTCGCAATTTCATCTACCATCGACAACTACTTTTTGATTTACATATGCGAAGCAACTGGGATGGATAGGTTCTTCTTCTCCGTTCGGAATCATGCCGGGATTTTTTTTTTTTTTTTAATTAGGGGAAAATTTGGAATTTCACAACACATTCCCACTTAACCAATACCCAATTCTTTATAACAAACAATTCATTTTCCATCAAGTTAGGTTCCATTCCCTTGTTTACCAAACAGTTCACATTTTAAACTTTCCTCTTAATTTTTCCTTCCTTTCCTTTCCCTCTTTTAAGTTCCTTTCCCTCCTAAAATCTTCTCTGTACCAAACGGGCCCCTAATATTTTATTTTGCCATACTTTATATGCTTTAAAGCTGGAAAACCTGCTGTCCAGAACAGGCGTGCTCTTTTGGGAAGCGTGAAGGTGTTAGACTGTCCCTTTGGCCTCAGATTCAAATTTCAAATTCTTCCTCCTCACATCACAATAAGGTGTGCTTTTTCGAAAAATAACACCTGTTTTGTTTTTCTTCCTCTAATAACCCATGCCTTGCTTCTCCCTCTATTCCATTTCGCAGAGGCGGGGAAGTTTCGCCGGTGACCACGGCGGCGGCCAAGAAGCAACAACGAGGAAGTTGTGCTGGTGCTTTTTCTTTGCAATCGACTCATCTTTCTTGTGTTGCCCCTGAAAATCATGCAGAAGGAAGTAATGGGAATCAGCGAGAGGGATCAATGGCGTCGTTCTGGATCTTTATGATCCATATTACAGTCGGCATCTGGAAGTAGGGCTTTCTCTTTGCAGAGAGGTATACGCAGCGGAAAATGAACCAAAAACTGGTGTGAATCTGCTTATCGTTTTCCATAACTGTGCGAAGAAGAGGAAAATTGCTTTCCGGAGGAGAACGAGGTAAATTTTTTACAACGGACATTTTTTGTTCATGTGTGCTTTGAATCGGTGTGCATTTTTCATGGTTTTAATCATTCCTTTGGGTTTACACAAAATGAGGAAAACTTTAACCATCTCATCAAAATTGGGTCTAAAAAAAAGTAAATAACTATACCTTTCCTCCCTGTATTTGGCTTCACTAGTGTGCAAACCATGTCTAGTTCAAGTCCAGGCTGAGTTTACCGTGTTTCCTTAGCCATTTTTTACATACGTCCATGTGTGTTAGATATATGTGACAGTTTGTTAGAACGAGTTCAATGTCTGACACACAAACACACCTGAGATCCGTGCTTTATATTATCACATACCATCTTTTTCAGTATTTGGAAAATCTAAAATATCAACATAAATGTATTCTTAATTTTAAAGGTTTAAATCCAAATATATGTTTCATCATTCCTCCATTATTCTTCTGACCTGCTAGGATAAATGGAGGAACTTAAGTGTTAATCCTGCTGCTCAAGGTTCTAAAGATAAAGCAAGGAATCCAAAGATCAAAGCTATTATGCCTGCTCCAGTTGCTAGCATTCAAACGCTACCTCTGCTGCTCCAGTTCACCAAAGTGCAGCTAATGATACAGTCACTGAAGACGCTTCTCAAAAAGCGCAGGATGTGAAGAATGCTCTACGGTATACTCTCATGTCTTATCCTAATTTTCACTCTTGCAACTAATTAACCATTCTTTATTGTCTTAATGTTGACCAGTACAGTATGTTGCGCACTTTCTACACTTTTCATCTTTCATAAAGAATATATTTGTTCATGGAAAATGATGGCATCTTATAAATCTAGAGAGCCTTCCGTTTTGTTATTTTATATACAAATAGTCTCATGTGATGCTTAGCAGAAGAAATAATTTACAGTTTTCTTTGATTGAGCTCATGCTTTTAACATTTAAACCCTGCCGGAATATATAGATAAGTATTAAAAGAATGAAAACAAAAGTTACATGATGTCCCATGAAATGTGTGGAGAAAATTGAATGAATAACCTGATTTCATGGAGCAGGAGCTTGGATCTGGAGGCCCTGGAGAACTTGGATCTGGAGGCCCTGGAGAACTTGGATCTTATTCTTTTATGTCTTGATGACAAGATTGTTGATGGAGGGTGTGCATTTGTTTCTTAACTTCAACCTTTCTTGGTCATATAAAATTTCTTTTCTGTTTCATCTGAATTCTGACGAATGTCTGATATTTTCCCCCCTTCTGATTCAAGAATGATGCTTGAAACAAGTGCACCAATTATTGCGGAAAAAGTGACTTCCCATAACTTGGATTCTGATGCCAACTTTTCTGATCAGGTATCACTACATTCTTTCAACTTTAATCTTATTCAGTTATTCTCTGGTTACTCAATTAAATTATGACGCATCAAGAACTGTTCTAAGAGAGTCAATTATAGGATACCGACTTATGAATCAATGTTCACGTCCATGTTTTATAATTTTATTGAAGAACTTCATGAAGCAAAAAAATAAAGCACTTGAGTAATTTCATGCTAGTCTCTTTCACTGAACTTACATGAAATTGATACAAAATTTGCTTGATAAACCAGAAGTTGCTAGATTACTTCATGGTGGTCCTATCGAAATGTTAGAATTAGAATGATTCTGACATGTGACACTGAATTTCTGGTGTTGGAGACATTCACTCAAGCTTGGGCCATAGCTAGAGAACGTTTGACCAGAACCCTTCTGAAATGATGTTTTCACTCTGCTCAAATGATAGAGTTGACTTTTTTCCCATCATTGAGACAAGCCGGTTCGTCTATTTTCAAAATCAACCATATTTTTATTTAGTATTTGTGGGTACTTCAAATAAGTTTGTTTATAATTTCTACCAATCAAAGACGCATCATAAATGAGCTCGAACTTGCAAGTAGCATGCTTAGTCTTCAAGGCCCCCGAGAGGGTCTTTTAAGCACCAAGAATCTGTATGGTACTCCCAGGCTACTTTGGAAGATTTAATAAGCCACCCCCATGGGCAATAAGGCGGGCACCTACGAGCTCCCCAACAAGAGCAGTCAAATTGGGTGCAATGGTGTTCATCTTGCTTTTTAGGTAATCATATAGCCAGGCTTTATACTCAGAAAGCGACAACACCTGGTCACACAATCCTTTGATATTCATCAAATCAAGCTCACCAACTTCAGTTCCGATACATATCACGGCTGCCTCCTTCAGCTCTACCTCAATATAGTCTATAGTCGGACCAGCTTATTAAATCATTAAATCTTTCAAAGAAGTCTGGGAGTACTATGCATATTCTTGGTGCTGAAAAAGCTCTCTTTGGGGCATTGAAGACTAGGCATGCTACTTACCAGTATGGGTTTATTTACGACGCGTCTTTGATTGGTAAGGGAGCTCCCAAGCTCAAGCGAAAAGTATCTCAGTCACTTGCCGCGAAGGCTGCATTGTGCATCCGGTGTGACGCTCTAAGGGAGAACAAGGATAACTCCATGGGTTTGCAGATGAGAGCCAAGGTACTTTCTAAACATTTAATTGGTTGTTTCCCTTTGTTTTCAAGACTTACTTGATATGCATGTTCTAACAACTTGAAGTGGAATTGAGGAATGAAGGCTTTGTTGGCTTAGCTAGAGGGAAGCCCAAGGAGAGGAAGAAAGGAGTTGAGGGAAAGGAAAAGAAGAAGAAAAGGAAGGAAGGTAGTGAGAATGATGTAGGGGAAAAGTGGAAAAAGCATGTTGAGGCTCTATGCTGACTGAAATTTTCTTTTTGGTATAACTGAGGGCTCTTATCAACTCAGTTATGATATTCGTTTTGGTATAATTGAGCGCTTTTATCAGCTCAGTTATGATATCTTGCAGTGGTAAGATAGATGGTGCGGTTTTGATTTTCTCCCTTAGAAAATTTAAACAGTTTATATTAGTTAGGTAATCCCGTGTTTCACACACCTTTTATATAAGAGAAACGCAAGATGGTCAATCTATTCATCATGTTTATATGGCATGCATGCACATGTTTTTTTATCAATTAATTAATAATTAATATAGTTGATTATATTAATTTAGTAATTTAACGAAGTTGTGACTGTAGAGGACATGTTTAAATTATGATCGTATAATAATATATATCCTAATTGAAAGAGCTCCCTCCATGTTGCTTTCCCTATTAAATAATTTTTTTTTAATAAAAGAAATAGAGTAATGTTATAAAATGGTGTGAGCATATGACACGCCTAAAGAGTAGTAAGTTGAAAAGTAGAGATATCTTCTTATTGAAAAAAAAAATTATTTGAAGTACCCACAAATACTAAATATAAATATGATTGACTTTGAAAATAGCCGGACCATCTTGTCTCCTTAGAAGCCTAGATTGCAGGAAAATGTGCATGTGCACTTAATCATAGCCGGCCAGGATGTTTCGTCTCGACCGGCGAAGTCAATCTTTAAGGAGCCCGTCAAGACCTTGGTGGGTTTTAGAACACAATCCAAGAAGTACCTGGAATTAGAACAAATGGAGATCGTCAATAATGTGGCAAAAAGGAGGAGGAAGAGTCCACCTTCGAGAGGGAAGGAATAGCCTGGAAATCAAAGGCAAGACTATCGTGGAAGGAGCCTGGAAATCAACTTGCAAGTGTGGCGGCGCAGTAACAGGACAGTGAGGCGCACAGTTCTCAAAGGTCAAAACTCTAAGGTAATCTCTATAAATATTCTCTATTCGTCCTATTTACTATTCAGTCTCACTGTGCACACACCCCACCCCTTTTTGGCCAAACGCCATATACGTACACAGTGATCTTTTATTCCCTTTGGTATTTGCCTAGTAGATATCTTGCGGTATTCATCTGATCCCATATCAATATACTAGCCCATTGGCTAGACATTTGTGTTCATAAACAAAACATAAACGATGTTGCTCAATCTTAAAAGTGGTGATGGGATTTGTTGAATATGTTGCAGACTTGTCTTCCAAGTGAAACACCAGCACCATTGGTGAAGTACAGAGAAGAAGAATTGTAGAGTTTAAGAGGAGATGGAATTGGAGAGCGCAAAGAATGGGAAAGGATTTATGATTATGCCACTTACAATGATTTGGGTGATCCAAGTTCTGAAGAGTCTACTCGTCTAGTTCTTGGAGGCTCATCCACATACCCTTACCCTCGTCAGGGAAGAACCGATAGACCAACGAAAAAAAAAAGGTAGATTGTTATGTGTGGAAATTAGTAGATTGTTATTCAAACCTTTGTCAACTTTAGTTAACAGGTTTTAATGGTATTGTTTTGATAGATCCAAACACTGAGAGCAGACTGAGCAAAGTGATGGCCTTTACTATTTATGTTCCAAGAGATGAAAATTTTGGGCACACGAAGAGGTCAGACTTTCTCACTTCTGGATTGAAGTCAGTATCTCAAAGTATTCAACCTAATCTGAACTTTTTAGACAAAGAGTTTGATAGCTTTAAAGAAGTTCGTGGACAAGTTGTCAAGACAGATGAGCACAGAAATTTTAAGAACTGCTGGTGAACAACTCCTCAGATTGCAATCTCCCCAAGTGATTCAAGGTAATATATCTCATTATCTTGCATATTTTCATCCACTCTTAGTTACTATAGTTGGTAACAAAGAAAATGTAAGACTCGTAATGAAAATATATGAGCAAGAGTTAGAATGCCAGCTTTTGAAGGAGATTTGAACAAGTACAAAGAAGGCTATTAGATGCGTTGGTGATGATGGTAAATCAAATAGTATGAAGTCTTCTAAAAAGCAGTAAAACAAAACTAAGAAAACACTCAACAGAGTTATCAACTTACGAGAAAATTTGATTGTTGAATTAACATAATGGTATTATGCGATCCGTGAAGCTGACTCCACCTAGTGGGATAAGACTTGCTATTATATTGGTTACCACTGTTATATATGATGATGTTAATTTTTACTTTATTACCTGAGCAGAAAACAAGTCTGGATGGATGACAGGTGAGGAATTTGCAAGAAAAGTGCTTGCTGGTGTGAATCCTGGCTTAATTTGTCGCCTTGAGGTGAGTTTTAAGTTAATTTGAATCAAAAGATTGAGCTTTCCATATTTTGTTTTAATAATTGATAATTGATTATCTAATGTATTGCTTTTCAAATTCTTGATTTTGAGTTGTATTCATTATTATTGCAGGAGTTTCCACCAAAAAGCAAACTTGACAGCCAAGTCTATGGTGATCAAACCAGTAAAATAACCAAACAACAACTAGAGATTAACATGGGTGGGCTCACTGTAGACGAGGTGATTAATTAATACTCCTCCAGAGCTTAATTTAGGAATTATTTAACAAGTTTGATTAATTTTTGGGAAAAAATTATAAATATGAGACATATGTCTTACATTAAGGACTAAGACCGATTTCTCAATTAGATCTTACACTAAGGACCGGAGGGGTAATTAATAAATAAATTAGCCAAGAGCTATGCATAATATTTCTGATATTGATTATGCCAAGAGCTATGCTATCACCAACTCGTCAGCCATTGGTATGATCTGTGATCCAACTAAATATACATATATACAAGTTAATGCTATTATTGATACTTATAATTTGATTGAATTTTTGTTTTGATTGCTATAGTTTCATAAGGATTTGGTTTGAGGTTAACGGCCGATCCCAAAACTCCTAAGGAGTTTTTGTTCTAGTTCTTATACTTAAACTCAGATCAAATGAAAATTCAATCAAACTGTAAGGATAAACAATCATATTAACCCTATATGTATATGTTCTTCATCAAACTTGTTTTCTTCAGGTTGAACACTCATGCAGTGATTGAGTCATTTGTAATTGCAACAAACAGGCAGCTCAGTGGGCTTCATCCAGTTTATAAACTTCTGGATCCTCACTACCGTGACACCATGTATATTAATGCACTTGCTCGTGAAGTCTTGATCAATGCAGGTGGTGTTATAGAGGACACATTCTTGTGGGAAGGTATTCTTTAGAGATGTCTTTCAAGATTTACAAAGACGGGGAGTTCTATGAGCAAGCACTTCCTGTTGATCTTCTCAAGAGGTAAATACCTAAACTTAACCAACTAAAACCAGACCAATCAACAGTGAATAAACCATATTATGTGTTATACTGGCACCCTCAAATATTTTTCCAACGCACTCAATATCCTAAAGTAATTTTTTGTGCGTCTCTAGCAGCAAATGAATGGAATCTAACACAGTAGTGCCAAGTATCCTAGAGTAATTTTTGGTGAGAGCACTCTATACCTTAAAGTTTAGGGTGCTCACTTAAAGGTCAACATAGCACAAAAGTTATTTTAAGATATTGTATTGGAAACACCAAAAAATTATTTTAGAATCCCAAGTACTACTCGGAAAATTCTTTAGAACGTTGATGACACATAACCCAATTTACACCTTATTTTTTCCCCCATTTTTTTGAATTAGGGGACTGGTAGAGTCAGATCCAGCTTCTCCAAATGGAATTCGCTTGGTGATTGAAGATTACCCTTATGTTGTAGATGGATTAGACGTATATTTTGCAATCTACACATGGGTCCAAGACTATATCTCTTTCTACTACAAGACTCAGAGCTCCAATAATGGTGGAAAGAAGCTGTGGAGGTAAGTCATGGGGACAAGAAAGATGATCCAACATGGTTCAAGATGCAGAATCGCGGAGAGCTAATTGAAACCGGCACTAGATTCATCTGGGTATCTTCAGCACTACATGCAGCTGTGAATTTCGGACAGTACCCATATGGAGGCTTTATTCTGAATCGCCCAACTCTGAGCCGAAGATTCATGCCAGAGAAAGGAACTCTAGAATACAACGAACTATCCAAAGATCCACATAAGGCTTTCCTCAAAACAATAACTCCAAAGGACAAAACCATCACTGACCTATCAACGATGATAACATCTCATGTGCTGATTATATGGCTAAAGAAGGTCATGGAGTTACTGCTGATGCGGAGGTGACTTTGATTCAAACGATTCCTACAGGATGCTTGGATATAATTTTGAAAGATCAACGATCCTGTGACCTGTAATTTATTTTTGACTATGCTGTATTGAGGACTAGATTTTCATAGTCTAGTTCCTTCACTACATTTCAAGTTTCGGCTTGCCTCTATTATCCAAAAAAAAATAAACATTGCCTATTTCTTCTTTTCTTACATAGAACCATAATTAGAAATGTGATAGAGATCCTCCACAATGGGGAATACTACATCTCATACATGGGATGAAATCATATGTTCAAATGATTTTTTTTTATATATACTCAACTATTATCCAATTTGGGGTTTATGGTTGCCCTTTCCAACACAATGTCTCCTCTGTGAGACGAAATTGAAACCCATAGAGGTATAGTGAGCCATAACATCACTAAATCAACTCTATGTTAGTGATTTCAAAAATAATCTTTTTGTTTATCATATAAAATTTAGACAAGCCATTAATTTTTGTGAAGAGTTTTTAGTTCAAGTGGTAACCCACACCTTTAAAATAGGAGATTATATGATTTAACTCCAAAGCAGACGTGATAGATAAGTGTCGGTGTTTGAGTCTCCCCTAGTAAGTTAAATTTAAAAAGGAGTTTATTTATACAAATTTCAAATTCACCAAAATCTCTTAACTTCTCTCATTATTATTAAGAAACTTTACATTTCTTGGGAAAAATATAAAACCTAGATTCATTTTCACTTAAAGTCCAGCTCAAAATAGAGTAGGCTCATGAATTCCCTTTCTTTCTTTCTTTTCCCCTTCTCTTAGTATTCTTTTAGGACAATACTTAAATCCACTCGTTTATATTTATTATGATGAATTCTCCAATTGAATTTTTTCTATTCGTTTGTATTTTTTTCAATGTGAATTTCAATTATTAAAAAAAGTCTACATAACAATATTTTATTAGAGAATTGGATCTAAAGAATGTATGTAAAGTCTTGTTAGTAGAACTTTAAATTCATACCTCAATAATACTTTTTAATTTATTTTTAAATTTAAAATCAAACCATTCTAGCTTAATTGGAAAAGGTATCTCAATATATAAATTGTTAGTTAGTGCCTAAATTTCCTTAAACTTTTTCATGTTTACCTATTTTGGGAATTCCATTGTATTTTACGCGTTGTGATTTTTTTTAGCAAACCATTTAATGTTCTACACCTCAATTAATTTGGATGAATTAAAACCATTTTTCAACAAGTTTTGTATGTATGATTGTTGTCATTGTTATAATTGTCCGCAATCAAATTCTTAATTTTAGAAGTTAATAACAAGGTTCGCATTATTAGATGATTGGAACCGGTTTTGGTGCCTATCCAAAGGATGGTCACCATTTGCCTGATTTGGATGGTCCATATTTTATCTTTTTTTTTTTTTGATGTGAATCAAGGTATCCCCACAGCCGGAAGCTATGAGACTAATCCTCCGCCCCGAGTCAGCGCACAAAGCGGCAAAGAGCTGGCCACGGGATGCTTTCCATTCACAAGAGTTGGGGATCGAACCCCCAACCACTTGCTTAAGGGACGGTCCATATTTTATCTTTTTCAATTACTGCTTTTTGAATAAAAAAATCATTTTTTGAAAAAAATGTTAGTTGAGAGATTATCTTTATTTTAGATTCTATACCCATTAATTTTTTTTTTTTTGAAAAAATAAAAAGTAAAAAAAAAATAAGATATGGACCGCCCAAATCTGATCGACGGTCGAAGGAGGAGGAGCTCTCCCTGCCTATCCCTATCCAAGGGATAGGTAGGGAATCCCATTCCTTAGATGATTTTGAGTCTCTTAAACACGTTTTTTGGGATTCAACCAACACCTATATCTACTACCTCTGGTCTTTATTATAGGGCACCAACTAACAATTCACACAAACCAATAAAAACAGTTAAAGTCAATAAAGTTATTCTAAAATTTAAGTAATTTCCAATATTACCCCTACTAGTTGTATTAAACTCTAATATTATATTATTATTACTCCCACAAATTACCCCTATTAATGATGAGTATACATGAAAAAAGAAACAATTAATGCTCCTTGGAAACAAACAAGTGACTTATAAAAGGACCAAATGCACTTTTTAGGTGGAGCCTTATAATGAGGATCAGAGGGAGTATATGAAAAATGGTCTTATTGGATGAATTTGTTTGGACATCTCAATGCACTTTTTATATATATATATATAGGTCTCACTATTTCATGTGTGTGTAAGATTTTCTTCTCATACAATGTGTGAGAAGTTTAAACCCCATATATTTTTTTTTGACCAATTATTAGTTGATATATACAAATAGTTATAAGAAGCAAAAATAGTTAAGAAACGGAGCTCTGGAACTGTGGGAGGGAGACCGGCCTCCTCTCTCTCACATTGAACCACGAAATCTCACACCCAACGAACTGTTCAAGTTCCAGGCACTCAGAAAGTGTTAGCAAGAGTGCAAGGAGGGTGAAGAGAGGGAGTTCCAATGGGAAATCAGAAACAGAAATGGACGGCGGATGAAGAAGAAGCATTACTCTCCGGAATAGCGAAGCACGGTCCCGGCAAGTGGAAGAACATTCTCAAGGATCCCGAGTTCGCGCCTTTCCTCACTCACCGTTCCAACATTGACCTGAAGGTTTCCTTGCTTTTTCATTCCCCTTTCCAGCCTTAGTTGGCTGTTTCTATTAAATTTATTACAGGTTAGGATTTCTTAGGGTTACTCATTCTCGGTAGGTACTGGTTGGTAAATCACTTTTCCTGGAAACTCTTGGTTTCGTTTACATGAATATGCTATATGTGTTGGTGGTGATTGCTGAGATGACCACGTTGGATTGATTCCTTCAAATGATTGATGAAGATAATAGCTTTGCAAACTGTGGGCTTGAGCTTGAGTTAGTTTGTAGTTATATTTTTGAACCTTTTATTACTAGGTACCAAAACAATACGGTGTTGTGGTTATTTCAAGTGTTACGATGCTCTATCAGCTTCACATTTAATAATATCACTCATCTTTGTAATTATTTTTTATGGCTTCGAGTGAGTTCCTGTAGAAATAGGAGATAAAGTACTCTTTGGAAAATTCTTATATGTTCAAACTTTGAGGATCAAACTGAGATAAGGGTTGTCTTTTGAGGATTTTATTTTGTTGATTATTATGATAATTTGTTTGTTCTCTGTACTTTTAATGTGCTTACATTTAAGCATTTTTTTATACTGTTGAAGAAATAATTGTTGTAAAATTCATTGGTGGATCTTATATTTTTCTGTTTTACGAACCATGGAATGATGGTCACTTGATAAAGACAACGTCCTTTTATACTTGGTCCTTTTTGAAGAATGGAATAAAATTTCACGGGAGAATTCATGGGGTGTTATATGTCAATACGTTTTTGATACTCAAACCTATGGAAGTAAGGAACGAGAAACACAAAATAAGGAAAACTTTAACCATCTCATCAAAATTGGGTCTAAAAAAATGTAAATAACTATACCTTCCCCCCTGTTTTTGGCTTCATTAGTGTGCAAACCATGTCTAACTCAAGTCCAGGCTGAGTTTAGCATGTTTCCTTAGCCATTTTTTACACACGTTCATGTGTGTTAGATATATGTGACAGTTTGTTAGAACGAGTTCAATGTCAGACACACAAACACACCTGACATCCGTGCTTTATATTATCACATACCATCTTTTTCAGTATTTGGCAAATCTAAAATATCAACATAAATGTATTCTTAATTTTAAAGGTTTAAATCCAAATATATGTTTCATCATTCCTCTGTTATTCTTCTGACCTGCTAGGATAAATGGAGGAACTTAAGTGTCAATCCTGCTGCTCAAGGTTCTAAAGATAAAGCAAGGAATCCAAAGATCAAAGCTATTATGCCTGCTCCAGTTGCTAGCATTCAAAACGCCACCTCTGCTACTCCAGTTCACCAAAGTGCAGCTACTGATACAGCCACTGAAGACGCTTCTCAAAAAGCGCAGGATGTGAAGAATGCTCCACGGTATACTCTCATGTCTCATCCTAATTTTCACTCTTGCAACTAATTAACCATTCTTTATTGTATTACTGTTGACCAGTACAGTATGTTGCCCACTTTCTAAACTTTTCCTCTTTCATACAGAATATATTTGTTCTTGGAAAATGATGGCATCTTATAAATCTAGAGAGCCTTCCTTTTTGTTATTTTTTATACAAATAGGCTCATCTGATGCTTAGCAAAAAAAACAATTTAAAGTTTTCTTGATTGAGCTCATGCTTTTAACGTTTAGCCTTGCCGAAATATATAGATAAGTATTAAAAGAATAAAAACAAAAGTTACATGGTGTCCCATAAAATGTGTGGAGAAAATTGAATGAATAAACAGATTTCATGGAGCAGGAGCTTGGGCTGCATTATTAATGGCTTGTAAATAATTTGATTCCTGACAGATTTTATCTTGTGTTGATTTGTATTGGAATGAATATGGCATATAATGACATTGATAAGCATAGTTTATTTTCTGTTTGGAGGATGTAAAGTCACATGGATTAACTCTGTTCGTACTCTAAAATATTTTTCTTCTTCTATTAAATGTTTATTGTGAATTATACTAAAATGAAAATGAACAATTTCAACAGTGAACATTTGGCAAAGACCTTCAACTTACAATTTGCTGCTTCAGCTTGCAATACTGGCAAATAACTCTTACTGTTCAATTTGACATGCCCTTGTATAATTATTGTTTTGCCACTTGTTGAAAATCATGTCCTAAGAAATTTTTGTTCCTTTTTCTTTCTGTGGTTTCTGCCAGGTATAACGGAATGGTTTTTGAAGCCCTGTCAACAATAAAAGACTCTAATGGTTCTGACATAAATACCATTGTTAGTTTCATTGAGGTACAGTTAAGGTCTAATGGTCGTAATAACTTTTGATATTGTACAATGTGGTTCAAGTCAAATGCTGCCTTTTCCTCAGGAATACCTTTATTTGGTTGTTTTGTCATGGATCATCTGACTCTGGTTAATTACTCTTGTTATGACTATTTTGATTTACATTTAGTCATACAGTTAAGTTTGTATTACAGCTGCTGTTTCCCCCTCTTTTTAATGCTTTTGCATGAAGTAATATGAAGTGTTTGTTGTCCCTAATTATTTAGTCGTATTGAGTAATCTCTAGTGTGCTTTCTATGCTTTAGTCCACCAAGGGTGATGATTGTGTATAATACTGCAGAAAAGGCATGAGGTACCTCCAAATTTCAGAAGGGCATTAAGTACGAGGTTGAGGAGGCTTGTTGCTCAAGGGAAACTTGAGAAGGTAAAAGAATTAAAATTTTCATCTTAAAGCTTTTGAGTATTTTTGTTTAGATGCATGATATTTAGTCTTGATACTATCTTTCTTCTGTGTGACGATTCCTGCTTGGAATAGCTAATTTCACTTCCACGCAATATAAGAAACTCCTTCATCCTGTTACCCATCCTTCTTGAAGCGTGTTACTGGGGGTGATTTGACTTTGGTGCATGTCAGACAAATGATGATTCATTCCTTCCCTTTATGGAATATGTTTGCATGTTTATCCTTTAAGTTCAACATACTATTTCGTAAATTACCCCCAAACTTCATGGGAAGCTTCTCTTGGTACAGGTGCTTGATGACATCTTCTTGTTGAATTTCATGATTCTGGAATTAGATTGACATTAGATTTTGATCCTCAACTATGATGATATTACCTAATAATCCTTGCATGATAGAAGAATGTTAGGCTGACTGATTTTACCATGTCAATAGCTCATTGTTGCAAATTGCAATCCCATCCTGCAACACTGCTTTGGATTGATGGGACTTGTTATTTTTGTGGAGATGGCCTTAATGATTCATGCAAATTTGGGATTCTGTTTTAGGTTAGCTTGACAGTGATAGTGATACATATCCTAGAACCTCTTGCAAATAGTTGTAATATCCAATAATTTTTTTGTACTTGTTTTAAGAAATATAATTTTAATGGTCTAATAAAAAGAGAAAAATGGTTTTAATACTTTATGAAAACTTTAAAAACTTAATTTTCTATGTTTATGCAAGATGTGGATTTTTAGCTTGGCTTGGCAGTGATTAGCCTCCTAAAACCTTTGAAGTAGAAGTGAGATTGAACCCATATTCTTCCACCAACAAGGGTGATCTTCATGCGTCATGCCACAAATGCATTGGCTACTGCTTCACCTCTACCAAGATATAGTCTGGGCACTTAACCAAACCTATAAATAAATTCAAGTTGCTATTATCTTAAAACTCGTTTTGCTGTTTATGTGATGATGATTTCTCAACTCTACCCCACCCTTGCAGGTACAAAATTGTTACAAGATAAAAAAGGACACTCCTTCTGGGGCAAAAACACTTCCTATGAAACAAAGGGACATTTGGCAACATCAACCACAAGCCTCTAGTATAGTGCCTTCCCATGAGACCGCCAAGGATGCTGCTGATACTGCAGCCTATAGACTTGCAGAAGCTGAAAACAAATCATTTCTGGCTGCTGAGGCAGTCAAGGAGGCAGAAAGGCTTGCAAAATTTGCTGAAGAAGCTGATGCAGTGTTACAACTAGCGAAAGAGATTTATGAACAATGTACTGACAAACAGTTCTATCTACTTGTTAATACATTTTTAAAAAAACATGAATTACCTATGGATTAATGCAAAATAACCTTTGTTCTTGTGGATTTGTTGATGCAGGCTCGCGTGGTGAGACTATTGTGTTGTCTTGAAGTCAGTGAAATACAAGGTCGATCATAGATTTTAATCTCTGCATCCGTTTTTTTACCTTGTGTTCCGATTATTTTTCCTCTTCTCTCCTGCACATTTATTTGTTATTGTTACATCATAAGTCATGTTTATATTAGGCTGACGTATTCTGTACCATATCCATTTAGAGTTCCATGACGGAAGCAGTATATATGATCTGATCAAATGATGCTTTATCGCTTGGAAAGAGGGTGTCTCAATTATAGCTATCCCTTTCGTTTCGTTTTCGTTTTTTTTCTTTGTTTTTTTTTTTTTTTGAATGAAATGGGAATATATTAATAATCAGAATTTACATCAAACAGGCAATAACAACTATCTACGCCCCGATCACAAAAACCAAAATCAAAAGGTATACAAGGGGGACGGGGGAGAGTTACAAAAGAAGTTTAAACTTAGAGAAGCACTGTTGCGAATGAGCCACAATAGCCTTAATCTGAGCTAAAAGTCCATCAGTAGTAAATATTCCACCAGTAAAAATCGATTTGTTTCGAATCTCCCATAGTTTCCAGCAAGTGATACACACCCCAATCTTCCAAGAAGTGTCCAAGGAAGGAGAATGGATAATACTAGTGAGCCAACTCTGAATGCTTAGTCCGAAGAAATCATGTGTCATATCATAGGGAGGATTTTTCTCCAAACCGAGGAAGCAAATCGGCATCCTTTGAAGACATGGTCCAAACTTTCACAGTGGTGGAGACAGATGGAACAGGATTGATCTGAAGACATGCCCCTCCTGAATCGCTCCTCATTTGTCAACAATTTCCCTTTAAGAAGGAGCCAAGTAAATGTTCGAACCCTCTGAGCCATTGGCAGTTTCCACATCTTACTCCAAGTGGAACTATGCTCATTCCAATTTAAAGATTCAATGGCTTGGTAAGCAGACTTGGTCGAGAATTTGCCATGCTTGTCTAAACTCCAGTAGCAAGTAGACTCCATTGGCCATCTGTTCGTATCCATAAGGGAGAGATCCTTCAACAAGTCAGGAGGAATGAGATGTTGAAATAATTGCCAATTCCAAGAGCCATCATCCATTATAAAGTCTGGAATAGTTCTTGAGAGCTCATGGGAGGAGATTGGAGAGAATGAAAGGTTCTTTAAAGGACCATGATCACCTATCCAAAAATCATCCCAAAATTTGATTGTACCATCTTTACCGGGTCTCCACTTGATGTAAAAAGAAGTTTCCTCCCAGGACTTGATCAGATTCCTCCAGAAGTGGGACATGCGCGCTCGATGAGGAACCTGATTAAGGTTCGTGACACCATATTTCGCTTCAAAACTTTGATCCGTAGGACTCAAAGTTGAGAATGAATTTTATAGATCAGCTTCATCATAAGCGCTCTGTTTTGAGATTCCAGCTTGAGTAGACCACATCCCCCAAGAGCGGTAGGTTGGCACAAATCCTTCCATTTAACCAAATGGACACCACGGTGAGCATCAGTATAGCCCCAGATAAATTTCCGGATTAATTTCTCAATTTTCTCACAACAGGAGACCGGAAGAGAAGAGCTTTGTATAGTGTAAAGGGGAAGGGCTGATAGGACCGATTTGGCGAGAGTAATGCGACCAACCAGAGAGAGAGATTTACTTTTCCAGCCAGCTAATTTAGAGTGAAGGCAGTCTAAAATATATTGATAGGTAGAAGATAAGACTCTACCATTAAGGGGAACTCCCAAGTATTTCCCTAAGGAATCAGATTTCTGAAAACCAAGATCATCACAAATTCGCTTGCAAGACAGGGAATCAACATTCTTAGAGAAGAAGATTTTGGATTTGGGTTGGCTCACCAGGTGCCCAGAAGATTGACAAAAATCGTGAAGGACTTCTTTAATAAGACTAACCTGATGGGATGTGGCCTTGCCAAAGAGAATCAGGTCATCGGCGAAAAAAAGATGGGATAGAGGAACTCCGCGCCGACCTAATCTGATGGTTTGCCAGGCACCAGAGTCAACCTTCGCCTCAATTAATTGAGATAGCCGTTCCATACACAGAACAAAAAGGTAGGGGGAGAGGGGATCTCCTTGTCTCACACCACGCTCCGGAGAGAAGGGGCTAGAGAGATTCCCATTCCAAAGAACCTGCATAGAGGTAGAGGAGATACAATCCATGATCATCCGGGAAAGATTGCAGGGGATGCCAAAGATCCTTGATAGTGTCGGCAATAAAGTCCCATCGAAGCCTCGTCGAAAGCTTTTTGAGGTCAATTTTGATGGCCATCCAACCAGCTTTTCCTTTTTTTCCCTCATAGAATGGACCACCTCTTGGGCAATAATTATGTTATCAATGATACTTCTTCGAACAAAACTAGATTGGTATTGGCCAATTAAATCGGGCATCACATATTTGAGACGATTGGCAACCGTCTTGGAAAAGATCTTATATAATACAGAACATAGGCTAATCGGCCTAAACTCGCTGATGAGAGTAGGTTGATTAACCTTAGGAATTAATGCCAGCAAAGTATGGTTTAAGTGAGGTTCAAGAGAATTACCAAACCAAAGCTTGTGCACAAAGTCAAAGATGCTTTGGCCCACTGAGGACCATTGAGATTGGTAGAATAGTGCATGAATACCATCCTTACCCGGCGATTTAAGGGGTTTCATTTCAAAAAGGGATTGTTTCACCTCCTCTATAGTCACTGACCTGTCCAAAGATAACAAAGGGGGCGCGAGTTTTGGAAAGGCTCCATGGAGAGGAAATTGAATGACCAAAGGATTTTCAAGGGAGAAGAGATCCACGAAAAATTGACGAGCATAAGATGCTAGTTGATCACTCTCCCTCAGCCACGTCCCATCCGAAGTTTTGAGCTGAGACACATAGTTCTTCTTCTTTCGCAACAGAGCTTTCAGATGGTAGTAGCCAGTGTTTCTATCTCCTAGGCATACCCAATCAGAGGAGGATTTCTGAAGCCATAATAATTCCTCCCGAAGCAAACTTCTTCAAGATCTTCCCTAAGAGAAACCTCCAGTCCAAGAGGAAATCGAGGAGGCATCGGGATGAAGTTCAAGTTTGGTTTGAATGCCATTAAGCCGACGAAGTAATTTCCTTTTCCACGCCCAATTCCTCCAAAGGTAGAAGAATTCCAATTCTGAATTTCAATCTTGAAATCATCAATACAGGTTAGGATATCATTACCAGAATTCCAGATGCGTTGAACGATACCCTGGAACTCAGGATGGGTGATCCAAGGCGCCAAAAATCGGAATGGAGGAGGAGAGCCAGGACGATTGGGAGGTTCGGCACAAATGGCGATAGGGCGATGATCAGATAAAACCTTGGGAAGGTGATTAACAAGACTAGCAGGAAACCGATGAAGCCAAGCTGGATTACATAAGGCCCGATCCAAACGCATAAAAAGGGACCCCCTTCTCCAAGTAAATTTTGGGCCCTGAGAGCCCAAATCAAGAAGCCCGTTGGAGTGAACAAAGCTATTAAAGAGGCCACAACCCTGGGCTCTATTAGTCGAACCACCTTGTCTCTCATTACTATTTAGAATAGCATTAAAGTCTCCAGCCAACACCCAATGAATAGAGATGCTTTCCGCAAGGGAGGTCAGATCATTCCAGAGGTACTTCCGAAATTGCTTCTGGGGGCTTCCATAAACTGCAGTGAAAAGAAAATTAATATTTTGACTAGCATAAGAGACATCCATATGAACAGCTTTGTAATTAACAACAAAGGATTTAACAATGGAAGGGAACTTTTTATCAAAAGCTCCACGGCAATTCCAGGTTATTATTGACATAAAATAATTAGAGTGGTAAATTAGGGAGAGGATTCACTCCCTCAATCTGAAGAGCTTCCCCCGTGGGGTCTAATTCATCCTGGATGCCTCTGGCAAGATCCTTTAAAATTCTGACCGAAGGCCCAGCTCCTTCAGAATTTGGCTTGGATCCCAATTTGTGAATATTAACACCAGAGGACAAGTTGAGCCCATGAACTCTTGAAGGAGGATTATTGTCAATTGTGGGCTTAAGCGGACCAGGCCCAGACTTTTTCCCTTTGCTTGAGTGGGTTGATTTTGGCATTCTTTGGTCTTCAATTTGGATAACTGAGTTGGTACTCTGATCCAAAGAGGTGTCAGAGCGTCGAACCACATACTGCTGGGAATTGGGGATATTGTCGTGGGTTTTGTCCTGGAGAGAGTTCGAAGGAAGCTTTATCCCTGATCCTGAGACAGCCTTTTTAGCCCCTCTTGTCTCTTTCACAGCTTTCTTGCCGTTGCCGATTTCCTTGTTAAGGGTCTGAAGGCTTTTTCCAGGATCATCACTTTTCTGTGCTTCCTCGTTTAAGGTATCACGAAGCACCTCAAATCTGGAGCCGTTGACTCCGTTCTTGCCGTTTGAAGCTGAAATCGGTTTGTTTCCTCTGACAACGTTACGTCGCCGCCTCTGAACTTGCATCCAGGCCCCAAATTCGGCTGTTTCACGCGCCTCCGCAACAGGGGCCATCGGAGAATCAGAGGAGGGTGGAGGCACCGTCGCGGCCACCATTTTGGTCGGACAAGAACTCTGAAGATGGCCATATCTTCCACATTCAAAGCATATGGAAGGCAATCCTTCGTATTCGACATATATGAGCTCGCCGTCAACCTGAATCTTGGAGATCATAGGTTTTGTAAGATCAATCACAACTGCGATTCTGGCAAATTTCCCGCGATCACCGGAATCAGTGTTGTAGTCCACCTTGATCACCTCACCAAAGACTCCACCTATAGAGCGAATAATGCTTTTGTGGTAATAACGCGCGGGGAGCTTGGGTAATCGAATCCAACCAATGACTTGGTTAACCACATGATCTTGTGGCCTGAATGCCGGAGTCCATGGTTGGACCGTCAAATAGTGCCCAAAATCATCCACGGCCCAGTTAGGAGGGCATGCGGTAATCCAGGTCGTCTTGAAATCGCACTAAGAAACAATCATCATGGAGGTCGATAAGCTTGAACTGGCCTGAAGGTTTCCATAAGGACTGAAGCTGCGAACGTAGGTGGCGGTAGCCTATCCTTCGACCAAGCAATTTGATCACAACCGTGAGGCCCATTTTTTGGTTCAGTGTCTCAATGACATGAGAAGCAAAGTCAACTGTAGGGATCTTCCCATTCAGATCAATAGAGACATCTCCTTGGTTAAGGACTATATCTTCTTCTTCTTCCTCCATGGGTTCAGAGTTGAGGAGTTTGTCTTTGAAAGAGGGAATCTGAGGAGTGACTACCTCAGATCAAGACCTCCCATGAGGGTGTCTTGCGATAGAACAGTGGGAGGGGACATCTGAGTTTCAGGTACATGATCAATAGGGGATTTGGACTCACCGGGATCCATGTTGATATCTGACATCTGGCCTTCGTCAATCTTAGCTCGTTTAGAGGATTGGTCTTCCCCAGGGTGGGGAGGAGGGTCGTTCTTAAGGTTGCCTTCAAATGGAATAGGATGGAGCATTGCTGTTGAAGAAAATCTAGAGAGAAGGAGGAGAGTTGGGAGGGAGGTTTGGTGCTGGCCAAAAGCATTTACCCATATCTTAATCATCTAAGTTTTGTCATCCTCAACCATGCTATACTTTAGAATACCAAGTCTTATGTTATTGTTTGACACATGGAAAACTTTGACAATTGACTAAATTTACGGTAAAATGCTTATTATGTTTTATACATTATTTACACATGCTTCTCCAATGTGATAAGTACTCAGCTTTTTACTGCTATGTTCATAAATGTAGTAATATAAGCTGATGTACTATGTACTCTTGCATGAGGTTGGTTATCTACAATCATTCTGCTGCTAGGTTCGTCTTTGGTTGTTAACTCCTACCTTCCATGGAAGCTTTTTTCTTTTGGTATCAAGATGAGGGAGTGATTGATCTTGTTTTATTAAGGCTTTCTCATGGTCACGAGTCCGATGTCACTTGTAACCTTGTACCGGTAATACTTGTTTCTTTTTTTAAAAAAAAAAAAATTGTAATAATAACATGAACTCAGTTGATAACTTTCTTAAGAATAATTTACAAATACCTTTGTTATTAAAAAAATCACAAGTCCATTTTATGTTATCTTGTCTTGAATTTATAAAATAGGGGCAATACATGATTAGTTAGTTCTAATAATTAACGCGTAATTCTTTAAAAAAATGGATAAATATTTAAAAGACACTTATGTTGGGAGAGATAGCTATGTATCCCAAACTAGAAACTAAATGATAATATTAAAAAATAAACAAACTATGTAGCTAAAGTAAAACCATTTATTACATGTCGATTTTCATAGCACAGAATAATAAACCTTGATTTCTGAGCAAAAAATAATAATAAACCTTGATCAAAAGAGTCAGAAGAGAAGCATTACAACTTGAAAATGGCATAGCAATCAACATGACAAAAAATAATACAAGAATTGGAATTCCTTTAGTTCTACACGATGAAACATTAATGATTCCTCAGAATTGTCTTGAAGGAATTTGCAAGTTCATTTGTTTGAAAGGTAAGGTACAATTTAAGGTTTAACCGGAGATCACATGTCATGAAACCATAAAAAGTTCATCAGCAAAACCAAAATCCACTTCCTAATGCATTGCAGACTCAGACTCATTCAAATTTTAAACTACAAGAGCACAAGACCAAGCTCAGATGGCCTCAGTGAACGCCTTATACGGTAGTTGTAAAGATAATAATGAAGTTTTCCATCCCCTGGTCCAAACTTCAGTTCCTTCAAGAATGATTCATTTTGCATAACATCCAATGCATTGAAAACATCATAATCCTGTCTTTTGGCTACAATGAGAGCATCATTCATCAGCTGAAGCAACGGGGTCTTTGTCGAAACATTGTAATAGGAATAAGCTGCTTTCAGAATTGAATAATTTTGGTTGCCAAGGATAGTAGAAGGAAGAGTGTAAAAACTGCAAAAGTCAGTGATCTCATGAGTCTCAGGACTTTCAACCAGATAACTATCGATAACATTCTCCTTTGGAAGAAGCCAGTGCTCAACATCATTTTCATCAAAATCAGGTGCAACAACAAAATCACTTAAATATTTCCTAAGGAGCCTTGTAACTGCAGGAACATCATGGATCTCCATCTTTCTGAATCCTGGGGTGACCATTGATTCTGGCAACTTGTAAAGCTTAATTGTCCGACTCATTGTCATTCGAGCACCAAGCCTAGAGAAGCCAACATCAATTAGCTTTTTGGGATTCAGAGATCTGTGCCAGTACTGGCAAGTCGCTATTGGTGTAGGAAGAATCACTCCAGCAGTATAGGCCGCCTGCCAGATATTCTCCAAGTGCACCCTCCTGGTCACCTCCTTGATCATGACGGGTGCAAGCCTCTTTGATCTAAGCTTTTTGTGAACGCACAGGAAATTTATCTCTGCCATGTTAACAACTTCATCACGAGCTCGGATTCTAGCTGGAACACCTGTAATGAAGGCAACCAACTTCTTGGAACTTTTGACACGAACTCCAATGTGCCAACTTCTGAAATAACCAGGAGGTTGCAAAGCCCAGCGGAGAAATTCCTTTGAGTAGTTAAATCTGAACATGTTCTCATCATCCTCAACATAATTGTTAGCGAGAAGGTTATAAACCTCTTGGCATGTCTCCTCTGAGTTGATGTCACAAGTAACCCATTCATAGAGATTAGGAAGGTTGTACGGCTCTTGTTTGACCTCAGATACGGGTGTTGGAGGTTCAATAGGACCTTCTGGCAAACTAGTGTCACCTATATCCTTGAACTGCCCAACAGGTTGGGTTTCCCAAAATTTATGACTTTTTTCAAGAGAGAGAGAGTCTTGAACTTTTGAGTCAGGGTTTCCAGTGCAAGATCACTTTCAGATGGTGCATTGCCTTCTGGGTTGGGGTTTTGAGTCTCTTCAGGTAACTCAGAAGATATATTGCTATCAGCCATTTCCAGAAAGTAATCTGAAAGACAATACTACTATTTTTAAAATAAACCAAAATGATGGAAGGTAGCAAAATTTTTCACATCAGATCATATGGTTCTGAAGGGCACGGAAAAGAAAGCATTCAAAACCTAGCCAAAATATGCGTACCAAATCTATAATTCACATGTTAGTTGCTCCCAGTTCCACATAACTTCCTCAATTCTAGCATCCAGTGAAGAATCAGTTTTTTTCCTCACAACAAAGCAACATGTTCTAAGCTACTTAGGGACACAAAAGTGATTGAAGAAAGCGTTTTGAGGCAATATACCCAAAAAATGAGTTTCAATCTCCATAGAAAATAATCACCAAAGTTAAGAAATCTCATTAATTGCACATTGTTAGGAGGAAAAAAACAATGTGAGGAAGGTGTACTATAGAGACACATAATGATACAAACAAAGAAAAATAATTAGATATTTGAGGCAACTTACAGAAAATAGTATCCGATCATCTTATATGTAAAAGTGATTGGGAAATACAAAGACAGATTAAAAACTCAACCTTTAGCTATTTGCATTGATTTCATAATAAACCCCCAAACAGATGATATCATGGATATCAGCATCATTTAGCTGTGCTCAAAGGAAATGGAGCAAAATGATCGAGAATTCCAATCCTACAATATTATAAATTTGATTTAGTCAATCGGGCATCAAATCATTTACATGTTTAGGCTGTTGAACATCTTTAAAGTATACCTCTGAGCTGTAAATTAAACTGGGATGAACTGATAGACTGAAGTGGTTGATCATACAGAAGTTGATAAAATTAGTGAACTTAGTGTTTTGCAGCAAGAAGAATAGCGATATGGAGAACGTTAACACCAAATTAGTGAATAAATAGACTTGTACTAATTCAGATGTGGAGAGGAAATTTTGAGTTCTTTCTTCCCTGGGCCAGACAAACATCCAAACAAAGCTCAAACGAATGAATAACTTCCATCTTATTCTGCTAGCATAGTTTATACTACTGATGTGTAAGAGATGTGCTACCCTTTCAAACTTACTAAAAACATTTTCATCAACCAAATGTTCATGGGTTCAAAAATGTGAGAACAACAAACAATCCACATAAGCTAAGAGGATTGACCCTATTAAATCCCCGCAATAGCCAGACATTAGAGACGGCAGCAGGCAGAGGAAGAAATGATAACCCTTCCCATTCACATAAGCGATAACCGTGAATGGAGGAAACTTCAAACAACCCACGAATACAACAATCACAAGTATTCGAGATCTAAGCAACAAGAACTCGCGGAGGCAACACATAGACCCCTTTCTAAAAACATGATTTGTGTCGTCCTCACACTGTGCCAAATCCAACACATCAAAACGCAAGTAGCTTCAGAAACTGTAATTGTTTCCACGTAATATGAACCCTATCGATTTCCTTCGTTTTCAAAGCACCCAAACGGAAGACTGACGGGAAAAATTGAATGAGGAAATAAAGAGTTAACTTTTACCTCAAATTGCAGTTGGTATGAAGATTAATACATTCAGAGGAAACTCTCGCAGCTTGTTCGAGCTCGAATCCGTAAGATCGAATGATCCAAGATAGCTAGCAAGGAGAAGAGAGAGAGAGAGTGAGAAGGCGGAGGCTAACTTAAGAGAGGAGGAAAACTTTGGAATAACCGCATCGTCAAGGGTGCTGAGAAGTGTGAGCCTGCAGGCTGCCGGAGGGTTTTTTTTTTTTCGGTCGTGCCCCCTCTTTTTCCTTGCGTTAATAAGAGTTCAGTGCGTTAATTAGAGTTACTCCCTCTAATCCTTATTATAAGGCACCAACTAATAAGTTTTTTTAGTTTTTTTTATAAGGCACTTGCTTGTTCCCAATGACCATTGATTATTTTTTTTCATGTCCGCCTCTAATTAATAAAGGTAATGGGTGAGAGTAATAATTAATATAATATTAGGGTTTAATGCAATTAATAAGGGTAATATTGAAAATTACTTAGATTCTAAGACAATTTTATTAATTTTAACTACTTTTATTGGTTTGTGAGAAAAGTTAGTTGGTGCCTTATACTCCTAGTAATAAGGACCAAAGGGAGTATTTATATACTGGATATTTCTGGGGGAAAAATTCAAATATGTGTTTTTAAAAACATCTAATTATTTTCTTTAATTCTCTCATTTCATCTTCTCTTTAGTTATGGTTGAGAGATCATCAATAAGGGTAAATTAGAAAAATATTGACAAATATGAAAACTATGTCTTATATTTAGAATTAAAATCAGCTCATCAAATACGTCTTGTATTAAGGACAGAAGGAGTAGTAGATATACATTAGAAAAGTTTGCACATTTAGTACTAATTTATACTACTTCTAGTCGTCATTATGCGACTTTGTTGGAGAAATTAATGAATCTGAATAAGTTACTAATTTGCTTAACTTAAAATTGATATAAACATAGGAGTAAGATATTGTCACTATCAATTTTAATCACTACCAATATCATTATCATTATCACTTTTTCACCGTTAGATCATAATCTCATCTAAATGATAAAGGTAGATGAAATTATGATCTAACGGTGAAAAAGTAGTAGTGACCAAAATTGGTAATGACAATATCCTATCTCATACACATACCCCTTATTGTGTTAGTTATTTGTAGCAAATATTAGTTGGTTTTCCTAAAATACTATTTTTCATCATGTCTGCCCTTAGACAAAAACCCCTTATTGTATACTCCCTTTGGTTTTTATTATAAGGCACCAACTACCATTTCTCATTGACCAAGGAATTAAAGTTAAGTCATTAATTAGGTCAAAATTAATAAATGTTTCCAACTTTACCCCTACTTTAATGATGTAGGTTTAAATGGGTTAGTTAAAAATAAGGGCATAATGGAAAAATAGTAATAAATGAGTTAGTTAAAGCAAGTCGGTGCCTTATAATAAGGACCAAGAAATGCTTGTAGTTGGTGCCTTATAATAAGGACAAGAGGGAGTACCATCAATACTCAATTGAGATACTTTGGGTAAAAAATTATAATTTAAGAGACAAAGTGGATTTGTATCTTATATTTAAGATGAAACTCAACTCTCAAGTAACTATTATATTAAGAACTAGAGGTAGTGTTTGTTTTTTAAAATGATAAATATTGATCCAGTTAGTAAGAAGTTGGCTTATACCATGAGATTGTGAGTTCAAATATTATTGCTAATATAATGACCTTATTAGTAAATAATCTATAAATGCTTTATGAGTTAGGAGGCAATGCCCAATGGTTGGTGAACCTGATATCCACTCACACAAGCTTTACTAATAAACAAATATTTTTTTTATGTAAAAAAGAATAGTTGCTAGTATTTTTTTTTTTGGCCAAAGAATAGCTGCTATTATAATTATAATTACTTTAAAAAACAAGGTTTATGAAAACAAAACATCCTTATTTCTTTTCCAAAATAGACTAGAAAATTTTATATCCTCTTTCATTTGAATAAAAATAAAATCTTTATTGTCTGGACAAAATGTAGAGGCCACCGTTTATTGAAGAATATAAAAATATATGGATAACTAATATGGAAAAATTAATATCAATTAGTAATATAATTATTTGATAACATTATAGAAGTTTTATCAATTAAATATTAGATAGTATAAGATTAGATTTGATTAAGGCCACCGTTTATTGAAGAATATAAAAATATATGGATAACTAATATGGAAAAATTAAGGGAAAATTATAATAAAGGACCTAAGAAAAATAATATTTATTAAGAAGGACCATAAAAATGGTAATTATTTTGAAGGACCAAAAAATTAAAACAGTAAAATAGAAAGACTGAATTGCCCTTGGTCAAATTTCCTATATTATCTCTAATTAAATTTGAATCAAAAGTGAATGATTGAAAATGATAAATAGAGATCAAATCATAATCTGGAATATTTAAGTTAGAGTCTCTACTGGTAATTTTTTTATCTCTCCATGGAGGAACCGTAGGCTATTCCATTGACAAAGATCTCCCAAGCATCCTCCCCTGTGTTCTATGATCTTCAAGCTCATCTCGTTGGTAATTCTTTATCTCTCCGTTTTCTTTTGGGTTAGTTCTTGTTATCATCATTAAAACCTGATTAATCTTTGCCCCTTTAGTATTGTATCTTTTTCAAACTTCTGTTTTGAATCATCGAAGACAAATTCACATTGTCCTTCATTTTTCTTTCTTTCTATAGAATGAAAGGTTGCCAGATATCATTGTTAAAAAAAAAAATGGTTCTCAGATATTGACCTCTAAGTATTTTTTTTTTTTTTGGTTAATTAGATATTTCATTTGATACTTTTTGATTTTGAAACTTATTTAATATTATTCAAGAAATTGGTTCAACAATAATATAGCCTAGAAAATAATGGATGCATTATTATTTTCAAGACCTAGGGCAATGGATGGTAAGCATGAAGACTTGGAGCTGTAAAAGTAAAACGTTTTTTTTTTGGATTTATTACCTTTACGCAAAAATTGTAGAACCAAGGGTAATTTAGTCTTTTTATTTTAATGTTTTTAATTTTGGTCCTTCAAAATAATTACCATTTTTATGGTCCTTCTTAATAAATATTATTTTTCTTAGGTCCTTTATTATAATTCTCCCAAAAATTAATATCAATTAGTAATATAATTATTTGATAACATTATTGAAGTTTTATCAATTAAATATTAGATTTGATTTAGTCATAAACTCATAATTTTAGATCAAGCCTAATTTTGAGTAATACTATATTTGGCTATTTACAGTTTTGCGTATTCATGTGTTGTGACCCAAGGGTAAATCCGTAAATGTGGAAACCTTTGTTAATTTAATGTGTTTTTTTGTTTTATTTTTACCCCTCTTCAATCTCCCCACTCGGCTACAAAAGCTAAACCTAGTTTCATTCGCCTCCTCCAACTCCACGGTTCAGATCCGAGGAGTTTGGGAAACCCTAGCTTCCATTTGGAATCTGCAAGTTTCAAATCTCTCCACTTTGCTCATCTGTTGTCTCTCTATCGCTACTTTACTATCAAGCATTCAACACTCTTCCAGGTAGTGTTTCTTCTCAACATTAGTGTTACGGGCATCGTCATTTTGCCTTTTTGCTCGTTAGATTCCCCCAAAGTTTGAATATTTGTATGTGAAATCATTTTTCTGATTAGGAATGTGTGTTCTGTATCTGCAATATTTGGTTCATTTGATATAATTTTTTTTTTTGCGAGCTTTAATCCCTCCAAAGATTCCTTATTTGATATTTGTGTTATGTTTCTTACTAGAAAAATTGGAACGTGAATGTAATCTGAGAGATTTGGGTGTTGTACTTGGTTTTTCTTCGGTTGCTCCTCGATTTTGGCTTCTTGGTGACTCATTCATAGATTAGTTGTTCTTGATCCCGGAGGTGCGGGGAAAGCGGTCTCAGACGCTGAATTTTCTGATATCCGCAAGCCCTTTAAAATTTCACCTCCTGATATTAAAATTGCAGAAGTTTAATGCTTGTACTCCAGTGCAAGTGGATTGCAAGTTTGGCTCTTTTGCTATATATTTCTTATGAAAATTGCGCTGAATGAATACACGTGACATAGAGATGTGTATGGACATCTTATTTTGGGGTAACCCTTTGATCCTGGCTGTTTTTGAACACATTTCATGAATTAGATATGCTAAACCGTGGAGGAGTGGGCATAAAGATAGGTTTATATTCATGATTGCTGATATCTGTTAGCCTCTAAAATCATGCCTCCAGATATTATCTATACAGAAGTTTAATGCTTGTACTCCTTATTAAGTGGATTGCAAGTTTGGCTCTTTTGTTACATTTATAACTTTTAAACATTTTAACCTTCTTTCTTACCCAAGCATCTATCTAGTTCTAGCTGAGAGGATACTCATCTAATTTTTTTTATTGGTTCCGTCTTGTAACATTTGCAATCACAGAAAATTTCTTGGAACATTCCCTTACACAAGTTTTCCTCTCTGCAGTTATGGCAGGTTTGGCTCCAGAAGGAACTCGATTTGATGCTCGTGAACATGACGCCAAAATGGATGAATTGTGAGCTAGTGTGCTTCATATTCATATTTATCTATGCTTGCATTTGTTGTTCTTGTGCCTTACTCTGGAATTTTGATTTATGGCTGCACAATTGCTCAGGCTTTCCACTGATGGACAAGAATATGTTACCTCCTATGATGAGGTTTATGATACTTTTGATGCAATGGGATTAGTAGAAAATCTTTTGAGAGGCATCTATGCTTATGGTAATAAAGTTTGTTGCCTTTGCAGTTATCTTGATGTTATTTACATTTGCATGTCCTCATCTATTCCATTGGAATGTTCCCTTACTGCGGCCTTAGTGATATTAATCACTCTTTATTTGTTCAATTTATTTCCGTCAATATTTCTAGATTATTCACTTTATAGAAGAATACAAAGTGGACCAGTGGGAAGGAATGGAAATCAACGTTTTCTTATTGTTTTATGAATATTGCATGTGTTTTTTTTATTTGTACCAGTGATGTATTCTTCTAGGGAATACACAGAATTTTTGTGCTTTACTCTTTTACAGGATCAAATGTGTAATTTCTGATTCTTGTTCTGAAGGTTTTGAGAGGCCTTCTGCTATCCAACAGAGGGGAATTGTTCCTTTTTGCAAGGGTCTTGATGTCATTCAACAGGCCCAGTCTGGAACTGGCAAGACAGCTACGTTCTGCTCAGGAATTTTGCAGCAACTTGATTATGGTTTAGTTCAGTGCCAGGCTTTGGTATTGGCACCAACAAGGGAGCTAGCGCAGCAGATTGAGAAGGTTATGCGAGCTCTTGGTGATTATCTTGGTGTTAAGGTTCATGCTTGTGTAGGCGGCACGAGCGTTCGTGATGATCAGCGCATTCTCCAAGCTGGTGTTCATGTTGTTGTTGGAACTCCTGGTCGTGTGTTTGACATGCTCCGCAGGCAGTCTCTTCGTCCAGATTACATAAAGATGTTTGTTTTGGATGAGGCTGATGAAATGCTTTCTCGAGGTTTCAAGGACCAGGTTTGTCAATTTTTTTTCATTCTCAATTGTTTGTCTCAACATGCCTGGAATCCTTTTCTTGATTTTCATATACATACAGACTATTATTATTTCAAGTTTCATCCATAATCACTGGCACTTTTTGAAATTTGTATGCTTAGAGATTTAATAACATCCCTGTCTTGACTTCACGTTTAAATTTGCATTGCAGATCTATGACATTTTCCAGCTGCTGCCAGGTAAAATTCAGGTGGGAGTCTTCTCTGCCACAATGCCTCCAGAGGCTCTTGATATTACCAGGAAGTTTATGAATAAGCCTGTGAGAATCTTGGTAAAGCGTGATGAACTGACCCTTGAAGGTATCAAACAATTTTATGTCAATGTTGATAAGGAGGAGTGGAAGATAGAGACACTCTGTGATCTTTATGAAACACTGGCCATCACCCAGAGTGTCATTTTTGTCAACACAAGGCGCAAGGTGGACTGGCTCACCGATAAGATGAGAAGCAACGACCATACAGTATCGGCAACCCATGGTGACATGGACCAGAACACTCGTGATATTATTATGCGTGAATTTCGATCTGGTTCTTCTAGAGTTCTGATCACTACTGATCTCTTGGCTCGCGGTATTGACGTGCAGCAAGTCTCTCTTGTCATCAACTATGATCTGCCAACCCAGCCTGAAAATTATCTTCATCGAATTGGTCAAGTGGACGATTCGGAAGGAAAGGTGTGGCTATAAATTTTGTGACAATGGATGATGCTAGAATGCTGTCTGACATTCAGAAGTTCTATAACGTTTCCGTAGAGGAGTTGCCATCAAATGTTGCAGATCTGCTCTGATGAGTTAGCAATTTTGTCATTTTTGGGGGTTTTAAACTCATCAGGGTTTCAATTTTTGACAAGTATTATTTTTATTTTTATTTTCTTTTTTAAGATTCTTTTTACACCTTCAGAGTTGAAATTCAAGGATACCTGATCATATTCTTTCAATGATCTCAAGGAAATTGCTTAAAGCAGAGTTTGTCTTCCTCTATTTTTCTTTCCCTTGTTAGAAGCTCCATTTTATTTGAGTTCTTAGGATATGTCTGACCTAATTGTAAATGGGGAAATTTTAATCTCTTTTATATCATCTATTTTATTGCGATATATGGAGGAACTTTGACATGTCAATTAGATCAAATACAATAATACAGTAAGTGATGTAAGTGGTTCTTGAAAATAAGTCCTGAGAACTGACTTAGAAGGAATTAATGGAAATAAAGTCGGACTAATTAGTTCATCTGAAAAATGGATGAATTGGCTTTTAAGAAACTGATCAATTCCGAACCAAGAAAAATGGCTCAAAAGCAGAAAATTCACAAACAGAATCTTTAGCTCTTGTAATCTTGGCTATAATATGCAGAATTGTCAGTTTCATATCTCCTTCATTTTTAAAAATTCAAATATCCGATTTTTTTTTTTTAACTATCAACGGTTAAAGTTTACAATTTTTGTCATTTAAAAATAACACTTCACTTCATATATAATTTTAAATATTTTTAAAATACTAAAAAAATATATTAAATAATTAAAGAGATAAAATATTTTTTTGATCATGTGCCTTTTAAATATATATAGCATCTATGATGCATAAAAGTCACTGAATTATTTATTATCAATACATGCGCACTCCTCTCCCTAGTTTATTTTTTCTCAAATTAACAAAAACCAAAGGCAATTTACATCGAGAAGCGAACATGGAAGAACGTCAAAATTTAACTTTGCATTCACGAAATAATTCACAGAAATTCTTGTCAAGTATTAAACTTTTGTGTTTGTTAGCATTATAGAATTCACTTTAATTTCCATCAAATTTCAATTCAACCCATTTAATAGTTATATATAGAAAGATGACTATCAAAACTACTGCTACCAAAAAAGGTTTCCATTAGTATTACCTGTAATATCAAAATCAAAGAAAAGAGTTATAGCTGTAATATTGCAATATCTCACTGAACCAAGTTATAATTTTCCCAAAATCTTAACATGTCTCCTACCACATTTTACAGTGTGGTTTATCACCAAGGAACAGTCTTCAGCATAAGAAGTGACCAGACAATAAAGGGTATGAACACAAGCCTTTTTACTGGGCCAAGATATCAGTATAATCAAGATTCAGGAAGCCACAAAAGTGTTTCTTTATTGTGTTCTCGGTATAGTGCCCACTCACACTTGTCGCAGCTTTCCTCCAAAACAAAGCATAGACAACACTTCATTTGAAAGTATGAAACTCATCAGAATTTACAGAGATCACAAGGAGGCAGCTGCTAGTATTGTACCCTTTCGTCATTGAAATGCAGGCTCTCAATGCCTCTCAAGGTTGACTCGAAATTCTTGATGTTTGCAGGGCTCCTGCCAGATGATGTTCTGCTCTGCTCCACCGATACAAGAGGCGAACTTCTTGGAGCAGCAGAGATTTTACGGAGTGCTGCTGGACTTGCGTCAACAGCAAGCGGGCGAGATGGCTCAGTCTCACTGCCAACAGTAGCTGCATCCCGGCTGCTAGAAACAGCAGCTCGCCTAGAAGATCCGCTTGGGCGGAAAAAATTTGAACCAGACAACTATCGAAAAGCACAAGCAGAAAATTGCAGTATGAGAAATTAATTATGATGTATTGTAAGAAAAGTTCTAATCTTAGCAAGCAGGATGCTCCAACTAACCCGACATTACATTCAGTAATAGGATATATTACTTATACTAAACATTAAACAGACTGCATTCATTTTCTGTCCAGGAAACATGGGCTACATCACATTAGACCATTCTAAGAAAAACTTACTGCAGCAGGTCCAAATATGCCAATTCCGCATATTCAAACATAACTTGTCAAACATAATGTTAATTGTAAATAAAAGTATATCACTTGCACATGAGCTTCATCTATGCAAATACACAAAACAAAACAGATAATACTTTATCATCCGTGTCTTCACCAAAAAATAAATTTGTAACTTACACATTCACATGTTTTTCTTTGGAAGACATCTATATATTCCTAACAAATACTCGTTTCTTCAATTTCATCCGTGGGTCAGTTGGAAAGCATTATTCATGAAAAGTAAGAAATTAAATCAATAAAGGACAGTGCTACCCTCCAATATTTCCAAGAGAGAAAAAATTATCTACAGTTCACAATAAAATATACGCACCATTCCATCTTTTGATATATTTGAGTCACTTGGAACTGGGGCCTTTTGTCTAGATAAGATGACATCATTACCAATAGGTCCTGAATTTCTCCTACGAGTAGGATCTGATGAAGTCCAACCAGTGAGTCTGCCATCTTCCCCACCTACAATTGAGTTTGCCGTATAAAAATTCAAAAACACAGTAAGAGGCACGCAAAGGCCAAGTGAAGCCAAAATAATCATTATGTAATTTGAGCCAACACACACTCAACTGATGTTTTAATATATATATATATATATATATATATATATATATATATATATATATATATATATATATATATTACTTGCAATATAAGAAGTCAAACAAGAGTAGCACGTTAGAAAAGTATCCAAAAGAAATCTGATAAATGCGCGCGCATGCAGATTTTAAGAAACAGAATCTATTTCACTCTTTCTAACAAAATGCACCATCTGAAGACATCTTTGTCAAGATAGACAGATAGATAATAAATACCTGAATGTCTTTCAGCATTTGCAACAATCGGTGGCATGCCAGAACTTGGTCCAGCACCAGGAACCTGCAAATGTCATTTCAACTAAGACAAACTAACCTCAACATGAAAGAGACAACGAAACCAGATAGCAAAACATCACTTACAATAGCACGTCCAGGAGGAGTAGCAATATGGGATTGCTGATACTTCAAGATGGTCCAATCAAAGACATAATCAAACTGGAATCCTGGAGTAAGGGCAAAAAGTCTGGTTAAAACACAACCATCTACTTCACAAACGACATGCTGTCATAAAGGACTATTCTGACATCAAATAAAATCGAAGGTAGAAAACAATTAAGAATTAAACCTTCACGAATGAATAGGTCACGGAAAAGTCTTTTCAGATAAGCATAATCTGGCTTATCATCGAAACGTAAAGACCGACAGTAATGGAAGAATGATGCAAATTCCGAGGGATAGCCACGACAGAGAGACTAGCAAAAAAGCAAAATAAAATTCAGTATAATTTTCTTTTTCAAAGAAATGTACATAATATGCATCAAATACTATTTTAACTCACAATTTTACCTCAATAGAAGTTGAAACTTTCTTCTCACTGATCTTCTCATACTTCTGCTTCTTATTACCTGCTTTCAGTCCCTGCCAAGGAAGACTGTAAAAGTACAATGTCAAAACTGATTTCATAGCAAGTGGCAGAAATCTAAGATAACACAAGCACAAGAATCTTTACCTTCCTCTTAAAAAGTACATAAGAACATATCCAAGTGACTCTAAGTCATCCCTACGACTTTGCTCTATTTAAACATTAAGCACAATCTCAAAGGTCAGAATAAATTACCACAGTTCAGCGAAAAATAATAAGAAAAAGGGAAAAAGAAGGAATACATGCAGCCCTACCAATTCCCAGATGAGTATTCATACTAGCATATCTAGCAGTTCCCGTCAAATTCTTATTCTCTCTGCATAGAATCACAACCACGTCAAAATCCAGGAAACCACAAAAGTAAATTGTAAGCTAATACATGTTTTTTACCATAAAAAACTTGGAAAACAATCTTAAACGATTAAACATTGTTATTGTAGAAAAGTCATGCATAAATAAAACCAATGTAATAAAACCAATGTGCAATACACAGGTTCTAGCAAACACAGGATCCTTAGGGCTGAGAATAGCAACAACAATAGAGTAGTAAAAGAAATTGTTGGAACACTCTAAGAAGCCATACTAACTATTATGCATGCTTAAAATAATTCACTATTCCATAAACCTAATTACATTCAGGGCAGAACGCAAGCTATACCAGTTTCACATCTTCACTAAAGAAGCTGCCATTCTGACAGGAAAAAAATCACTTAACATTGACATAGAGCAGGTTAACTCGCCACATGCGCATATACAATAAATATGTTCCTTAATCACAAAAATGGTCCTAAACGTTAAAACATGTTAAACTGAAAACTATGGTGTGAAAAATCAAACAAAAGAACAATTAACTGAAAAATTACCTGTAAGGAATATGCTGGTGGGTAGAAGTGTCTCTGTATTTCTTTGCTAGACCGAAGTCAATAATGTATACCTACCAATGAAGAAATTTCAGCATACAAAACATATAAAAGATGATAGTGTCTGTAAGAAGGAATAATTACAAAAATAAAGCATTGAATCAATACTTGGTTCGCACGCCTTCCTAGACCCATGAGAAAGTTGTCCGGCTTGATGTCCCGATGTAAAAATGATTTTGAATGAAAAATTCAACTCGATTTATCTGAAAACAGTTTGCATCATTGCAAAGAAATGAGTGACTAGAAGTTGTCAAAAAGATGTCCACACAACACTGGAAATCCTACCATCTGATCAGCAAGCATTAGAACAGTTTTAAGTGACAATTTCCGACCACAAAAATTGAATAAATCTTCAAGACTGGGCCCCAGTAAATCCATCACAAGCACATTGTAGTCTCCTTCAACACCAAACCATCTAACATTTGGGATTCCAGCTGTTAATAGAGGCCAAGCAGAAAATATTTGAGATTAAAATTTGTAACCGAATTCTATAAGAGACCAAAAAATATGTAGAAGGCAGAATGTGGTAATTACTTCCTCCTTGCAGTATTTTATACAGCTTTGATTCATACAACAGCTGAGGGTGTTTGGTCTTGACATTTTCCTGTTTTAAAAGACAAAATAAAGTAAAAGCATAAGTCCATGCCTAGGAAGCAAATTACAGCAACGGATGATTAGTTCAAGAATTACAGATACTGGATACAGGTTGTAAATATATTCAACTGCCAAGGAAAAATAAAAACAATTGAAAGTTTAATGTTCCTGAACTATGTAAAACTGTACTAGATTTGAGGATGTTATTAGATATTTGCCCAAGCCATCTGAGTACAAAATCATTGAACTACAATGATATTAATTTTAATAAAATCAGAATATTAAACTAGGCCAAACATAACCCAAGCGTGCAGATTTGGCCAAAAATATAAAAGCTTAATCATGTTTCAACTGGCTGCTGGAGTAGCCCAATTAAGCGCGAATAGATTCTAAACAAATATAAGAAGAAAAATAATCTCTCATCAACAATTGGCACATTGATTGCTTCAATTTTACACATGCATTTTATTTTACGGACGATACAATACCATGATTCACATTTCCCAGAACAAAATGTAAGGAACAATAAAATTACATCCTAATTTGTCCAAGGCACATCTAGACTAACGATTGCCCATCAGCCATTTGCGAAAAGTAAATTCTCAATTTTGCCAAATGGCAAGGTACGCTTTATCAGCGAGAATTTAAAGAACTCACGAGCTTAATTGCGACCTCTTCATTAGTCTGAATATTAGTACCTGGCAAAACGATCACAGGTAGTCAGCAAAAATACACAAATTCACACCAAAAATGGGAAAACCAAAAAGCGGCAGAAAGCACAGAGCACCAAGATAGATCTCCCCAAACGATCCGCTACCAATCTTGCGGCCAAGACGAAATTTGTTCCCTACTCGAGGCTCCATTGAACCAGGCCTAAACCCTAGAACTAAATTACAACTAAAAAAGGAAAAAAGTTTAGGGATTTTACTAGAAAGAAAAAGTAAAATTGAAAAAATGGGAAATGAAGGATTGGCAGCTAGACTTGAGAGACGACTTGGAGTTGTAGAACGGAAAATCGAAGGCTATGGGGATAAGAAAAAGGATAGAAGTGAGAAAAGGGAAAGAGTGAAGGACAGAATTGGAAAAATAAAAGAACTTTCTTTTTCTATAACTTGATTTCGATGGGAAGAACTGGCGGTCGTATTAAAAAAATACAAACCACCAAAACTTGAAAAAAATTACTTGGATCGATTCGAGAGGAGAAGAGAGAAAGAAAGAAAGAGAGAAAGATAAGAGAAAAAAATAAACACAAGAAGAAGAAAAAATAGGGTAGAGAGAGAGAGAGAGAGAGAGAAGAAGAAGAAGAAGAAGAGAAAGAAGGGAATCAGTTTCTCGTAATGCGCAAACCCTTCTCTCAGGCTTCAACGAGAATGCGAAATTTCTCGCTGCTTTGAAGATGCAGTCAAGCTCTTTGTTTCTAGAGCTGCCTTTTTCGTAACGTCTTTGGTCCACAACCGGGGGAAGGGAAAATTGCTATATAAGTCCCAAAACAAAATGTAATTACCAAAAATCCTAATAACCAGTGGGTATTTGTTGTCATTTTCTCCACTTAGACTTCATACTAATTTTCTTTAAAAAAAATAGCTATACGTTTTTTTTAATTAATTTTTACTTCTTAATATAGATGCCAATTTTCAATAGGCAATTATATCATCATTCAAAGTTTGGTTTTCAGATTGAGAAATTTTTCCTCCTTTATTTTATTAATGGGATTTTCAAGTTGATTTTTGCAAAATTTACAAGTTTCAAAAAAGGAATGTAATCATTGAAAAATCCCAAAACAATTTAACATATAATAACAACCCAGTGTAGAAAATGATAATGTGTATTGATAGATAATTATATTTCTTCCTTCGCACTCCTAATAATTCTTCCTTGATTTTTCCCCTTTTCTAGGATGGGAACTGCTATGCCAGTTAGTATATTTTCCAATAAAGCTACATTTGGAAGTAAAGATGCGCTGCTGCACACAATCAACAGTGTAAGATCACTTGCATTGAATCATACATAACCATCTTGGCTTGAGAATTAATTCGATGAATCAAGAATTTAGCAAAATGTCAACCTCTTTAACTAACATATACAACAACTCTCGCTGCTTTTCCATAATAATGAATGGAACTATCAGTCTGTAAACAAACAAGTATAAGCAGGATGTTACATACAACAGCTCCCTACTTCTCAATGAATGGGACTTCACTTCAGATGACCTTTTTATAAGCGAACCAATACAAAAGCAAGGGAAAAAGAACGAGAAAATGGGGCTAGAGAGAGAGGGGGGGAAAAATGAGCAGGCCTAAAAATTTCCTACCCTATAGAAAAAAAAATATTTATAAGATTCATGATGGTGACAAAGCACCTATAGATGATTGCTTCTTCTGCAGCCTTCCTTTCAACTGCCTGATCTTGGCTTCAACTCTTGCTGTGAAACCAATCTTTGTCTCCTGTCTGGCCTTGGAGCTTTCCCTAGTCCACATGTTTTGATCTTCAATGTCCTTCTTATAATACTTAATTTCTTGGAGGATGTGATGATCCATGGGACTAAAACATCTTTGGAAGGATATGTGGGTGAGATAAGGAAGATTGCAGGTGACTGTTACTAAAATGGTTGCTATCCAATATAAAGGTGCAGGGCCAAGAGCTTCAACTAGTATTTGGTAGGCATTCTTGGAATAGTATGGAGAAATCATGCCATATAGCAAGAGAAATAGGTACCATGAGGTTACACTGCCCCAGACAAATAGGTGTTGGATCCAAGTAAAATGGTTCATTGTCAGGGCAATCTGAAGATTCACAGCCCAAATGATGCAAGTGAACATTGTCGTACCAACAGCAGCCATGTCAGCAGTCTGGCCATTGACGCGGAATGCTTGATCGTAGAAGATGATGACGTTAAGGAAGAAGATGATAAGGGAGGAATAGAGACCATTGCCCATCCATCCCAATATTCTATACCAGTCAAAGAACAAATTTTTGGGTCCTTGCTGGTAAAGTGCAGGGAACTGCAAAAAGCAAGAAGCGCATCAAGAGAATGCAGGGTTTACCAAAACCTAAATGAAATACAATTAAGGCATTTTAAGGGGACGAACCTGCAAGCAGACTTCTGATGAAACATCTTGTTCAAAAACACCCAGTGAGATGACAGGTAATGACGTAAGAACAACGTTGAACAATAACATGTACCAGTCATCGTAAACTGACTGCCCAGAGAAACCCGTAAAGGCCTCAAAATAGAATATGGTCAGACCAAATGCTATGTTTTTGTAGAAAAAATAGCATATCTGCATGAGCAACAGATCAATCAGAGGAAAGATGGGGATCAAATCATGAAGGCACAAACTTTTTTTTTTTTCCTTGGGGCGGGGGGTAGACAAAGCAAGATGAATAAATAATGAATACCATTTGCGCAATTCTCTTGTAACACCAGTGTCCATGGACTACCAGAAGACGCTCTAAAAACCGAAATTGGGCAATGGAAAAGTCACTGGCCATCACTGCCTGAAAAAGAGTCCCAAATTTTAGCAAATTCCAAATGTTCACATGCTTCCACAGAAGAACTTTTGTGTGCATTTTCTTACCAGGCAGGCAAGGATGGAAGTAAGAATTAAATAGTATTCATGAGTGGGTCCTGAATTTGAACTACAGTACTCTTACTCTACATGGGACTATTAAGCTAACGCTGAAAAATGCTTCGAGAAAAGCTAGCCAGTTCTCTTATGAAGGAAAACATATAGATTAATTTAAACTTTGATCATATGACACTTTCCATGCAGCTCATTTCAAAGCAAGAACAATAATTTTGAGTATAAACAGCATAAAGAGAAATTGTTTTGCCATATAACTCTCACTATCTAGCTTATGGCCAATCTGAATGAATGTTTATGTACTAAATAAACATTGAAAAATGAATCTTTTGATATTCCATAAGAGGGGAAAAAAATACAAATGACCAAAAGTCGCTAGTCAGGTCTTGACCGTTAAATCGTTAATCACCATAAGAAAATAAGAAAAATACAAGAAACCTACATAATGTTCCTTCAAAACGTCCTGTTGCGTGACTAGACGACTTCACCTTTCCTTTGTCTTGTACAATAAATTGATACAAAATTGGCAAGGCAAAGAGATGTTCACTTTCTATGGCATTGTTTATCCTAGTAGATAACCAATATGGCTTGACAAAAAGTCTGGTTAATAGCTTAACTTATGGGGGAGCATGTAAAGGAACATGATAGGCTCCCTCTCTCCCATACCATTTCCTATTAATGCCCATAACTTATCTCTGGTTCCTTCAGCTCACATATCCCAAACTTGTAAATAACCATCATACTTAGGTATTCTCTATAACAAATTCCCATTTAAAAAAATATCAAGAGTTAAAGTACATGATGTCGCAACAATGTCAGTTAGATTTTATAATACAAATAAATGCAGTGAAAACTCCATGTGCCATAATCATGCCAGAAGAACCAGTCAGGTATGTTACTAACCTGCATACCTTCAACTCCACTAATACCAACGCCAATATCTGCTTCTTGAATCATGCCAACATCATTTGCACCATCACCTATTGCTAGAGTGGTCTTTCCAGTTCCTTCCTTCACCAACCTTGTTACCTGAAGCCAAAGGATTATTAGACATTGGATTGCAGTCACAACTCTGCACAATTGAACTCCTGAATCCTTTTGCTTTGTTTGGCCTTACTTTTTCCTATTAATCTCAAATAAATAAATGGTGTAGTTGAACAAAATTGTGACCCAACAAGTGTAATAGTAGCAGCAGTATTCATACTAAGCATCAACTATTCAGATGCAGAACATCCATGTGCGAGTATGCCTTTTATATGCACAAGTGGCAAAGGATAAAGGATCCTACCAGCGCCTTTTGCTTGGGAGACACGCGACAGCAGATGACAGATGCACATTCTACTGCCAATCCCAAAAACTGGTGCTTCATATCATCTTCTAATGTATATGTCAGAGTTTTACCATCAATGATTAATGCAAATGCAGCGTGGGGATCTTTCTCCAGCTTGATCATTCGTGAGGCATTGGTGATTTGGTTCAAAATGTTTTCCCTGATGACCTAAGCAACAACAAGGACTAAGTTTAAGATCACAAGTCCATTAATTTAATCCCTCTACTCTTTCTCAATGACAAATACCTCTTTTCCATTGTTGGTTAATGAATCTGAGTTCATAGTAGTAATACATATCTGCTTCATGCCCTGTCGAAGCAAACTACAAGCAAATCTGCACCACAGAGATAATTGTACTTGTTTATAGAGGCCATTTTCATCATGTTCAGAACAGAGATGTAGTTGAATGATGTAATTAAATAATTTTCGGTGGCCTAACCCAATGTTGATTGCAGTTTCCATCTTATCTCCAGTTAACACCCAGAGCTTAAGACCAGCTTGTGCAAGTTTGTCAATGCATTGGGGCACCTGACAAGGACAATAAAGTGAAATTGGCTGAAGTGGACCAACAGTAACATACACATATTGATAATACAGAATGATTAAACCTACCCCTTTCTGGAGTTTGTCTTCAACAGCAGTAGCTCCAACAAGAATCAACTCTCTCTCCATTACATCTGATAACTGTTCAAGCGTTTCCTCTCGGTCAGATCCAACGGCTACTTTGGCTTTCTGGAATTCATTATTCCAAGCAGAGTACTCTTGCTCATCAAGCTTTCTATAAGCCAAGGCTAGTGTTCGCAAACCAGATTCTCCATATTCATTTAAATGTCTAGTAGTAGCCTCCAAATATGTTTTTCCATTCTTTGACAATCGATCAAATATGATACTACATAGCCACAAAGGGGAAAGAATATGAATGGCGAAGTTTAAAGTGACATGTTGAAAATTTGTGAAAGTGTGTACATGTCTGCAAGTTTCTCATCAGGAAGTCAGAGTTACTGTGATTAATTATGTAAACTAGTAGCAAGGGAAGTTTAAACTCTGCCAAGCTTCAAGAGGATTCAAACTTCCCCCGTCACAATATAAATGCTGATCAAATGCCCTACTTGATTGGAAATATCATACATTCAGCTATCAGTATTTAGGACAGGAAACACAGATTCCATAATCTAACCTGTCTGCCCCCTTGCACATAAGAAGAATGTTGCCATCCTCATCACGTACAACCACAGACATCCGTTTTCTTGTACTGGTGAAGTCCAACAAATTCAGGATCTTGTACTCCCTGCATAATCCATGAAAACCCCCCAAAACAAGTTTTAAAAAATGGTGATATAACAATTAAAAGAGTTGAAAGGCATGAGCACAAAACAAACCACCCCCCCCCCCGGGGGGCGGGAGGGGGGGCTCTCCTCCTTGTCCTTAGAAAGCAGAGATAAAGAGAAAATCACAGACATAAAAGAGTTCATATATGACCGTGTCACACGTCACCTTTCAACTGGTTGTCCAGAATGAGACAGTCTTTCACGGATGAAAATACTCGACTGATTCCTTTTACAAAACTCAAAACCAAATTCTCTGGCTGCTGCAAGAAAAGCCCCCTCATCAGGTGACTCAGCTTCATATGTAAAACTACCAATCTCCTCATTCAATTCAGGAATGGCAGTATGGCAAACTGCCAATATCCGGAAAAACATCAAATGAACATCAGAATTGGCCTCATTCAACCAGTGGCAGTTCATGATCCGGTTGTCATCAAAATTAAATCCCTTTATGGCAGGCTTTTTATTTTCATCACTCTTGGAAGTAACAACAGGTTCCATTTCAATTTCTCCACCCATTCTATTATTTTCACTCAAACCACGTGCTTTATTCTTAGTCATGGGAAAATTAGAGAGATCTGACTCTTGCTCCTCTAAGTCAGAAGCCATCTGCTTTGCTGCAGCAAGTTCAACTTCACTGGAGCGCACTCCATATGGTGTACCGGCAATGGAGCATTTCAAAAAATCCATCTGATTGCAAGTTAAAGTGCCAGTCTTGTCAGAAAGGATGGTGTCTACCTGACCCAGCTCTTCATTCAAATTTGATGTTCGAGCATTAGCTGGAGTCCCAGTTTCTTCATCAAACATCTGTAAGTCTTTGTTGATGAAGCGTGCTTGTAGAACCTTCACAACCTCAATTGACACATAGAGTGATATGGGTATCAAATATCCATAAAGAATGAGCGCAGTAATAAGATGGCTCATCCCAGCCAAGGCAGCATTGTTGGGATTATATTGGTACTCAGCTTCCTTGGGCTGTAAGTACCACCAGTCTGGAGTTTGAAATTTGGTTTTTATAGCAAATCCTATGGAACTTATCATAGATATTAAAATAAGGACCGTGAAAAGAAGATATATGATATAATCCATCTTCTTTTCTATTCTACTCCTTTTTGAAGGGGACTTTGTAGAATTCTGCATCACTTTGCTGTCATGACCAGTAAAAATGACCACCCCATATACATGATCAGTGTTTCTCAGCTTTGAATCTCGGAGGAGAATTTGAGTAGGATCAATGGGAAAAACCTGACGTTCATACTCAATGTTACCAACAAATGTGTAAAGATTGGGATTCGGGTCCTCACATTGTATTTTTCCTGTGAAATCCTTAAAAGCGTCATCATTATCAAGAGGCAAGGTAACCTCCAAAGATCTCTTCACTTTCAAGTTCGTTTCACCGTCTAAATTCATAGTTTCCACATAGCATATACCATCATCATAACTTGATGACAACAGAAGCAAGTCAGCAGGGAAAAATTGATCCTTTTCTACTTTTATCACATCTCCAACCCTTATCTTCTGCCATGCCTTCAAATCAAAAACACCATCACCTTTATGGACACTAACCTTCCGACGATTAACTTTGACATCCTGAAGAAACCTCCGCCAATCTTCTAGTGCCTCCTTTGCCATACTAAGCCCCACAACAAATACCAAAGGAGCAATCATGCTCACTGGCGTGAAAGGTGAAATTGGAGAGGCTGAGACGCATGCAGCCAAAAGAAAATATATATTAGCAACTCGTCGAAATTGCTCAAAAAGAGCCTTGGGCAAAAATGAGATAACATTATATTTTGTAGTTGATATATTATTCTTGCAGTAATGTAGAGGTTTCTTTTCATGGAGATGAGGTTGGTTGCAATGAACAGTTCGTGAGAACCCTGGCCCTTCAAGGGAATGGGCCCCCTCCTCAGTGGTTCTCGGTCGAAGGCAAGCAAATGTGTAAAGGTTGCTCCTCCGTATCCTTGCCCTTATTCTCCCATGAGCCATTTAGCTCAATTTCAGCACAAGGAGTCCCTTAAAATCTTGCTTCTAGCAAACAATTAAATGCGCCCCTTGTACCAAATTTCTTCAGCTATAACCTAAAAATTCACAATCATATTGATGTCATTGACTTTCGCAGATGAACATGACAATTTACTGGAAACAACAACATGTCAAATTCAATATTTAAGAAATATAATTTCCTGTGATCCAACCGAAATAGGTCAAATCAGATCAAAAATCACCTATTGAAATTAGCAATCAATTCCCCGCACCGCATAAATATGAGAATTTACAGAAGATGATCTAGGAAGTCAAAGGAAAAATGATAAAAAGAACCAGGAAAATCTGACGAATTAGAGCTAGCAATTACAGCTACTGCCAGTACCAAGATCATACCGAAGATCAATGTCACCCAATTCCAAATCCTTTGATACCCGTTCCCATTTCCAGGTCTACAATTCGGGAGATATCAAATTGGTGAGCTGATTCCTTTAAATAAACAACAAAGACATGTCTGTGAAACGTAACCAATTTTTTCTGAAAAAAAAAAAACAACGATAGAAAGAAATAAAGAAAAGGAATCCAAATAAATCAATTCATTGATCCTTAATGCAAAGCTTAGATTCCGCGTACTCAAACGCTTCAAATTGGAAAAATAAATAAATCACAATTGATAAGAACAAGACTACTCAGAAGACCGAACTTAGAATTTTGAAAATACAAAGAAACCAAAAAATCATCCTCAAAATCACGAAAGTGAAACGCACCGAGGTTCGGGGCCTCCGTCCATCTTCAGGACGGACAAGAACCGAGCAATGTGGAAGAGAAGGAGGCAGCTGCGAAGAGTTGCAGATCGAGGAAGACGACGGAGTCAGACTAGAGAGAGAAAGTCTCGATGAAGAGAGAGAGACACACAGAATTACAGGGGTTTTTTCGATAAAAAAGAAAACAGGGTTTTAGCATTGGGGCAAAACCGAGATCTTGCTCTTTGTCTCACACCCCTCCCTCCATTCCCCTCTCTCTCTCCCCCTAGTTCCTCCTTCCTTCGTTGAATTCCAAAATTTCCCCTGTCAGAAACTCAGAAATTTCCGGGGCCTCCTTTATTTAAATTTTCAGAAAATTTCGTTTCATGCTCCTATGTGTTTCCTGATTTTCTTGAGATCTTGTTTACTAAATTTAGCACCAATCTTAGATATTTAAATCTTAAATTTTCATTTTTTAATAATAACATAAATATATAATATACGAATAACGTGGTTCATTTTTAAAATATACTCCATCAGATCTATTTTTTCTTCAAAATTTTTATTTATTTATTTGTATAATTTTAATTTTAATGGAAAATGTGTTTTAATTATTACTTGGATTCAAATTTTTATTTTTTATGATTGGCCGAAGAGTCTGGCAAAGTGAAAAGAGCAGCTGTCATGTCAAATATTTAGGGGAGGGAAGAGGGAGGGTCCCACGATGTCCAACGTGGTGGGTCCTAAAGTTAAGAGACTAATCGCCAGCTCAGCTTCGTCAGTGAAACTAAAAATAGTGGCTGCAGCCTAGCAAAACTTCCCACCTTTTGTCTTTTTATGAGGAATTTCAAAACTATATTTAATGCTATAACAGCATTTTTTTTAAGCGCGGGTATACAATCAAAATGTGGTTTAAAAAAAAAAATCGTAAGTCGTGATAAAATTATTCTTATATGTTTATTTGATGGGATAGAATATTATCACTACCAATTTTATGTCACTATCAAGTCACTACTACTTTTTCACCGTTAGATCAGAATCTCAACAGAAGAGAAAAATGATAAAGGTAAATGAGATTCTGATCTAACGGTGAAAAAGTGGTAGTGATTTGGTAGTGACGTAAAATTGGTAGCGACAATATCCTATCTCTTACCACTCTGGTCCTATTTATAAGTCCAGTTTGACCAAAAAATTTGGTCCTATTTATAAGTCCATTTTAACTAAATAAATGAGATTATGACAATTTTCTCCATATTAATGGTGATGGGAGAGATTTGACAATAAATTTTAAAAGGTACCAATTCATAAATGAGGGTAAAGTTGGAAATTTGCTCTATAATCATTGAGATACCTAACTTTTCTTGATATGTGAGATTTTGTCAAACTAAACTTATAAATAGGATCAGAGTAGTATTTCATAGTAAAAGTACTCTCCAAAAACTAAAACAAACACTAAATGAATCTTTTTTATCTGTATAAAAGGGTAAAACTAAACTAAAATGGTAGACCTGAAGAATGTATAAATAGTTTAAACGGTAAATATTATTGTTTGATTAGATTTTGATTTTGTTCTCCTATAATTTCAAATTGTTAGTTCCGGTCATTATAGTATCATAAGAATTTAATTTGAGCCTACGTATAGTCGTATAGATACTGAAACCAAAATTCGTTAAAAATATATAGATCAATCATTGAACTAAGATCAAATCCTTATAAAATTATAAGTACTATCACCAATAATTTAAAATTACATGGACTAAAAATGAAATATTGATCAAACTATGAATATCAACAATAATATTAATCCTTGTTTAAAACTAGGGCTAATGTGCAATTTTACACATGAAGTTTACCCCCGGGAGCGCCTAGCACCACAAAGTTTTTTCAGGAGCAAAAGTACACACAATGTTACGTCTTGGGAGTAAAAATACCACGAGCCGTTAGTTGACTAACATCCAAGTTAACGGTCAACTAACGGCCCGTGGTATTTTTGCTCCCAAGACGTAACATCATGTGTGTACTTTTGCTCCCGAAAACTTTGTGTGTCTGGGCGCCCCCTGATAAACTTCACGTAAAATTGCACCTTAACCCTTAAAACTATTGGTGGGATGCCAGTAAAGTTTAAGGGATTAAATTTGGTTAGTGGACAAAATAATATGCCCTACATTTCAAACCCCCCCCCCCCCTATAGACTACGGTACAGTACATGTAAGAACAGCTTTTTTAGAACAAGTGTCTCGATAAAAAATAAAAAATCCCAATAAGAGATACACTCATCTAATCCTAAATATAAAATATATTTATTTAATTTAATTTAATTAAAAAAATTAGTCAATATCAAAACAATTATACTAGTCTCTCTCTTTTTAACTTGTTTTAAAATTTTATTCATGTTGTTAAACTACAATTTTTACGCCCGCAGCATTCATGCATATAGTAACTTGTTTTAAAATTTTATTCATGTTGTTAAACTCTAATTTTAGTGCCCGTACCATATATGCATATAGTATAAATAACACAACCAACAGTTGTTAGTTGAGATGGTAAAGGGTCTCACTCACCCTTATAAGGAGAAAAACACAAGTTAATATCCGTGAAACATACTTGTTGGGAAAAGTAAAAACATTTTGCCCTCTAAACCTTGGGGGAAACCCTTGATCAAATCAAAAAAAAAAAATTGCATAGTACACACATGCCAAACAGTAAAAGAAAATAAATAAATATAAAAGAAATGTTGTGTACATTATAAAATTGTAATTAATAAAATAAATATAGATTTGTATATGAAAATAATGGAGCATTAATAGATATTATCCCTTTTATATATTTTTTTACTAAATATTTATTTGTATTGTTATGAGTTGTTATGTTTGTAACATCCTACATTTTTCAAGAACAATTATTTATTAATAAGTTTATTAAATTATTCATCAATATGTTTTATGCAGACAGTTGAGCTTTAGATTTTACCAGACCCATATTTTTTTTTACTGAATCTTACTTCAAGATTTAATCAGAATAACCAAAATATACTAGAGTGTACCAAGTGAGCCCTAATATGACAAAATACAATAATTCAACATGTAAAAAAGTGGAAGCACTACCTTAGCAAAAATAACTTAAACTTCCGAAGTCTTCCCTAATAAATCCGCATGAGAACTATTACCTGAAAAATATTTGTAACCATCAATCCAGCTCATTATAAATGTTAATATGTGCTCGTGAGGTGCCAAGTGAAACAATTTATATAACAAAGTACTAATTATATAATTTTCAAATTTTCAAATTATGAATTCTATAATAAAGTTTCTCTATCAAATTTCATATCACAAATAACATGTATAACATGTCAAGCAAAAGTTTAACGCCCCGACCATCCTTATCACCACTGATAGAACCCATGGGCCACAACATAATAGGTTTAGTCTTTTTGACAAGACTGCACCAAACTTTCCAACGATGAGGTATATAGCCCGGCCAAAGGCTATAGAACTCATATTGGACCATGTATTCTCTATCCTTCGAATAGAGAAAGGTCTCACTATCTCAATGACTGACCTTTAATATCTAGCCAAAGGAAAAGGGTGATACAAAAGGCTCTAAGAATATCAAAGTCATCTATTGTGCACCGAGTGGTGGCATACTACGTGGTATTTTATACACAATAACTCTCATCGATCACCACTTCACATCGATCACCACTCAATGTACACCCAACCATATGCAACAATGATAAACAATCATAATCTTGACATGTATATAAGAGATCTGTAAAAATAATACATCGTCTCAATAATTATTAAAATAACAATATTATTTCAACTCAGGAATTATAACAAAAGTGCATTTTCAAAACATATAATATCATAATTTTCTGTCTCAATAACCATTTCAAAAATACTCATAAACAACATGTGACCACATATAACAAGTGAAAATTGGTTACCTCAAGTTGTTGACATAAAAATTAAACTTAAGAGAGATCAAGTCCACTCTAAAAAATAAATATATATAATTATATGATAATAAAATAAACAAAAATACCAACTAATACAATAACGAATAATTAATTGAATTATCACCGGTTTACTTTAGTTTCCATATAACAGCAATTTTATCTGTCCTCAAATCATTATTATAATCTTATTTCCTTCTTTCATAAATTATTTCTAGCTTATTATGATTAAAATATTATCATATCCCCAATTTATTCAAAATACCCAATTTCTATCATAAAAGTTTCACTTAAAAATTTCAAATATTCACATTCATTTATAAACCTCAAATTCAATCTATCTAATCCTCAATATAACCTTTAACAAATTAAAAATGGATTATAAGCTTGAATATAAAAGACCTACTATCACAAATTTTTTTAAATTTTAAGCACTTAATTTTGAAAAATATGTTATTTTACTTATGATTTATTTAAAATCATGACCGACCATTTTTAAGATGTCTCATTTCTTAAATAAAAGGAGGTCGCTATATGACGAAGGAAACAAAGAAAGAAAGGAGTTTGATTTGAAAATATATGCAAGATTACGTTGTGCCAGTAAAATGACAGAGCAGGGCCTGCCATTTTTAAGATTTCTGATTATTCAGATTGGGCGGCGGATGATTCATGGGACCCACTCAAACAGGGGTCACCCCATGCCTTGCCACGTGGCCACGTTCCCAATCTTCCACATCTAGCCTTCCAGCTATATTTGACCTTCTTAAATAGCCACCTCAGTGGGTAGTTACGCGGGGAAAATATTTCAATTATTTTGTTATAAATAAAAAATTGATTTAAAGAAATTAATTTATTATTTTTTAAGAAAATATGAAGGGACTTTATATAGGTCATTCTCATGATAGCTTGGGCATTAAGAAGGAACTTGGAGATAGAAAAGCAATAAATAAGTGAACCCTTTTGTCGGCCAATACCAAGTTTCTTCCAAATAATCCAAAAGTTACATATCCCACAAAGCAAAGTCACCTTGAGGCTTGAGATGTGAGATATCCCACTCGTGTCATTTGATAATTCCATTTATTTATCTTTGTAACGTTCATGTCTTTTCTTACAAGTTAACTATTTAGTCTTTTTAGGGGAGATTTAATTATTCTCTATAGTTTTTTTTTTTTTTTAAAATGTAACTTCCAAATGGTAACCTCACCTTGAAGAAAGTATTGGAAGAGTTATTTAAGGGCCATCTGGATCACGGAACTAAAATAAAGGGAAGATAATGAAAAATATTTTGCCGGCCATTTTTACAATATATATATATTTAAAAGGGAAAATTCATTTTAGGGCCCTTTTAACATGGAAAATCTCAAAAAAGACCCCAAGATTCTGACAATCCCAAAAAAGACCCCAAGCCATTTTCTGAGATTTTCAAAATCTTGAGTGAGTTGTTAAGGGGGCTGATATAGTTGTTAACGGATAGGTTTTAACAACTAAATCAACCACGTTAACAACATTTTTGCTAACAACTAAATCAGAACTTTTAACAATTATATCGAAGATTCGTTAACAATTATATCGGCCAGTTAACAACTCACCTAAAATTCTGAAAATCCCAAAAAGGCTCGGGACCTTTTCGGAATTGTCGAATCTTGGCGCCTTTTTTGGGATTTTTCCTGTTAAAAGGGCCCTGAAATGAATTTTCCCTTTTTAAAAAGCAAGAAGGAAAACGGAAGTGGCTTTGGTCCAATCCTCTTAACGTTGGCTGCGCTCCTTTTTAATTAATTAAACGACGCTGTTTTGGTGCCAACACATATTGTTTCCTTTTTAAAAAAGAAAAAGAAAAAGCATTAACCATCCTGCAGTATTGTTTTTTTTTTTTAGTACTAATCAGTTCATTGAAATATTTTTTCAACACCCTACATTTTTTTGAGGATCTCAAAAAAATATTTAAGGGATTGACTGATACTAAAAAAAAATATTAGGATACTGAATGGTACTGAAAAATTATTTTAGGATCTTGAAAAATCATTTTAGGGTGCTTATTAGTATTAAAAAGATACTTTATGATACTGAAAAAAATATTCCAGGGCCTTAAAAAATTATTTTATGGTACTTACTAGTACTAAAAGGATACTATAAGATACTGAAAAAATATTTCATACTCTTGAAATATTTTTTAGTATCTCGAAAAAATATTTTAAGGAATTGACTGGTACTAAAAAAAATACTGTAGGATAGTGAATGCTATTTTAAAAAAAAAGAAAGAAAGAAAGAAAGAAACAGTATATGTTGGCACCAAAATGACATCGTTTAATTGAAAAGGAGTGCAGCGAACGTTAAAAGAATTGAACCAAAGCCGCGTCGAAGAAAAACCTGGACACGCAAAAGGAAAAGAAGAAAAACAAGGCATTGTTCTTCATTCAAAGTCGTCTGAGAGGCATCTGGAAGTGAATGTTGACAGTGATCGAGATGGCAGAAGAAGGAGCTATCGTCCTTCGTTGTCTATTGTGGCCCTATTTAAATAAATTGTCTCTTAATGACAAGGTACCCATCAGCTGCATGTAGTCAAAGTTTGAAAAAAAAAAAAAAACCACTATATTTGCCCTTGTTTTTAGCTAACGTGATAGAGCAACCACAAAAACTCTTAACCATCACATACCTATCACTTGCATCTAACTACAGTATCCCTTACTTTCTCAAATAAATTCACATGTTTACCATATATGGTTACGCAACGTTTAACTAATTTTTCTCTTAACAGTTACATAAATATCATCCGCATGTGGTCACAACCACTTGACAATGGAAATAATATCACATTTTTCTCCAAATGCGTCATAAGTACCTCATGGTTACGGAGGAATTAACTAATTTCTATCTTAATTGTTGTATACTCATCAACTACATCTGGTCAACACCACTTACTTTTTATATTATATCACATCTTTAACCACATGCGCCATATGGGTAGCTTATGGCAAACTCATGTTTCAAAAACTTTTCTCCCATCCTTTATGTTTCGACCACCTCCCTCTGCTCATATACAATACCATGGAGGAATGGGCACTTCGCCAGAGGCGGAACCTAGTGCAGGTCCCAGCTGGCCCCGACTGATCTTATAAAATTTGTTAATATGTATATGTATATATTATATGATATTTTATTTGGCCACAAATTTGGCCCCACCTAATTTTTTATCTTCTCTGTAAGGATAATGTTTGTTTCATTACTCATTAGGAGGTGAGAGGAAAGTAAAATTATTGTTTGAGATACCGAAAAAATTAGCATCATTTTATATATTGTTTTAATTTATCATTATCTGTTATTATTTGTTTGTATTTTCCAGATTATTTGATACTATTTAGTAAATACTCCCTCTGGTCCTTATTTAACAAACCAACTAACAATTCTCACAAGTCAATAAAAACAGTTAAAGTCATTAAATTTGACCTAAAATTTAAGTAATTTTCAATATTATCCCTATTAATTACACTAAACTCTAATATCATATTAATTATTACTTTCACTCACTACCTTTTTAATTATGAGTATACATGAAAAAAATATTTAATGCTATTTGGAAACAAGCAAGTGTTTTATAAAAAGAACCAAATATATTTGTTAGTTGGTACCTTATAATAAGAATTAAAGAAAGTAGTTTAATATGTTTATTTTTTGACCCGGGCTAAATTTTTTTTCTGGTTCCGCCACTGCACTTCGCTGTCCTCAACAACAAAACCATAAACAATGGACGCATAACGTTCATGGGCAATTTCAAGACAAGAACGACACACACAAAATAAGAATTCAAGAAACCCACATGTTGTTGGTTGTTGTAACACCACGTCGCCGAAGCAAGTTGATATTCAATTCCTCTGTTCTTTCTTTTCGTCAAGTATTGCAAGCTGGAGCGCCTCCAATATTTTTGTCCATGCACACAACTTTTTATATCACTTCAAAGGGTAATTATGTCTTCTTCTTATTTCCGAAGGGGATTGAAAATTGGTTCCCACTAAAATTGGAGGAAACATATATTTCATTTATGTAGATCAAATTGGTTTCCTGCAGTAAAATGTTTTCTAGCATAAATGGTGGTCGCCAAATTCAAATTCAAATTTTCCCTTTCCAAGCCAAGATTTTCCCTAATGCATCTTATTGTTAGTTAAGTTGCAAAGTCCCAATTTGATACTCTATATATTTATATGTTAATTGCATGCATTTGAATAAAAAGTTCTCCATAAAACATGTTTATAATATTCTATCCAATCTTTAATATAAGATACTTTTAATTTTATCACTAGGACTAATAACATGGTTAAAATTGCTCTTAAAAATATCATATGTGCAAATTTCTCCTGAAAAAATTCATATTTTAAAACAAAATTGAGTTAAAGAATATTTTATGATACTAGACATACTTAAAAAATATTTTAGGATACTGGATAAATTACAAAATATTTTATGATACTAAACACACTTGAAAAATATTTTAGGGTGATAAACACCCTTAATTTTAATCAGAATATTGATGTTTGATTGATGGTGTCGTAATCAATTTAGTGAAAATATGGGTCTTTGGCGGGCATGTGTGAAAACCTTGGTTTTGATGTGTAATAAATTTTTTGAGGTAAAAAAACCAAAAAGAGGAAGAAAAAAAAAAAGGTTCGATAAATTTGAGCCAGATCAGATAACGTTATACAGTACCTATGAATAGTACTCTACTAAATTACCTCTCAATTTATACTTATTTTATTAGAATTTTGACTCGTTATTATATTATTTGCAAAACTTGATTTTGATCTCTATACAATTATTGGGGTATTAAGTACCGAAAATCAATTTTATAAATATATTATATTTAAATTTAACCTCAAAATCATATTTATATATTAATTTTATTTAAAATCTATTCCCCTACCGCTCACAAGTGATTGTTTTTTGGCGTGATTGGAATATTTGTGGGGGCAAAATAGCAGCATAAAGTAAGATCCTTAATAACTTGTATGACGCGTTTAAGTGGATAATGGTTTCACGTCATTATTAAAATAGACATCCAAACGCGTCCTATAATTCTGTTCACTAATTTTGGATTAGAATGTGAGAGAAAGAGTAATAGGATTCAATTTCCAGGAAAGAAACATTAATTTATCAAGAGGGGTCCACATTCCTTTAACACTTCGTATTATTGAAGGAAACTTTAAAAGGATCGATCACACGTGCTTAATTTGAAATTATTATTTTTTTAATAAAATAATTACATAAAACATTAAAACTAGGTTAATACAAAAGACCTAAAGAATCTATGAAGGATAGAACAGTCCTTAAACATGCCTTCAACACCAACTGGCAACCTAATCGCACCACTAAGGACCCTAGAAATAAAGAATAATTACTTGAAATACTGAAAACAAAATTAACTTCAAATTACTTGGCTTGTGAGTTTTAGAGGAAAAAATAATTAAATTCTCTTGAAATACTGAAAACTCAAATAATTACTCCAGATTCATAAGATGCGTGACAAGTCCAAAGACGCTCATATAAAATTCCAAAATTTTTGAGGATTAGTAAAGTACTACCTCTAATCTTTATTATAATACACCAACTAACAATTCTCATAAACCAATAAAAACAGTTAAAGTTAATAAAGTTGTCCTACAATTTAAGTAACTTTCAATGTTACCCTTATTATGGACCAATAAATTGGGCCCAGTGTTAGGCGGCCCGGTAGAGGCAATTTATGATGGTATCCTTCCATGATCAGGTAAAATACTAATCACCCTATAACTATGCCTATAATTATGGATAGTACATATAGTGGAGCAAACATGCACAGATAGTGGAGCAGGCATAATAGGCGGGAGGCATGCAGGGCCTTTGGGTTGAAACCCTAGAGGTAATCTCTATAAATAGGAGATTACCCCTCAGGTGCATATACACTATTCATATTCTTTTACTATTCAGTCTCACTGTACACACATCTCACCCCCTTTGGCAAATCGTCATTCTCGTGTAGCACAATGATCATCTGATATTATTTGGTGCATTCCTCATAGGCATCACTGAACAATCATATTCTCTTCGGTGTTAGTTCATATACATCTTGAAGAGTATCACAGACCCTATATAAACCATCTACTAACCTCTTGGTGTTAGACATCTGTGTTTTTATAACAAAACAACCCTTACTAATTATACTAAACTCTGATATTATATTATTTATTACTCTATCTGCTATCCTTATTAATTATGGGTATACATAGAAGAAAAAAAAATTAATACGCTTTGAAAACAAACAAGTGCCTTATAAAAATGAACAAATACAATTGTAAGTTGCTGCCTTATAATAAGGCCAATAAAAAGTAAATTCCTCGGATTCTGAAATCTCAAATGAGTGCCTTTACACTTATGTGGCATTTTATGAATTTTGGGTACTCATTTGAGTTTTTTGTATTTCAGGGATATTTAAGTGTCCTATATATATATACTCTCTTTAGTCTTTATTATAAGACACCAACTACCAATTTTCACAAACCAATAAAGACAGTTAATTTCAATAAAGTTGTCCTATAATTTAAGTAACTTCCAATATTACCCTTACTAATTACCCTAAACTATAATATTATATTAATTATTACTCTCACCCACTACCCTATTTATTAGAGGCATATATGGAAAAATAATTAATGCTTCTTGGGAACAAGTAAGTGCCTTATTAAAAGGACCAAATAAACTTCATAATGGTGTCTTATAATAAGGACCAAGGAGTGTGTGTGTATGTGGCAGAGAAATAAAGAATAATAAACTTTTTTTCTTTAATTATAAAAAAGTGTTATTCTCTTTCGTGAGAAGGAAAAAAAAAAAAGGGAACTCTTTACCCACACTGCCACACATAGGGTGAAAGTAACTGATGGAATAAAGCATTTCATTGGCCCCAGAAAAAATAAAAAGAAGGGACATTACTTTCTAAAAGTCTTGAGCAAAATGTGCTAATTAATTTGCAAATTATTGAAAAATTAGTAGGAGAATTAAATTTTTCTACTGAATACGTATTCTCCTATTGATGACAATTTTTTCTGAGACTGAACTATTGAGGAGATAATCTTATTTGATGTGTTGCCGGATTAAATATGAATATGAATATGTCTTTCAACAAAAATTCGAACATCGATTTAACGTTGTAAAAAACCAGCCCTTTTACTAGAAAAAAAAAATGTTAGTAAAATATAATTAATTTTAATTGTGGTTATGCTTTCTATGTAGAGCCTGTTTATTGTTGGTAGGAATAAATTAAAGTGATAAAATAGGATAAATATAAATGCAAATTTGGGGAGACTTTTAGGCTTATAATGCTCCTTAGGAGCTAAGATACCGAATACAGCTTTATGTTCCCAAGAGAAAGCGTGTGTTGATTGTTAGGCATCTCAGCAACCATGCAGTCTAACGAATCATGATTTAAAAAACACACGTAGCACTATTTTAAATTAATTAATTAATTAACAAACCGTTTGTGTGTGAAAAAAGGATTTGAAAACAAAAAGTGTCGGCCCCCTTGCCTACTACAGGCCAATTTCAAATTTCAAAAATAAATATTTGGAATTATTTGTGCAGCTTGCCAAGTGTCAATTATTCACTATGCCTATATTTAGTTTAATGATATTTTTCCATACGCGCTTTGTCAATGATGGTATTTTTCAGTTTTCAATTTCAGACCCAAATTTTTCTAAATTCTTAATAATGTTTTATTAATTTTGTTGTGATTAGGACACGTGGACCTCCCAAAAGTCTAATCTAAATCAGCATGAACACCAACTAATGATCTCTGCTCCCTCTTCTTTATGAGCTGGGTCAACCACTGGCAGTTGCACCCAATTTCCTCTCAACTGTTTCATTCCATTTTTTAAAAGCCAACATTTATATGTGAACCTCATGACTTAAAAATTTGGGGAAATGGTAGAAAAATACCACTTAAACTTTAAAATCCTGTAGATAACAACAGTAATGAGATTAATAAGAACAGTAAAACCATTGACAACTCATTTTATTAGAAAATCACTTATTTTAGATTTTGAAATTCTAGTGGTATTTTCTTAAGATTTTTCCTAAAAATTTATCTGAAAAATTGGTGGAAAGTCGTAGGATTATAATTTTATTAGTTAGCAAGTCGTGAATTTGAGCGCAGACACTTTTTGTAAATGAAATCCTGTAGACTACCGTATTTTTTATGTAGAAGAACATACCAAAGTTTATAAATTTAAGAAACTAAGATGTGAAGGCCCTAGAAAATAAAATGGTTAAATAGCAAATCTACCTCAGAAGTATAGGTCCAGGAGCAATATTGCTGTAGAAGTTTTTTTTTTTTTTTTTTTTTGTCTCAATATTGCCCAGGAAGTTTCAAAATATAGCAATGTTGCTATATTTCGTTAAAAAACTAACGTTGACCGTCAAAAAATTAGCGTTGACAATTAACTTTTTAATGGAAACGGGCAACATTACTACGTCTTGAAACTTCTGGGGCAACATCGAGATAAGAAAAAATTCCAAGGCAACATTGATTCTCACCGAAAACTTCCAGAGCAAATAAAACAAGACAAGGGTACCCCTCATGCATTTATTTTTTTCGATTGCCCATCCGATATCTAGAGCTTCGCCCTGACTAATCCAGATCCAACCCGGTCGCGTATCTAGCTATGGTGGGTGAGTCTCCCAAATGGAGGTTTTTCTCGCATTCACGCGCCGAACTCGAGATTTTGTTTAAACGACATAAACTGCTTACCACTTATACCAACCCCGTTGGTCCCTCATGCATTTATATATATTGACAATAAGGGAACACCTTATTTTATACATAGAAAAATTATTAAAATAACTCAATCATCATGGACACTGGACTCATGGTACGTGTCACACACCAGCTGGTTTTTCTTCATCATTGTCATAGTTGGGCCTCATTAAGTGTGGAATCTGCCCAGATGGCCCAATTCATAAACTACATTATGGTTGAAATTGATCATTTGTGTGCGCTCCCTTTTTGTCCTTTCACCTCATGCTCTCATCAAATATTACTGACCTCTCTATTTTTGTAAGAAAAACATACAATGGCAAGCAAATAGCTTCAGAAGTACAAAGAGTCTACTAATTAAACAACATTATTGTGGTTTTGAGAGATTTCACCACATTTCAGCTTAAATAACTGCAAACAAACAAAAGACTGAGTCAATAAGACATCAAAATCCTGATTGTTCTCCTGCCCATTCGCGCTAGATAGTCAGCACATCTTAGTTATTCCCTATGCAAGCTTAATGATCTCAAGATCCCAATTTGATAGGATAAGGAATCTTATTTCTTGAATTTCATCTTTTAAAGGATGACTTGCCCACAATCAATCAAGAGCAAACGTACAGCTTTCAAAGAATCTGTATAAAGCTTAATCTCGTCTTACAAAGGATGCGCACTCCATTTTTGTCCTTTCACCTCATGCTCTCACCAAATATTACTGACCTGTGTGTGTGTGTGTGTTTTAACGCTGGAATCATTTTGAGCTTCATGAGTCTATATATGTTCATAATATTGCACATAATTAAGGTTCACCTGGGAAAGAGTTCGTGTTTTCCAGAGAATTACCTATTCTTTAATTTATAGTTTATGTGTGTAATGTGTATCGTTTTAGTCAAACAGAAAAAAGTTAACAGAAAGTGCAACAGTGTTACGTTTTGAGATTTTCGGGATAATATTGAGACCACATAAGTTCATTCGCATATAATTCTAGAATGAATTTTCTATTTAACCCAAAAAATTTGAAAACAAAAGTGCAGGCCCTTGGCCAACCGGCCAATTTCAAATTTCAAAATAAATATTTGGCATTATTTGTGCAGCGTGTCAAGTGTCAATTATTCTTTTTTTTTCCCAACAGGTGTCCACTATCCACTATGCTAATATTTAATTTATTGATATTTTTTGTATGCTTAATTTATTGATCTTTTTTCCGTACGTGTTTTTTCATTTTTTATTTTTCAAAGTGGCAGAGTCATGAACAATATGTATGATTTTTTTTAAAAAAAATATACCAACGTTTTTAACATTTATTATAATTTTAATAAAGATATACTTCATTTGGTCTTTAATATAAGATATATTTAGGGAGTTGATCTTAGTCCTAAATACAAGACAAAATTTTCATATTTGTCAATATTTTCTTAATTTACTCATATTGATGTTCCCTCAACAATAATCGGAAGGAGAAGATTAACAAAGATGACTAGAGTATTCCGTAAAATATAAGTTATAGTAACTAACTTCCTTAATCTAATTAAATTAGGTAAATATTCCCCTTGGTCCTTATTATAAGGTACCAACTAATTATTCTCACAAACCAATAAAAATAGTTAAAGTCAATAAAGTTGTCTTAGAATTTAAGTAATTTCTAATATTACCCCTACTAATTGCACTCAACTCCAATGTCATATTAATTATTACTATCACTCACTACCTTTATTAATTATGGGCATACATGGAAAAAAAAATTAATTAATGCTCCTTAGGAATAAGTAAGTACCTTATAAAATACACCAAATAAACTTCTTAGTTGGTTCCTTATAATAAGAATCAGGGAGTATATCTTGTATTAAGAACCTGAGGGTCAGAATCTTTCATTGTTGTTGACCTATTCTGACCCTAAAAGCATTGCGAAATAGATATTATAAGCTGCATTTGGTATTTGAAAAAGTTATTTAAAGAAAAGGAAAACGTAAGGAAAGGTGCTTTTGTTAGATAATATGTTAAATAGGATTATGAGTTGGTTAATTAAAAAAAAGGATTATGAGTAATTTTACACCAGTTTGGTGTATAAAAGATAATAGACCAACTTAATTACCAAGAAACATACAAACATACTGCGCTTAAGCTCCAATAGCAGATAAACTTTAATTGGTTATTTGGATGAAGAGTTTTTTTTCATGCTTGACTAAAAAAAAAACATATGAAGCTTGTATCTCTAAAAGTCAACAATCTGGGGGATAAAAGGTTAAAAGCTATCAAAATTGATGGAAAAGAAGGTCAACTCTGTCATTTGAGTAATGTGAAAACATCATTTCAGAAGGGTTCTGGTCAAATGTTCTCTAGCTGTGGCCCAAACTTGAGTGAATGTCTGCAACACCAGAAATTCAGTGTCACATCTCAGAATCATTCTAATTCTAACATTTTGATAGGACCACAATGAAGTAATCTAGCAACTTCTGGTTTATCAGGCAAATTTTGTATCAATTTCATGTAAATTTAGTGGAAGAGACTAGCATGAAATTACTCAAGTGCTTTATTTTTTTTGTTTCATTAAGTTCTTCGATAAAATTATAAAACATGGACGTGAATGTTGATTCATGAGTCAGTATCATATAATTGACTCTTTTAGAACAGTTCTTGATGTGTCATAATTTAATTGAGCAACCAGAGAATAACTGAATTAGATTAAAGCTGAAAGAACGTATTGATACCTGATCAGAAGAGTTGGCATCAGAATCCAAGTTATGGGAAGTCACTTTTTCAGCAATAATTGGTCCACTTGTTTCAAGCATCATCCTTGAATCAGAAGGGGGGAAAATATCAGACTTGCATCAGAATTCAGATGAAACAGAAAAGGAATTTTATATGACGAAGAAAGATTGAAGTTAAGAAACAAATGCATACCCTCCATCAACAATCTCGTCAAGACATAAAAGAATAAGATCCAAGTTCTCCAGGGCCTCTCTTTTGTCAACATTATTCCTGAAGAAGTGACAGAGAGGAATACAGAAACAAGAAGCATGAGCTAAGGGAACATGGCAGCATGATCAAGATTCAAGACTAGATAGAAAGAAAAATATCGCAAGAAAAAGTACCTTAATAGCAGGGCAATTGCGTCAGAGAAACCCTGAAGAACTGAAGCTAAGATGAGCTCATTTTCATCATCGCCTCCAGTGACAAAGAAATGCAGATCTTGTATAAATTTGTAGATAATGACATTGTTCTCAAGTAAAGTTATCTCAGCTGCAGACATTGTAAATTATATACATCAGTCATGAAAAACCATGATAAACAAGACTTTCGTCTATTTTACATCCATAAATTCTTCAAGAGATAAATGTTAAAATGTTGCTGGAATCATCTTCCACAAAAAGAGCTTGATTCTTTTAACCCTGACAATAGCAACAGATAACAGCACTAATTTGGTATATTGCCCACTGTGGAATCAGAATTCATGAATAATCATAAACCTTAGGTTGATCCTAAGAAAGTTCCAATTGCAAAAGGAAGGTTTTTGCCAATAAGATCATTCCGGTCCAAGAATTTATGCTGGCAAGCCAATAACAACAACAACCCCAACAAAAAGCCTTATCCCACTACATGGGTTCAGCTACCTGGATAGCACGACGCAATTAAGTTCTATCAACAACCAAATCTTTGTATAAATTGTTAACTAAGAACTCCCATTTAATTTCTCTAACAACATTGAAGACATTGAGGCGTAATGTTTATAGAAATCATGACCTGTTATAATGTGAAAGACCCTTGTGTGGCATACCTTCTGCTCGAGCGTTTGTCTTTAAAGTCTTAGTAAACACATACTTCTCAAACACTAACTTGGAGCTGTTGGTTGGCCAGTCATCTGTATAGTACTTGACCGCTACACGCTTTCCTTCTGAGTCTAGAATAAGAATATTCTTGATGATTGGACACGTTGCCTGTAGATGAAAATACATAATAATTCATGTAAAAGTGTTTGTGTGTAATAAGCACAAAAGCAACATCCAAGAAAGTTGCAACAAATGGATTTTTCATTAGATCCAAGAAGATACATAGAACCTGAAACTATATGTTACCATGCAAATATCAGAACCCTAGCTATAACTATCAGACTTTAGCGTGCATTGAAGAGAAGAGAGAATCTCTTTCACTAAACCCAGATACAACTTCATAAATGGGTGAAAGTGAAACCTTGGTTCAATTAAAGAGCCAATTCTTTAAATCAAAGATTGATTAATACTTGCCGATCACATGATAGATGGTTTAAAGCGATCTGAATTCTGAAATGACAAGCAACAAAACATTTCAAATTTGAACCCCATTCACTGATTTTCTTTAAATTGAACTTCTGAATCAAGTCAAGATCCAACCTGGGAAAAATCCATAACATAATCAAGACTAAGAAGAATTCCTAACTTATGGGAATCAAAATGACTGTGCCTTTGTATTGAAGATCAATGCTAACATTGGAAACTGGAAATTTAATTTTCATTCCATTGTTTAACGGACCCAAGCAAGAAATAGCAGATGCATCTCAGCATCTGCAATCTTCAGCTATCGCATAGATTAATGTGGAGATCATGATGAGAAATAAGGCATGAAACATATGAAAATGATCAGAGCTTAATGAAATTTTGCAGAGCGCGAAATGTACACTTACATGGGACACCATTTCTGAGAGCGGAAGAGTTACAGTTCCTATGACACGGGAGATCCGTTAAGGTGATAGGAATGGTCGGAATGGAATTGGGGGTCGTTACGTGTCAGGGAAGGAGGGCAATTCGGTAAATACGTGCTCTAAAATAGCAAATTGGTCTAATTTCCTCCTTCTAAATAGCCTAGAGGGTATCAACTTTAATTCAACCTTCGAAAATTTACAAAATGATTTAATGTTTCTATTTTTGCTGTAGAGTTTTTTCTTTGTTACATACATATAAAATAGGTGGGTCCTATTATAAAATAAAGAGAGAGAAAATATTAGTAGGACCCACTCTCCTTTACGTGAATGTGACAGAAAAAATATTTTTACACCAAAAGCAAAAATATTAAGGGAAAATCCCATATAAATACCTTATGAATTTGCAAAACCATCAGGAGCCCCCGAATTTGTAAAAAGACTGAGAAGTGACAAAGATCTATGAGGGATATGTAAATTCAGGTGAAATTACCCTTTTATCCTTAGTTTTAAATAAATTTTAATCTCAGTATGCCCAGCCATTGGCCATGAGTTTTCTTTTTTCTTTTTTAAATTCATTGAAAGTGTGGGAGGTGGGGTTCGAACCCCCCACACCTCCATGGGACCAAGTGGCCCAACCACTGTGTCACTTGATTTTTTTAATATATATATGCATTAACAAATACTCCTTCTGGTCTATAAGGCACCAACTAGCAAGTTTATTTGGTTATTTTTATAAGGCACTTGTTTATTCTGAAAGAGCATTAATTATTTGTTTCCATATATGTCCCTAATTAATAAGGGTAGTGGGTGAGAGTAATAATTATATAATATTAGAGTTTAGCACAATTAGTAGGGTAATATTGGAAGTTACTTAAATTGTAGGACAACTTTATTGACTGTAACTGTTTTTATTGGTTTATGAGAATTGTTAGTTGGTGCCTTATAATAAGGACCAAAGGGAGTATATATATTCTTCTTAAAAATTTTTCAACGGTAGTTTCAAATCTTTCAACGACAGTTACAAATCTTTCAACAACATTTACAAAATTTTCAATGGCATTTACAACTTTTTTTTGAGGTTTAGAAAAAGGTTGTAAATGCTGTTGAAAATTTTGTAAATGCTGTTGAAAGATTTGTAACTCCCGTTAAAAAATTGTTAAGAAGAATATATATATTTATTAATGCATATATATATATATAAATGGAACTAAGTGGTCCAGTGGTTGGGGTCATTTTTATATTTTTATATTTAGTTAAAACTAAATGCAAAAGAGTAATTTCACCCGAATTTGCATATCCCTCATAGGTTCTTGTCACTTCTCAATCATTTTACAAATTCGGGGGCTCCTGAGGGTTTTGAAAATTCATAAGATATTTATATGGGATTTCCCCAAATATTAAACCCTATTGAAAATAATAAAAAATTGTAATAACACATTTTGCTACAAAATGCCTAGTGTAATAAGCACTTAAATGTTGGCAAAAAAAATAATAAACACGAAATATTTTCCAATTTTACTTTTTCAGCGTGTGTTATGAATTTTCATTAAAAAAATGTGTTTTTATGAATTATTGTTATAAAATTGTTATCAACAAATCGATATGTTTAAAAAGATAATTAGGATTAAGAATGTTACCATAAAAGGATTAAGAAAATTTAACTAACTGCTACAAATTTTCTTTGAACAGTGAATTTATTAGAGAATAAATTATAAACGCTCCTTAATTGGAAATGGTAAATAGACATGAAAATATCATTTCAATTTCAAAATCCTAAATCATTGATTTCGTTTTATAATGAATTGTTAATTATTATATAAGTGTAGTAAATAAATACATCTACTATTGTAAGGTGTATGTGAGATTTTGAAATTTAAACAATATTTTCTTATTTTTTTTTAATTTCAAATTATCTTTGAATATAGATTTATTAGAGAATTTGACAAGAATTTATTAGAAAATACATTATTTTTGGTTCTCCATCCAGTATCCAAAGTTACGCCTTGACTAATTTAGATCCGACCCGCATCACACACCTAGTTATAGTAGGAGAGTTTCTCAACGAGGGTTAGAAAATAAATTATAAAGACTCCTTTATAATCCTTCCTCAGTAGGGGTGGAAACAAGTCAGGGGCCTGTCAGGGTTTCTGGCCTGACCTGTTTTTGGCTTGAACAGGCCTGGCGTGTCAGGCTAACAGGCCAGGCCCAGACCTATTTTAAGGCCTGTTTGGCTTAACAGGCTAGGCCCAGGCCTACAAATAGGCTTGTGAAACCTGACAGGCTGGCCTGTTAAGTGGGGTATAATTGTAATTTTAGTTTTTTTTTTATAAATTAAACCCTCTGTTACTCTGTACTACCTCTACCGAGTTAAAGGAATTACAAAAAAAAAAAAAGAAAAGCCAATTCCTTCTCAGTTCCTCACCCAAATCGCGATCTGCAGGTGCAGCTCAAGTGCTGAACCCTAAATCCCCATTCCCCCATTCCACCATCGGCCTCACCTAGTCACCGAGTCACCGTCCTCACTCCTCACCGTCGGCCTCACCGAGTGACCGTCCTCACCATCGGCCTCCCAAGTCCCCAACTCTCAGATCTCAGTCTCGACTCTCGACCCTTCTTCAATCTTCAAATTCTTCATCAAGCTTGCTTCCGTCGATAGTGCCGGAACTTCTCTGTCTCACAAATTTCCGTCGAGCTTCCGTCGACTCTGCTTCACTCGAGAGAGTCCTGGTATTTTCTCTGTCTCACCTTGTTCTATTTCCCCTGTCCTGTGGTATGTTCTTCATAGTTGAGTCTACATAGTAAATAGAATTTGTATATATTTATTTTATGAGAAAAGAAAGTAACCCTGTATTCACCAATAAGAACCAGTCATGTATTGAGGAGGAGGCAATGTTGCAGGCTCTCACGTCTAAAGAACTGAAGAATAGCTAGGGAAGAGGCAGAAGCAATGAATAGAGCGTTGGGATTAGGTTTGACCCAAATGAAAGTAGTTATTCAATTATTAATCTCAACAACCACATCCTTGAGGAGTTGGTTTAGGAGCTAAAGGATTATGCTTTTCTTTCTTTTTCCTTTTGAAGTACTGGTGGTTTGAAGCTAGACTCTAGTAGTACACATATCACACTTGTAATCTTTGATTCAAAAACTTGTTGAGTTTTTGGGATATACACGTGTGGATAATTCTGTACACAGGCCTTTTTTTTTTATCTGGTGAGAATCCTGTTTTAAATTTATCATCTGAAGGTGAATTGGTATACTTTAACCTTGCCTTCTGAATTGGCTGGCTATCCTTCTGCTTGGGTGCATTTGAGGTACAGATTTTATTCCAAGCAAAGGGCTGCTTGGGTTCATATGATTTAACCTTGCCTTCTGAATAAGATTTGTGCATAAATGTTGCTGAGCGAATGATGGGTGTGGTGCTTTACAGCGAGGCAAGGGAAAGATCCAAAGTTACAACTCATTGGCGATAAGTCTCTATTTCCTTCCTTGTGTTGGATTAATTTTTTAACTTCTACATTTTATTGAACTTAACTATGATTTAATCATATCCCTATGAAAGGGGAGAAACTGAATTGGATCGAAATATAGCAATTGGATTGTATAGGAATAGGGAATAGGGGAAAAGGCATCATTTTCATTTTCTGTTTTTTATTTTTTGGATGTGATTGATCAATATCCATTGTAGGGTGGTGAAGACAGAAGAGAGGTTAAATTTGGCCTCTCTTTCTCTCCTGATGTGTATTTCTTTTAAAATGTTTACTGCTGTTTGGCAACATCTATTAATGATTCAAAGATTAGAACTAAATGCATTAGGTGAGACAGGAAAATCCTCATTCACTTGATTTTGTCAATTTAAATTCTTAATTTTACCCTTCGGATGTCAAGAAAATTAAGTCATTACATGTTATGCTTGTTTTGATAAATAAATTTGCATCTCATGAATGCTCAATGGATGTAACTTTTGATCATGTAATTTGACTTGATTATGGTTAGAACATTTGTCTTAATAGGCCTTAACAGGCCACAGGCCTTAAAAAAACAAGATTTTTTTTTTTAACAAAACAGCCTTAACGAGCCACAGTCGAGCCAGGCTCGAGCCCAAAAATAGGCTCGTTATGAGCCACAGCCGTGCTCGAGCCACTTTCTTCCTTAACAGGCTGAGGCCTGGCCTGGCCTGGCCTGTTTTCCACCCCTATTCCTCAGCCCAAAATACAAAAATTATATACAAGCTTAAGTGGGCCTCTCTTGGTCACCCATTGAAGCTTCGAGTTGTATGCCAAACAAAAAAAAAAAAAGATTATAGCCTCCCCATTGAAGCAAGCATTTCCTCACTTGGTTGAGCTCGCCGTCGGACGCCGCTCATCGTTATCCGCGCTCCGGCCAGTATTGAAGACGGTTCGAACCCTAGGGCTTTGTCTTCTCGCAAAATCTGGTGAGGTTGATTTGTTCAATCTAGCTTTGAAGCATGTTGTAGTAGCACCGATTTTGCTTTGTCTTACATTTTTCATTTTAATCTGGCTTTGAATCTGGTCGTGTAATCGTTTGAATATTGACGCTTTTGAATCTGGTAATATTTACAGTTTGATTTTATTTTTTACTAGTTTTTGCTTGAGTGGTGTGTAATTTGCTATTATACTTCCGCCCTCTTCATTTTGATCATAGTGAGTTATATGCTTTGGATTGTATTGTTGTGCAATGTTGGATTTCTTGCGTATTGGAATTATGTTTATTAATATCCTTATATTATCATCAAAATAGAAAATTCTCAAGGTATTCTAGTAAATGACCGGGCTCGATAGGTGTCTGGCAATTTAGAAGCTTGAGTTCAAATCTTTTCCTACTGCTCTTTGGTCTGTGAATCTGAAAGCTATTGACAAAAGCAATCAATTGCTCACCTTACTCACTTTAGGCAGTGCGCATCTTCGTTAAAATATTTCAAAGATTGTCTGCATATGTTTGTGTGTCCATAATTTAATCTTGCCACAGTGATCCAAATTTGAGAGTAATTTTTAGTTAAAAACATTTTTCTTACACTTAAGCTAAGGTGTGTTGTGAAAAATTTGGGGGCCGGGAAATTTCACTGAAGAAATCATGAGGAAAATGCTATAAGGCTTTTTATCTCTTTGTTCCAAACCGGGTGGAAGAAGAGTATATCGACATGATACTGATGTTTAATGTTAAATACATATATAGAAGACTGCATGTAGTGTTCTCTTACTTGGGAGTATGATAGGAATATTAGAGAGAATGATAATCCCTTGCCTCTCGCTTGTTTATTCCAGACGCAAGAGGATAAAGTAGGATAAGGTAGAGTAGTTATTATTAGTTATTAGAAGTTATTCGTATTATCGCCTTATGACAGCTTATGCATTGGCAGTTAGGTAGGCAATTCCTTTATATACATGTATTATGTTTTATGAAGTTATGAATGAAGTATTTCCATAGAATCATTGTGTTGGCTAGGGTTAGATCCTAACTCTAGATTGTCCTAAATCCCCTTTCCTAATTTCTGAATCTGTAAACCCTATCAACTTGGTTTCAGAGCAGACATTCTTAGGACCTGTAGGATACCATGGTGAACACCCGAAATTTCTCATATGAGGATAACTCTCCACAACATCCACCCCAAAATCCAGAAATACCACCCACTTCCAATCCCCACAATGGCCCAGCAATAATCATGCTGCAACCCCATTCTCAAATACCGTCAGAAACCGAAAATTCACAATTGGCAGCCATTATGGCCCAATTAAATCATATGAATGCAGAAATCAACAACCTCGTAAAATGAAGGCGCCCATATTTGGCCAAGGAGAGCCAAGTCAGATTGACAAGGGAAATTATTACGAGAAGGAAGAAGCTGAAGACCCTTGGTGGCAGAGGAATTCCTCCAGGCGACCTCATTCGAAAATTGAATTCCCGAAGTATGAGGGAGGAGATCCAAGAGGTTGGATTTTAAGGGCTGAAAAATACTTCCGTTATTACCAAACTCCAGAAGATCTAAAAGTTGACATAGCATCAATCAATTTAGAGGGAGATGCATTAGATACATTTACTTGGGTATCCTCTCGGAAGAACCATACAATACTGGGAGGAACTAGTGCAGGTTTTTCAAGAACAATTTGGACCCGCTGAATTTCAAAATCCCGATGCTCATTTATGTGGCATAAAGCAACTCTATTCGGTGATCGAGTACAAACAGAGTTTGTTAGAAGACAAGCCCAAGTCCAAGGGTGGTCGGAGCATTGTCTCTTAGGAGTTTTCATTAATGGCCTTAAGGATGACTTGCAATCAGATGTCAAAATTCATAAACCACGAACGGTGTATAAGGCTGTTAGCCTTGCGATGGAGTTCGAATTAAAAAACCAATCTCAGAGCATCCAGCGGCCTAATCAGCGTTTTACTACTCCACATGGCAGCGATTTTGCAAATAAAGATTACGGTTATAATTATCGTAATCAATTCGGCAATTATAATTATGGACTCCCAGGAAATCAGCCTACGGTTACCTCAAGCGGTGCACAGAATCAGGGGTATTCAAGTTCAAGCGGTGCGCAGAATCAGGGGTATTCAAGTTCAAATTCTTCCTATCCTAACGGTGCGACATTATCGGCCCCACAACGGAATTTTAATTCCCCAAGCTCTACTGCCCAGCGACTACCAATTTCGGCCAATTCATCCAAATTTCTGTTAATTTCGCACGGACCTAGACTTTCGGAAGAAGAGAAACAGTACCGACGAGATAAAGGTTTCTGTTTTTGGTGTGGAGAGAAGTTCACCACTGGGCATCGTTGTGCCACGTCAACACTGCGCATTATGGACGTTTCTGACGACAGGGAAGAATCAACGGAAATTTAGGAGGAGACGCAACCTGATGATAACTTTGCAGAAATCTTGTTACATGCTATTCTGGGTAATTCAACTGCAACTACTTTAAAGGTGCGGGGCACGGTGCATAACAAGTCTCTACTCATTCTGATTGACTGCGGCTCAACGCACAATTTCATCTCCAATCAGGCTGTAAATGATCTTCAATTACAACTTCACCCCCTTCCTTCTTTTGGTGTGCAAGTCGGGGATAATCGAATGGTCCCGTGTAAATTTGTTTGTAAGCAAGTGGAGGTCAAGATACAAGATGTTACCACCCTCAATACAGTAGAAGCAAATTGGAACAGACTGTTTATGATATTCTGGTATAAGGGAAAACGCTACAAATTCCAAGGAATTCCACAAAAAGTGACATCTGCTTCTCTCCGCAGTTATATATGTGGCCAAATGATTCAACAATTTGATTCTGTGGAAGACTTGCAACAAATATATTCTACCGTGTTTCAGGAACCTCAATCATTACCACCGTTCAGACAACATAGCCATGCCATACCTATTCTACCAACTTCCATACCACCCAATATTCGTCCTTATAGGTATCCTTTTGCACAAAAGGATGAAATCGAAAGACAAGTGGCAGATTTGTTACAGAAGGGCTTCATACAGTCTAGTGTTAGCCCATTTGCCATCCGATTCTCCCGGTAGCAAAGAAAGATTCCTCATGGAGATTCGCATGGATTATAGAGAACTCAACAAACTCACAATCCCAGATAAGTATCCAATTCCCACCATCGATGAGTTGATCGATGAACTACACGACTCCAATTTTTTTTCAAAAATCGACTTACGTTCTGGGTACCATCAGATCAGAGTTCTTCCTTCTGATATCCATAAAACTGCATTCCGTACACATTCTGGTCACTATGAGTTTGTAGTCATGCCATTTGGCCTCACCAATACTCCTGCAACATTTCAAGCAGCTATGAACGATTTGTTCAGACCTTTTTTAAGGAAGTTCATTCTGGTCTTCTTCGATGACATTCTGGTGTATAGTAAGAGCTTTGACGATCATATGAACCACTTGCATATCATTTTCCAGCTTCTGCAGTAGAATGAGTTCTATGCCAATCCTAAAAAATGTGATTTCCTTCAACAAGAAATTGCTTTCTTGGGGCATATAATTTCTGTCCAAGGTGTAGCTGCTGATCCTGACACGGTTTCGCTATTAATGACTGGCCCTTACCTAAAGATATTACTGAACTAAGAGGATTCTTAGGCCTCACGGGTTACTACCGAAGATTTGTACATCATTATGGCCAAATAGCAAAACCCCTTGTGGATATGACAAAGAGGGATGCTTTTCATTGGGACACTAACTCACTTTCTGCCTTTGAAAATCTCAAGGCAGCTCTTATCAAGGTCCCTGTTTTGCGCTTACCAGACTTCACTAGACCTTTTATTGTTGAATGTGATGCATCTTCTACAGGTATTGGTGCAATTTTGCAACAAGATGGACATCCAATTGCTTATTACAGCAAGGGACTCTCAATTTTCCACCAGCGACAATCTGTTTATGATAGAGAGCTGTATGCCTTGGTCATGGCATTAACAAAATGGAGACATTACCTGCTTGGTCGCCATTTCTTGGTTCAAACTGACCATTTGAGCCTGAAATATCTCTTGCAGCAGCGAGTAACCACACCTACAAATCAACGTCTCCTCTTGAAACTTTTGCCATTTGACTTCCACATCATCTACAAACCTGGTACTACTAATCAAGGGGCTGATGCCTTATCCCGATACCCTCATTCTGGACATTTTTTTCACTTGGCAATCCCACATGCTTCTGATTTTTCTAATCTGCCAGAGTTATTACAGCAAGACCACTTCACCAACCAGATCTTTCAATCACTCCAAAGTGATCCCCTTTTGGTTCCCCACTATTCCTTGGTGTCTGGGAAACTTTATTACAATTCTCGGCTGGTCATACCTTCCAAATCTTCCTTGACAGCTTTGTTAATTTCAGAAGCCCACACTTCTCTTGTTGGTGGCCATGGTGGTGTTCTCAAAACATTGAAAAGGCTGCATCAACACTATTTCTGGCATAATATGAAAGAGGAGGTAAAGAATTTTGTTCAGCAATGCAACATGTGTCAATGCAGCAAATATGTCCCTCAATCATCTCCAGGTTTATTACAACCACTTCCCATTCCCCAACACATTTGGGGAGATATTTCCATTGATTTCATTACTGGTTTACCCAAATCCAATGGTTTTGATGTCATCTTGGTTATTGTGGACCGTTTCAGCAAGTATGCTCACTTTCTAGGCCTGATACGTCCCTTTACTGCCAAATTGGTTGCTGCCCTGTTTTGTAAAGAGATTCTTCGCCTCCATGGGACTCCTAAATCTATCATCTCCGATCGGGATCCTGTTTTCCTCAGTTCTTTTTGGCAGGAGTTGTTTAAATTATCAGGCACAAGACTTAAAATGAGTACATCATACCACCCGCAAACAGATGGCCAAACTGAGGTGGTCAACAGATGTTTAGAAACCTATCTTCGCTGTTTCTGTCAAGACCACCAGAAGCGTTGGCACAATTATTTACATTGGGCTGAATTTTCTTACAATATTGTATATCACTCTTCTACAGGGTATTCACCTTTCAAAATTGTTTATGGAAAGGATCCTCCAAATTTACTACCATATATTCAAGGATCTACTCCTATTGCAGACTTAGAAGACTTCTTCAATGAAAGAGATGCTGTACTGAATTTAATCAAGACTAATCTCTTAACAGCACAAGCCCATATGAAGGCTCAAGCAGACTCTCATAGGCATCCACTAGAATTTCAACAAGGCGATCTGGTTTTTCTTAAAATCCTGCCTTACCGCCAACACTCCTTGTCTGCTAAAAAGTTCACCAAGCTATCAGCCCGCTACTTTGGTCCTTATTCTGTCCTCCGTCGTATTGGGGCAGTAGCATATGAGCTTCAACTCCCTCAAGGAACTAGAGTTCGCCCAATCTTTCATGTTTCATTGTTGAAACCAGCCCATGGCAGTGATATTCAGGCCTCCAATCAAATTCTCCCAGTCAATGATAATTGGGAGTTCAATCTTCAACCAGCAAAGGTACTGTCCTCATGAGTGACTACAACAGCTGGAGTTCCAAACATTGATTTATTAATTCAATGGTGTGACAGACCGAATGAAGAGGCTAGTTGGGAGAATTATGATCAGTTTGCAGATCAGTTCCCTCTTTCAGCCTTGTGGACAAGGCTGCTTTTCTAGGGGAGGGTATTGATAGGAATATTAGAGAGAATGATAATCCCTTGCCTCTGCTTGTTTATTCCAGACGCAAGAGGATAAAGAAGGATAAGGTAGAGTAGTTATTAGAAGTTATTTTGTATTATCTGCCTTATGACAGTTATGCATAGGCAGTTAGGTAGGCAATTCCTTTATATACATGTCTTATGTTTTATGAAGTTATGAATGAAGTATTTCCATAGAATCATTGTGTTGGCTAGGGTTAGATCCTAACTCTAGATTGTCCTAAATCCCCTTTCCTAATTTCTGAATCTGTTAACCCTATCAGAGTATCAGATATTGTTTCTCAGACTTTGCTGAAGAACTAGTTGTGAATTAGATCGTTTTACAAGTATAGCACAAAACATAAATTTAGAGGGGATATTTTTCCTGTAACTATATTATGAGACAGGGGGTGGGGCTTAGATCAGTTTATCTTCATGAGGAAACAACTATTATGAAGTCATGACATTCCACTGTTCATTGTAATTTCCAAGTTCATTTCCTGATGTGGCATGTAGCTGACAGTTTTAGGTTAACCCTCACCCTTTTGTAGAATCCATTTATAAGGAATGTTGGAATTGGGGTTGAATGACCTCTATGCTTCTTTTGAGGAAGTAAGATTTCAGATTCTGAGTGAGTAGTTTGTAGTTATACAAAAGTTAATTTTAGCAGATGAAATGAATTAAAAGTTTGGTTCATACATGGAGATTTGCATTAATGTGTAACCAAATTCATCTATGCCTCATTCTTTGTTCCGAAAGTTAATTATATAATTAATGTTGCAGAGATCGGTAGAGTCATGGCAATGAACCATGCCAGGTTGGCAAGAGGCATCCTTGTAAGCAAGGAGGCTGTTGGAATTGCTTCCCATCGAACATTTGCTACTGGTAAGAAGAAAGGATCTAAAGGTACTGCTGCAGCTGATGCACCCAAAGCGTCAACACTTAGCAAAGAAGTCAAGTCAACTACTGTAGTTGGTGCCAACATCCTCAAGGAAGGATCAGATCCCAAGATACTGCCTGATTCTGAATACCCTGATTGGTTGTGGCACCTGCTTGATAAACGCCCGGCGTTAAGTGAACTGAGAAGGAAGAATACTGAAACACTCCCTTATACAGATCTAAAACGCTTTGTTAAGTTGGACAATCGAGCTAGAATTAAAGAGAATAACTCTGTCAAGGCCAAGAACTGATTTTAGAATAGGAAAAACAGGGAAGAGTGTTAGGGAAGTTATGTCTTTAAGTAGTGTGAATCTGTCTTCAGGGATTTTGTTATTGATGAACTAGCCTTTATGGAGATTGTAATGTATGGAGAACATAAAATGAAGACATGCTTTTGACAACGTCTCTAGTTTCTTTTCTATTCTTATTCTCACTTTACCTTGGATGTTTTATGAGATTACAATGTGTAAGCTTTGTTTATTGATGAGATACGTTAAAAGCAGCATAATTCTGAAATTAAATGTCCTTCGCTTCATACTTGTGATTGTGAGATCTGTATCTGACTGGAAATATCCCGTCTACTGGTCAGCAATTATTACCAGTTTTTGGGGCCCTTTTAGGATAGCGGCAAGTGGATTTTTTTCCGATAGGAATTTTCTTGATGAATTTTTTTTCTAATGGATTTTTCTGATATGATTTGTGTTTGGGATAGCGGTGACAGAAATGACTTTTTTCTTAATGGGCACTTGTTTGGTATAACTTTTGAAAAAATAGATGAGATGAAAAATGACTGAAAATGGCATGAATTATATATATATGTGTGTGTGTGGACCTTAGCATGAGAAAAAGTTTAAGATAATTATTGAAAATTATTTTTGGGCCTTGAAAATTTAGGAAAAAATTATAGAATATTATTGTGGTGATCTAGAAATATTATAAAGAGATTAATTACGAAAAATTGTCTTAAATAAATTTTAAAGCTATTTTCTGGAATTTATGGCATATTTCCCAAAAATTCAAGGAAAAATAGTTAGAGGATAATTTTTTGTCTATAAATTTTAAAGTAGATATTTTATGGCCTAAATAAGTTAATTGAGGAAGAAAATCCTTATATGGTATTAATGATTAATTTCTAGAAATTATTTAATGAAATTGGTACAATAAGTAATATATAAAGTTGTAAATAAAGACTAGTTGAAGGGTGAAGTGGTCATTAGGCATAATAAAATGGATGTCAGGGCCGGCCCTACAGGGTATGGAGTAAAGAAAACATCTGCTTTTCAAAGCCCTACTGATAGTACTGGGCCAGGGCCAGCTCTACAGGGCCTGAAAATTACTATTCCAAATTTTAACTATTTTTCCTTCGTTTTCCTTCTATTTTTTTCAAAGAAATATAATTAGTAAATTACAATCATTAAAGTTCTAATCTATCAAATAAATGTTATCAACATTAGTATCTAAACAATATAAATCATTCAACAAATAAACACATTTATTAATTCGTAATAAAAAACAAATAAACACAAAGAATATATTTTTTCCTTTTTTTTCAAAAAATATTAAACAAAGGAATTCCTTTGTGTATGCCCACGAAAAAATGTCTTTCCCTCTCGTAATTTTGTGTGTGTCTGCAGATTCCTTCAATTCTGCATGATTTTACCGATGGTAAAAATAATTATACTTATTTTACACAAAATATATTTATAATTTATTACTTATATAATATTGTAATACCAAAGTATGTGTTTATTTAATATGAAAACATCCATTCTTTAAAATTTATAATAACTAATTATGTGTTTTAATATAGAATAATAATAAACATAAAAAAGGGGTTATAGTTTAAACTAAAAAAATCTAAGTAGTTACAAATAAATACATTCTTTAAGTGGAAGTCTAGGTAATTAATTTTTTTTAAAGAAAATGCTACAGTAAAACGGGCCGGCCCTACAGGGCCAATTTCAAAATTCTGATCTATTTTTCAAGCCCGAGCCCTACAGGGCCAGGGCTTAAACGGGCCGGCCCGATGGGCTTGGCTCGATTTCCGGCCTCTAGCTTTTGGTGATGGGATAGCAAACAACAAAATGTGGCTTCATAAGTGATGCGATAAAAAGTAGCTTCATGTGCATAAGCCCATCAAAAAATTAAACTACCTAAACACCCAAATAATTGGCTTCTACTTATGATGTGTTTCAATGCACTTATTTTAACTTATGATGCTATGCCAAGCACGCAATATCAGATGTTGTTTGTTAACGATGGTCGCCCCTGCCGCCAATTCAGTGGTAGAATTTGATTTATAAATCACAATTTTATGTAAAATCTGATGTCAAGCTTAGTATCATGGGAAAATTTCACTCAAGGACCTCTGTTGCCAATTAACACCCAATAGGCCCTAAGAAATTCTGAAACTTCACTACAATGCCCTAGGGGAAAATGAAATTAAAATTTATGCTGAAAAGACATCACTACCGTGTAGGCTAAGATTCTTTTTTTTTTTTTTTGTAAATAAATTTTAAGAAAGGGGTTGGATTTACCCACGATCTAAGGGTAGGGTGAAATCTCCCTTCCTCCTAGATGATACCGATGTTGGGTAAGGCAAGCCGTTTATTACCCTCAAGCGTTTAGCTAGGCATCTAGGAGTAAGGATGCCTCCCCCAGCGCGCCTTGACCAACTCCAGGATCAAACCCCCTTGTTTACTAAGACATCAACCTCCTCTCTCATACCACTTTGGTCCTATTTATAAATCTTTTTTGACCAAAAAAATTAGTCCTACATAAATTCAGTTTTAGATAGTAAATAAGATTGTGACAATTTTTGCCGATATTAAATGTACTAATGAAAATAGAATGAGAAGAAAGAGTTGAAATATACTCATTCATAAATAAAAACAAAGTTGAAAATTTATCTCATAATCACTAAGTTAACTATCTCTCATTGGTATGCATAATTTAATAAAAAAATTTATAAATAAGACCATAAAGGTATCTTTCTATAATTCAGTTTTAAATCCCTGGGCCTTAGATATAATTGCTTGAGGGTTTCCCCTCCTCCTTATGTATCCAAAAAAAAACATAAAAACAAAGGGGCCACTTTTTGCCTAAACTTATACGCTTTTTCTCATTTAGGAATTCTTTGAAGAATGAAAATACAAACAAAGCCTATGCGTAACTAACCAAAAAGGAGAATAATCGAATATGGACAGCAAGAGCATTAAAGCTCACTAGAAAACACCAAAAGAAATTAAAAAAAAAAATCAGAAGCAACAAACAAGTATAATCATCAATATACTACCTCTAACAACTTGGACGCTTTCGTTTAGTTTAAGAATGTTTCGGTTTGTTGATGCTTGCGGTAAAAGAATGTTTTTGGTTCATCCATTGGCTTCTCTCTCTTATCAGTAAAGTTAAGCTCATACCTGCTTCGTGTTCAGGTGGGCAAAGATTCGAAAACCTTCAGCTCATTCCCCAATAAACTTTCTCCTTAATCAAAGATTTACTAACTGAGGCCTACGGAAGGATATAGTAGGTCAGAGTCAGACCTTATCAATGTACTCCTACCACTAACTTCGTATTTTGCAGTATAAACAATGATGTATACATATGTTAGCCTTACACTTTTTAAGCTTATAAATATTCAAGGATATCTGTTTTCACTATTATATTAAATCGACCAGTTTAAAATATTAATTGGCTACAAGTTCTTAACCTCTACGTATTACTGTACTTGTTAATTACAATCACCAATCGTTACGGGTAACGTAAAAGGGTCATCTTTCTGTTTATTTTCCTGAGGTGTTTGTCAGTTCTGTTAAAAAGTTCTGAATTGGTTAATGAAACTAGAAGGTACAATGACAGATCTCAGAAGCCTTTTCCTTTTACATTCAGATTCGTCCGTCCATAGATAAAGAGTGTGAGGCAGGCAAAAAATGCCAAAATGAATAAACCTTGTCAAGTGTACATCGTTCGTTGATCTATATAAATTTCTTCCTTACTTTTCTTTCAAATCATTCTCAGACCTGACATATCCAGAGATATCAACACGTCTTATTAGTTAGTACTCACTCTAGTCCTTCGTAGAAGACATAATATTTAGAGAGTCACCATTTTACTAATTTATCTATATTGACACTCCCTCAACATCAACAATAATCAAGTAGAAATAGAAAATGAAATAAGAGAATTAAGGAAAATGATTAGTTTATTTTAGAAAATACATGTCACATTAGTTAATTTTATCAACTTTCTTAATCTAATCAAATTAACTAAATATGTCTTATATTAAGAATAAGGAACACACCGAGTATTAGTTATTAGCTGCTTGTTGGCATCATTTGCATTTAGTTCTATCTCGAAAATAATGAGTGTTTGAACAATGATGAGATACTAAAATTGCTTGGGATTACTTTAAAACTGGAGGTTTGTACAAAAAGGGACAATTGAAAATGAAGCCCATAGAATAGTAGTAGTAATATATATATATATATATTATGAACAAAAATTGTTCAGGGGCTGTAGAAAGAAGGGCCACACTTGCATTTCCAGCTTTCTGGTTCATAATTAGCATATTGAACTCCCATATGGTTGTGTTGCCTGCTGGTACTGGGCACTTGCATAGCCTCACATGGTGAGCATCCATTACACTTGTGCTCACAAATTGGTGGGGTTGACCCTATTTTGCTAACTCTTGTTTCATATTTCTCTCTCATGCTCTCTGATGATACCAAATCCTGCACCAGAGGGGAAAAAACAGATACAGTATCAGAGATCACATACTGCTCAAAGAAATTCTAAGCGTTTAAGAATTTCTTGTTCTTGAAATAGACACATTGGAGAAAAGAACTATACCTGGTTTGGTTCTGGAGTTACTTGTTCTGGACCTGTTAAAAGCAAGGAGCGAGATATAGACTTGATTAGGAAAAATCCACAAACTGTGAAAAACTTGAAAAGGTTGTTTAGGTGACTTACCTGGAAGAGAAGGTAATAATCTAGCTAGAGAAACACAACTTAGTAGTTGCAGAGCTAGAATGAAGCAACAAAATCTTGCCTTCATCATGTTTGTTTTCAAATGGGCTGATGATGAAGGTATATGAAAATGATAGTGAATGAGAGGCCAAGGATGACACTTAGAGTGACATAATTGGGTTGAATTTATAAGGAGGAAAAGAGAGAGAGAAAGTAAGGGTACCAGTACCAGAAAAAATGAGGTTACGATTCCCAAAAAAGACTGAAGGACTTGATTATTGCGTTACTCTTATTACAATCTTTGGATTGGAGAGGAAAGATATTTATTTGGGTGTACAAGCAAAAGCGAAATCTTTCTGGTTTCTTGTGGCACTGTTAAAAAGCTCATGAGCAAGTAGAAGGAAGAAGGGAAAAAAGGGACTCATTGGCTCTTTCTCTCTCTTCCTGCTTCTCACTGACATTCGCTTGCTTGGCTTTCAAGTTTCAATACAAGCCACACAACAAGTCAGTCTCTGTTATTTCGTTCTCTTCTTTTACATTAAATCAAAATCTTAAAACTAAAAGCAACAGAAGAAGAAGAAAATAAAACGGAGTATGACAATTTGATGGTCTACAGAGTGCAGACTGCAGAATAACAGCAATCTTTTTGGGTCTGAAAAACCTGCCACACTCCTTATTGGTGAGTTTTTTATATGCTACTACTAAGTACTAACCACGTAATTATTAAATCATAATATAATTACCAGTAGCATTTGGCGTCTTTCAGTTTCTTCTAGTTCAGTAACATTAGTCAAGACTTGAGAGTAGGCCTTATGAGTGTTTCATCATCATCATCAGTATGATGATTGATGAAAAGCTGTTTGTTGCTTACGGTACACTGTTAAAATAATAGGAGCAGTTACATACAATCAGTGGTTAATGCTAATAACAAAGTTAATCCATTTGGTAATGAGTTGGCTCGTAACCCACAAGGTTCAAAGTTCAAATTTCACTACTAATATATCATTCTGGTCCTATTTATAACTCCATTTTAACCAAATCTCACATACCAAGAAGAGGTTGTTGACACAATGATCATGGGGGTAAATTTTCATCTTTGCCCTCATTTAGGATTGAGTATTTTTCAACTATTTCTTCTCTCTCTATCTTCGTGGGTATAATTAATATGGGTAAAATTGTCATCATTTCATTTATTACGTGAAACTGAACTTATAAATAGGACCAATTTTTTTTTTTTTTATCAAAGTGGATTTATAAATAGGACCAGAGTGGTAATGATCTTGTTGATAGTCAAATAGTAAATACCTCAGTAAGCATTCTAAGTCTGGATACTTGTCTTGTGACCCCGAAAGATTTTCGGGACCCAAATCATCTAAACTTTGGTGTATAAAAAAAAAACAGTGGTATTCTATTTGATATATCTTATCTTTGATTTTGTAAGAAGGAAGTGGATTGCCTAGACTGCAGAGCCTGGATTGGTTATTGTTGTGGAAGGGAGAGGATAATAAATGAATAAGGAAGAAAGAAATGAAAGGGAAAGTGGCGTTGGATATTATGGTAGGGAGTGAATCACTGTTTTGGTAAAAGGGAATAAATTTGAAGGCAGTTTATTTAGTTACCACTTCTTAAATGAGCCTTGTTTGGTAACAACCAAACGCTGCTCTCCCGTCCTTCATTTATTACATCTCATTCATTTTGATTCCCTCTTCAATTATTACAAGATACTCCTACTTTTTGTGGGGTAAGAGACTAATACTCCTTACTGTCTTATTTATAGGAATCCGATAACTGAATTATACAATTTAAGAAAACAGTTAAAATTAATAAATATGTTTTAGAATGTATTTTTAAAATTATGCATTTATTTATAAGGAGCAATTAAGAGAGAGAGAGAAATAGAGTAAACATACCACTCTGGTCCTATTTATAAGTCCAGTTTGACCAAAAAATTTGGTCCTATTTATAAGTCCATTTTGACCAAAGAAATGAGATTGTGACAATTTTGCCCATATTAATGATGATGAGAGAGATTGACTAGCTATGTTGGGAAGAGAAAAAGATGAGAGATATTTGACAATAAATTTTAAAAGGTATCCATTCATAAATGAGGATAAAGTTGGAAATTTGCTCTATAATCATTGAAATACCTAACTTTCCTTGGTATGTGAGATTTGGTCAAACTGACTTATAAATAGGACCAAAGTGTATAGAGAAACTAAAAAATTGATTGCAGGCTTAAGTTCTGGACTCTACTTAAGGAAGAGATTGATTCTGATTCTGCCACTATTTAAAAATGTCTATGACTGGGTTATGCCGATAGTGAGTGTCTAATAGTGTCATGAACACTGAAACCTCTGTAATCAATTTGATTAGAAAAACTTAGGAACCAGTAGAAACTAGAAAGCAGCTATCTACAAGAGACCCAATATCCCAAGAAGTCATATTTTGCATTCCAGCAAAGCATAATTAAGGCATATTAAACATCTCATATTGATTTTTGTATAATAGAAATGTTTTTCTTTTCTTTCATGAAGGATACCAAATGAGACCTTGTTAGATAAAAAAAAAATCCTTCAGGTTGATTTTAAGGATAGAGTCTTTTCACCTGCTCATGCATTTTCACATTCCAACCTCTTAAAAGAGAGATTTATCAATAGGATTACCCTACGAAATTGTCCGAATTTATGATCACATACAATTCTTCAACAATCAATTTCCAGCATTCAAATAGGAACAAAATAGAGGGAAAAATTTACAGAATCGTCTCCTTTCCAAATCTAATTTGGAACAGAAAATATATTGCAGTAAGAAAAAAAGGTTTTGAAGTTTAACACCATCATTGACAAATCCTCACAAACAAACTTGAATACAACTTACAACATGCAGGTGAAATCCACCCCCTCACTTTGGTGAGTCATGACTGTCAGATTCTTTCTTAGGATGAATTGCCTCAACTACTGCCTCAATCTCTTCCTTGACTCTTTCAAATACACCAGGTGCTTTTACCTCATCAACTTCAGTTTTCTCATCAATGTCATCACTCCTCCCGTGAGTTTCCTTGTGATGGTTAGGTGTTTTATCATGGTGAAATACAGCCTCAACCTCTTCCTTCACTCGCTCAAGAATGTTTGGGGATTTCACTTCTTTTGCTTCCACAATAAAGAATCAAAACTCAGAAATTCCATTCACGCAAAAATTATATACATTACTCGAATGCAGCTTCAGTGAATAATCACATTATATTCTAACAAATGCAAAACATAGATCAGAAACTGAGTAAGGACAATCTCAAGAGAGCGAATCCCAACAGAAATTTAAACTATGAAGGCCGATTGCGATACTGGTCAGTGGATTGTTCTTCCTCTTGATCGAGGAAGAATGACATATTGAATTCTTATCATTTTGAGTAGAAATTTTTATTCGTCCGCGAATACGATGACATTTGTACAGAAAATTCATGACAAAGATGCAGATGAGGTGTACAATAGATCAATGGGGGATAGATGAAAATAGAAATGATTAATCTAGTATAACCACAAATAAGGTATATACTACATAGTACATAGTACATACTACGCACACAAGATACCTGAAAGCGATTCTTCTTTAGGCTTCTTCGGATCCATATCTGCCATTGAAACTCTGGCGCACTCGACAACGGGAAAGCAATGTGCGAGTTTTTACTTTTTTAGCGCTTCAATTAAGAAATAATCGGATTCAATTACGAAAAGCAATGCCCGAGTTTTTCTTCGTTTTGTCTTAAATGTTTTACGATCTAGAGAATTGGGCCTTCAGGGCCCAATAATTTTTGGGCCTTTTTACTATATTCAATGTTGTATTTCAATCCATACAGTCCAATGATGTGTCCTAATATTTTGAGGGCTTGGTTAGACCAAGAGTGTTCCGAGCAAAAAAGTTAGACCAAGAGTGTTTGAGATTAAATTCCCATGATGTGTAAACCGTTTTTTGTTATGTAGACTCTTAAGCCATCATTTATAGCAAAAAAAAAAAAAAAAGTCCATACAGTCCAATGTAACATATGGTTAAATAGACCCAAATCACCCCAGAAAAATCTAAATTATGGTACTCCTTCTGATATTTTATATAAAATATATTTATTTAATTTAATTAGATTAATGAAGTTAGTTGAGATAGTTAACATTACATATATTTTACAAAACACTTTGCCATCGTCCTTAATTTTCTCATTCACTCTCCTCATTATTATTGTTGATTGAACAATAATATAGATAAATGGGTTAAGGTGCGATTTGGCCAATAAACTATTAGCCCAGGAGCGTCCAACACAATTAACTATTAAGTTGACCAAAAATACCAACAAACTTTTAAAAATGAGCGCACAACACAACGCCATTAGAAAAGAGTTAACGTTTGTTATCTAATGTGCAGATTAGCCAATGAACTTTTACTCCAGGAGCGCCCAGCACAAAAAAGTTTTATTCAATAGTGCCCAACACAAAATTCTAAATTTTACTAAATTAAATGATTTTTTTTCTCAATTGTCATCATTCAAAACTACTTATATAGATATCTATGGACAAAAATTACTCATTCTTCAATTTCGTCAAAATTATAATTTGCCAAAATAAACAAAAGTTTTAATTAAAAATATAATTATATGATTTAAATAAAATTCAAGGTGTTTTATAGTTTATTATATATATTAAACAAAAAAAAATATATGATTTATTTTTATTTTAGAAGAAATTTATGTGAGTTAAAAAATTCATTTAATGTTAATAAAATTTAAAAAATCTATTATATCCTGAAAGATATGAAATGAGTTTAATTTTTATTTTTATAAAAAGAGCTTAATGAATATCAACGTTGATACTTAATAATATAAATCCGGCAACATGATGATATAAGAACAATTTTTTTTTTTCAACAAGTCCCATATTCATTTAAGGACAATTTAATTATAGGTTAAGGAGCAATTTGACCTACGAAAGTCCCATATCCATATAAGCAATAGATCATTTAATTAACAAATATATCATCAAGTTGCCGGATTTATATTATTAGGTATCAACGTTGATATCCATTAAACTCTTTTTATAAAAATAAAAATTAAACTCATTTCATTTCTTTCAAGATATAATATATTTTTTAAATTTTATTAACATTAAATGAATTTTTTAACTCACATAAATTTCTTCTAAAATAAAAATAAATCATATAATTTTTTTAACATATATAATAAACTATAAAACACCTTGAGTTTTATTTAAATCATATAATTATTTTTTTAATTAATTTTTTTGTTTATTTTAGCAAATTATAATTTTGACAAAATTGAAGAATAAGTAATTTTTGTCTATAGATATCTATACAAGTAGTTAGACAATTGAGAAAAAAAATTATTTAATTTAGTAAAATTTAGAATTTTGTGCTGGACGCTCCTGGAGTAAAAGTTCGTTGGTCAATCTGCACTTTAGATAACAAACGTTAACTTTTTTCTAACAGCGTTGTGCTGCGCGCTCCTTTTTAAAAGTTTGTTGGTATTTTTGGTTCACTTAATAGTTAATTGTATTGGATGCTCCTGAGCCAATAGTTTATTGGTCAAATCGCACCTTAACCCTAGATAAATTAAGAAAAGATGGACAAATATGAAAACTGTGTCTTATATTTAAGGCGAAATATCAACTTCTCAAATATATCTTATATTAAGGACTGGAGGGAGTATTTTCATGTGAATTAGTTTCATAAAAACTAATGACCAGGTTTTTCCCCCTTTTTATCTTAACCTCATTTTTAATAAAAAATAAAGTGCCTATTCACTTCCAAAGAATAAAAATAAAAATATAACATATCATAATTTGTTCATTATAAACTAAATTATGCTGATTTCACATAAATTTATTAAAAATGAATGTAATTCACTCTAATTATAACATTAACATTTCAAAATAACAATCCAACCATGTGAGAGGGCACAAATCCCTCTCAATGTGAAAAAGCGAGAGGGGAATGATCAAATCCAAGTTGGTTTATGTTTCTTTATTTAAAAAGAAAAATAAATAAAATGAAGATATAAAAAGGGGGGATTAATTAATGTAAATAAGTATGAAAATGGGAAGGGATTATTTAGAGGGAAATGATGGGATGGATCGGGTACGTGCAAGTACATCGCATGGGTCACATGGGAAGGCAGGGAATTAAAGGAAAGAGCTGCTTGACAAGAAGAAGAAGCAGATGGTTTCTGATTCACGATGGACGGACGGTCGGTAATCTCGTCCCTTTCTCATTAATGTATAGAACAGTTAGCCCCCAGCCGAAATCTGTTCCTTTCTCACACTTTCTCTTCTTCACCCTACAACAACTTACAAGAGACTTCCATTTCATTGACTGCAGAACTTGCTTGCAGTGTGTATAAGATAAGTATACTGTACGTATGAGATGAGTTTTATCTTGACATGTATAAATGTGTTTTCCAAACGGGCCATGACTTGTTTAGGTATTTGCATACTTGTGATATATTAATACTAATTTAACATGATATTAAATGGAAAATTCCAAATAAATACCATATGAATTTGCAAAACCCCCAGAAGTCTGTTGAATTTGTAAAAAGACTGAGAGGTATAAAGGATCTATGAGGGATATGCAAATTCGGGTGAAATTACCCTTTTACCTTTAATTTTAAATAATAATAAAAAAATTAAAAAACCCTCCAACCCCCACCACCGCCGGCTGGCCTGCCGCCACCTCCTGCCGCCGCTGGCCGGCCACCACCACCACCACCGCCGCCGCCTTGCCGGTGGTGGTGGTCTCCGGCGGCGGTGGTGGTCGCCGGCGGTGGTGGGGTTGGAGGGTTTTTAATTTTTTTTTATTTATTTAAAACTAAGGGCAAAAGGGTAATTTCACCTGAATTTGCATATCCCTCATAGGTCCTTTGTACCTCTCAGTCTTTTTATAAATTCAACAGACTTCTGGGGGTTTTGCAAATTCATATGGTATTTATTTGGAATTTTCCCTATATTAAACTAAATATAATTTAATAACATATATTGAATTTGGACAGCAAGCATATAGCTTAAAGAGTGTGGGGATCGAACACCCGTTTGTTACAAAGAAAGCTTGGGGAGGGAAAGGGAAGATCCCAATCTTCCCATGGATTTTGGGTGTTTGTTACACAGAAAGTCCAGTCAGCATCTTCCAGTGAGGTCCATCTTCCCTCATTTGAGGAAAATGCTTTCCATCAGAAAATGGAAGGAAAGTTGCCATCTTCCCAGGAAAATAGTTTTTTGACATATTTACCCCTGAAATTCAAATTTGACGGACTTGGCGGGAAAGATCAAATTTGGCGGAAAATTTCAAATTTGGCGAATTTTTTTTTTTCACGAGTTCGAATTTAACAATAATATATTTTTAAAAAATATATTTTAGCAAAAAAAATATTTTTCTTTTTATTTTGAATTAATTTCTTTTGAGGGTAAAATAGACATTTCCTAATTCTTTACCAACTACCACCTCTTCATTTTCTTCCTACCAAACAACTCAAGCCATCTTCCTTCATCTTTCAAATCTTCCTTTCCTTTCCTTCCTCTAAAGTTCATTTCCCTCCCTACCAATTCTTTATAACAAACGGGTCCTTAGACTTAGTGTTGCAAAAGGACACGTCTAATGTCACTAGACCAAACAATTTTTAGCTTAATTTTATATATTGAAATTACTTATTTTCAATCAAATCACTAACTTAATGATACAAGGGTTCTCTTGAAAGTAGAAGGTTGATCACCGTTGTGAGTTGTAACCTCATACAATTAGTGTTGTCTATAAACTTTAACTTAGGGCAATTTAGTTTCTATAGCTTTGACTTAATTAAAATATAGTCAATGACCTTTACATACCACTCCTTATAGTTCTAACTAATTAGAATTATAGTCCCTAAGTTTCATGAAACACTGAATTTCATTGTTTAAAATATATATAGACTAAAATGCATTGAGTCAAAAAGTTTTAGGATAGATAAGAACAAAGTTAAAAGTATAGAAAACTAACAAAATAAGAGTAATTAGGGAAAGTCTTTGTTGCCATACACAATGCGTTGTAAATGGGAAACTGTGAGGGGCAAGACTTTTGAAAGCTAAGTCTGAAATTGAAAGGTCATAGTTCCTCGTAACCGCGTTGGAGAATTTAAGATGTATGAACAGTTAAACTGCCTCCAGCAAGGGGCAACATCGTACCCTGCGTGTGTTTGTGTTCCAACCTCCGACTTGGGAGATTTCAAAGGTGTCATATTTTTGTCAATCCCATGTGGCACGCTTACGATAACGATGTCTTCCTTCCTTGCTATCTTCCGACCCGCCATATACTCTCTCCCTGCCTCTTCTTCAAATAGTTGTCTCATTCATTCTCATTCGCCAATTAATATCCAATCAGCGACTGAATTTGGTAAGTAAATACGTTTTCTGAAATTGTATTCCTTTCTTTTTAGACGGGTAAGGTTTACTAAACCAATCAACATTTTGTTAATACTCTTTAATATAAAACATATTTTTATATATAATTTGATTAGATTAATAAAGTTAGTTGAGTTAGTCAATTAGATGAACTTCACAAGTAAGTACTCTCTCCGGTCCTAATTATAGGACATATTTAACCGATTTTGTAGAGATTAAGGAAAGAAGTTAAATTAGTTAAATTTACTCATTTTTCTAAAATACCTTTGTATAAATTTAAAATAACATAAGTAAAAGTGAATTAACAGTGCTTGCCACATACTTCTTCGACTTAGAATTTTTCGTTTCACACGCTATCTAATTGAAATAATGGTCTTACTATATATATATATATGTGTGTGTGTGTGTACATATATTTACACACATATATCCATACACACACACGCACAAAGATATATATGTATCTATATATGTGTGTGCATGTCTGTGTTTATGTATGTGCGCACACACATATTGACAGACACAATCTCTCACACACACACATAGATATGTTTGTGTTTGTGTCTATATATATTTATGTGTAGATCTAGACATATATGTGTACACACACATATGTGTGTAGACACACACACACATCTAAAAGTTTCACTGACTGTAAGAGTTTACGCACCTATATATATATATATATTCATCAAAAACCAAACACACTTGAGATAATAAAATAAAGGTATTTTAGGAAGCAAATGATAAAAATTAGAATGTTGTCTTATAATTAGGACAAAAAATAACTCTAAAATGTTGTGCTATAATTAGGACCGGAGGGAGTATTATATTAACAAACAGGAGTATTTGATATTACATAAAAGAATCTTGAATATTTTTTATTGAATTTTATGTTTATATTAAATATTTTCTCGTTCTTTGATATAAAAATATTACTCTCTTCACCTCCAGAGGAATACTTACTTGAGGATTGCGCCACCTTATTTGTATTTTGAGTAATTAAAATAAAATAACTCATCTTATTTTAATCCCAAATAACTAATAAGTTAGTTGGAGAAATTAAAATTTTATGATTTTGGAAAATAACAACTCAAGGGAGGGATCAGAATGACCTTTTTGCCCCCCCTAAATTATGAAGTTTATATTTTTTAAAATCATAAAATTTGAATTTCTCTGGATGACTCATCGATCAACCCCATGAGAATAAAATAAGATAACTTGTTGTATTTTAATTAGTTAGAGTACAAATGAGGCGGTGCTCTAAAAGTATATAAGTATCTAAGAATTTCTCTCAATCTCAACGTATGAGATATATAATACGAGTAGCTAATTTTTATATATTTAATTTTTTGTAAAGTTATTTATTTATAATAAATGTCAATTGATTTTCTAAAATACCTCATTTAATCATTATCCGCATTGATATATGCAATTAATTGAGATACCTTGAAAAATTATAAATATAGGAATCAAAATGAATTATGGTCTTCTATTTATAACTAAAGCAATACACCCATTAACTAGCTCATCTATTTAGGGCACTATATGTTACTCTTTTTTTTTGAATTACAAGGAGGCATGTACGGCCTGAATTATAAGGAGCGAGATTGAACCCACGATCTCCCACTAGTTAGGGAGAATCCATACCATTAGGCTACAAGGCCTTTGGTATATGTTACTCTTTTTGGTTCTTAATAAAAGAGCTAATTGGCTTTTTTTGGAAGAAGTTAAAGAAGCTAGATAAGTTACTTAATCATACTGTATAATGTGTATTATTAGATTATATATTAATTTATAAGTTAGATAAATAAGCTTCGAGAAAAATGATAAATATAAATACTTTAATTTAATTTATTTTTTCCCTTAATTTCTATAAAAAAAATCAATCGACTTTTATATTAAGAACCATATAGTATTTTTCTTCCATATACATAAATGAAAGCTATTAATGAAACTTCAAAGATATATCATTCTCTTGTTCTCTTCAATTGATCAATTAATTTAATCCCCCTTAATTTATTTATGGCATCAAATAAAATGATGGATTGGCTTGAAATTGTATTTGTACCCACTTCGTAAAATTCAAAAAAATGGAAAAAAAAAATAAAATCCATGTTTTAAAGAATCAGACTAATTTTGTTTGAAGGTATTTGAATTAATTAGTAATTACTGTAAGTAGATATTATTGTTTAATGATAATGACTCTGATTAATGAAAACTTGAAAATGATATGCATGCTAGCAGCCTGTAACGTGAATACGTGATCAAGCAACGCATGTGTTTCTTGGGTGGGACTTCAAAGATATATATATATTTGCTTTGACAATATCTTCCACACTTGAAACTACCAACAACAAATATTCAATTATAAATGTTTTCTAATTAATTTACATTTTGAATATTATTATTGAAGATTATTATAGTTATGATAAAATCCATATATTGAGATTTAACTGGAGAATCAATTCTAATGAAAATAAGTAGCGGACATCAGATTATAATTATAGTTATGTTAATTTTATTATTTAATAATATTTGCAATGCTTCTAATAATAGATCCGCTTGTAAAACTCTCTTGTTAATTATTAAACATTTTTAAAATTCAGAAAATTGCGTAAATATACAAAATAGTTCTTGAGAGAGCTACCTCCTCCATTTAAATTCTGTAGGACTTAAATATGAGATGACTCATATACTATACACACACATATATAGAGAGAGAGAAGAAATCATATTATTCCTAAATTCTGAATCTGAAATTCCAATAAAATAATCTAGCTTTAATTATATTTGCTCTCGTAATTATCTATTATAATTAGAGTATTAATTAATAATACTGGCAGCCAATTAAAAAAATAATAAAAATAAAAATTTGAATATGTCATGGCCAAATTTACCTTAATGTTGTCTAACCATTAATCAGGACGCAGCCTGAGGTGGACCTGAGGTCCACCAAACGCATCCGAAGGTCAAGACTAACCATGTAGCTTTCCATCAACAAATATTTATTTATTTACTTATTTATTTATTTATTAAAAATAACAATTATTTGACTCGTCAGGCTGTACGAGTATATTTTATATTAAATGCATGAAGAATATCAACAATAAATTGGAGTACATTTCACGAGCAGACTTGAATCTGAAGATTTTCTCGACGCGCAATTAATTGGAAATCAACCCCTTGTTTTTTTATTTAACCCCTTTGAATGGTTTGAGAAATTTATACATGTTTGAAAAATATTATATATTGTTTATTTTTCTTCAGTAAAAACTATATTAAGCAAAAGCAGTTTGATAAAGAGCTCATGGAAATATTGAACTCCCGCTTAAGAAATTATCAATAAGCAAGCAGAAGATAAATGAGAAAATGATAAATAAATACAATGTAACTTTAGGAATCCTCAAAAAGTCTGTTAAGAAATGGAATGGATAAATAAGTCTTTAGGTAGGAATATGAAAGTTTGAAATTTTAGTGTCTTTACCATAATACCCCTCACTTTGTTTTTTTTTTTGCTTAGAGCATCCGATATCTTAAGCCATCTTTCAGGCACATCAACGGCCCCAGACTAATCCGGACCGAGATCGGGTGGCCCCTTTCAGGGGGAAGCCTCTCTCCCTCACCCCTCACTTTTTTTTTAAAGAAAAATAAGGTAGCCCTAATTCAATAATGGCGGAGCACATACACTGAATAAAAATCAAAAAGAAAATATTCTGAAGAAAAATAAGGTAGTCTACGGCAAGGTCCTTTAGCTTCTTCCTTCTGTTGCCTTCTCGTGCCGTTTTCTGCTGCACAAGATCTCGAGTCTCTGGCAATGTCTTTTAGCTTTTCTTTTACCCTCATCCTCACCACGAGGGGCGGAACCAAGGGTGTTAGGGGTGCCCCCACCCCCCTAAAATTATGGGATACAACCCAGATTTTTAGAAAATTATATTTAAGCTATAATTAGATTTCAATATTTTCACTTAGTCCTCACTATTTGTTTCGTGAAAGGACTAAAATAAAAATATTGAAATGTTTGTGGGGAAAAATGTAATTTCATGAACATTTTCACCCCCTAATTGTAATTTCTGACTCCGCTTCTACTCACCACCCGTGTCGGCTTGAACCACACAGACTTGTCCAGCCATCATGGAATCATGGTAGTCAGTGTCGGCACCAAAGCTGCTGGATCTCACTAAGAGAAGGCAGTGAGATTGCATATATATGAGAGAGTGGAGGAGAAGGTGATGATGTGGGGTGGGTAGAGGATGTAAGAGAAAGAGACGGGTATTTTGGTAAAAACTCTCAAACATTCAAAACTTGGATTCCTCCCCCAATTACCTCTCTGTCATTTACAAGTATTAATAGATTTTTCTAGGTTTTAAAAATTCACATGATATTTATTTATCTTTTTTTAAAGATAAATTCACCAAATGCCATAAATTAAAATATAAAAAACAGGAACAACTTTGGTAATTTTAGATGCTACCTAAGACGCGATTGTCATACGTGATGCCATTTGATTGTTGTATGTGATGTTTCCTCATGTTTTTAATATAAGATATATTTATTTAATTTAATTAAATAAACGAAATTAGTTAAGGTAGTTAATATGTCATATTTTTCAACACATCATAACAATCTTCCTTAATTCTCTTCATCTCTTTTTATTTGATTATTTGATCAATAAGGGTAAATTGAGGAAAAAAAATGACAAACATGAGAAATAAATACTCCTTTAGTCCTGAATATAGGATATATATTGTAGGCAAATGAGGTGGTATCATATTTAGGACTAAGATCAATCTTATATAAAGTCGGAGCACGATCTTAACCTTGTAGGACTTGGATATTACAGTCATTTAATATTTTAATTGGATTTCAGACATCATAGTTCGGTGAACTGGAGTTAAAAATAATGAAATACGGTAATAAATTTGCATATATTTTATAGATGAGATAGGGATTCGATATTAATTGAAGGATTCATTAACTCATATTTGTTTTTATTTTGATTTTCTAAATGTAATATTTAGAATTGTAAATATATAACATTATGACAGCAATAGAAATGCAACACAAAAAGTCACATCTCACATTTGCGAGTCCTTATTTTATTATCTAGCAACTCTATTTTATTTAGAGAAAAAAAAAATTAAAATACTCTTTTCATGTTGTTCATAATAAAACATCAAATCAAACAACTCGGATAACTGAGTTGCCCATTATTTTCCATCATGGTCTTGTCGCATGAATAATATGCATAATATGTTGGGAAAATTACTCGCAGGTTTCAAGGAAGAGAATTTATCACAATAAAGGTCCTTGAAATCAAGAAATTATACAGAAGTCCCTAGGGACTTCTGTGTAATTATTTGTGAATGTAAAATTACCATTTTGGACTTCTGTGTAATTATTTTCATTTGTCAAGTCCAGAGGCTATTTACAACAACAAATGCTATATTTACAACATAAAAATCATATATTAACAACAACCTTTGAAAACCTGGATTTTTTTCATTTCTCACGTCCAGAGGCTATTTACAACAATAAATGCTATATTTACAACAGAAAAAACATATATTTACAACAACCTTTGAAAACCTAGATTTTTTTCATTTCTCACGTCCAGAGGCTGTTTACAACAACAAATGCTATATTTACAACAGAAAAAACATATATTTACAACAACCTTTGAAAACCTGGATTTTTTTTCATTTTTCACGTCCAGAGGCTGTTTACAACAACAAATGCTATATTTACAATAGGAAAAACATATATTTACAACAACTTTTGAAAATTTGGATTTTTATTTCTCACGTCCAGAGGTTATTTACAACAACAAATGTTATATTTACAACAGAAAAAACATATATTTACAACAACCTTTAAAACCTGGATTTTTTTTCATTTCTCACATCGAGAGGCTATTTACAACAACAAATGCTATATTTACAACAGAAAAAGCATATCACAACATCTTCTGAGAATTTTGACAGCTATATAAGGCTAGCTTAAGAAGTGAATATCATTTCAAAATAGTAAGTTGTATGAGTAAGTGCCTCTCATTGTTGCTAAAACCCTACTGAAATCCTCCCATGAGCTTCGCTAATCCGAAATCAGAAACTTTGGCCGTGAAATCTGTGTCCAAGAGGATGTTTTCAGGTTTGATATCATAGTGAATGATACAATCTCGACATTCTTCATGCAAGTAAGCTATGCCTTTGGTTGTTCCTATGGCAATTCGGAACCTAACATCCCAACTCAAAATAGGCCCTCCTTCTTTGCGAAGGTAACAAGTAAGAGCGTCGTTGGGCATGAACTCGTAAACTAGAAGTCGTGAGAATTTTCAGAGCAAAAGCCTCTGAGTCTAACGAGATTAATATGTTGGATATTACCTATGGTGGAAACTTCTGCTCTGAACTCCTTTTCTACACCACCAAATCTTTCAAGTCGCTTCACTGCTACATGTGTTGAATCTGGTAATTCTCCTTGAAATACTTAAGATTCAGAACATGAATCAATCCATCTTCTTCTAGTTTCTTCTTATTCCACCTTCGATTCAGCAATACCAACAATGTTGCCACTATAAACCCTAGAAAAGCAATTGTCCCAATGATAGTGCCAGTCAGAGTTTGCCGATTCAGTTTCTTCTCAAATTCTCCTTGATGTACCCTAACAAACAAATTGCCATCAATAGAAGTTCCAGAAAATGAATTGCGGAGATTCAGAATTGCAGAGAGAGAGGAGAACGAAGAAGGAGAACGGAGAGAGAGAGAGAGGAATTGGAAGACATGAGAGGGAAGGTCAAAATGATAATTTTACATTCACAAATAATTACAACTAGGTCCCTTGGGACTTCTGTGTAATTTCATGATTTCAAGGGACTTTATTGTGATAAATTCTCTTCCTTGGGACCTGCACGTAATTTCCCTAATATGTTTTATTAAATTTATGATTTTATTAAGAATATAATGTAAGGTAGCGTCATAAAAACATTTATTTTTTAATATAATATAAAAATTATAACACACTTTTAGTATTATTATAGTTTTTGGCCAAATAATTATAATAATCAAATGAACAAATGATATAATATTTGACTCACTCAACATTTAATTAATATGACTTCTTCGGTGGGTTTGATTGAAAAAGGAAAATTAATTTTTTTTCCAATTAAGAAAAATTAATTTGTTTATCTTTATAATCATACCTCATTTTTAATCATGTTTTATAGGTTTTTTTCTTCTTCTTTTTATTAAGCCTTTGTTGTTTCTTCAGTTATACCTATTGGTCCATATATACAATTTGTCAATTAGGGCAGATTTGGATAGTACTGACTAAGCCACATAAGCTGGCAAAAAAAAAAAAAAGCCATATAAAGGTTTATACAAAATATAAAATAAAAAGAGATTTTTTAAAAAAATAAAATGGTGGATTAAATTTTATTTATTTATCATTAAACAAAAAATAATAATTATTATACTCAAATTATCTCCTATATGTAATCAGATTGATATTGATGTTATTTAGGTTAATAAGACAAAATTAATCCAGTTGTATTTTGAGTATAAGAGTCACTTCATCTACCACTAACACCATTCCTCTTGCAAATCAACATATTATTAGTACTACCTTTGTATATAATATAAGATCCAAACATTATCATTTTTATCTAAAATTTTTTCTCAAAAAGTTATTTTTCAAAAATCATTTTTACCTTATAAATCCCAAAAGCTATTTTCCAAAAGTCATTTTTACTTCATAAATTGTGAAAATCATTTTCCAAAAGCTACATCCAAATGAGTTCTTAAGATTCCAATAAAATGAAAAGAAAAACTACAATGGCCTTATTAAAAATAAGGTAAAATTTTAGCAACTTGCATGTTGTTTTTTTTAAGAGAAAAAAAGAGCTGCTTTAAATTACGTTATATTTGGAATAGCAAAATTCATCTTGTTATTCATAAATTGTAATCCCATCATTATTTTTTTAGTCTCCTCTACACTTGTAAAATTATCTATAACAGACTAAAGTATAATTTTAGTTCTTGAAGTTTATATAAGGTATATTTGTAGTATTTTAATTTTATAAAGTATACTTTTAGTTATATGATTCTAGCATTGTTAATGTGTCTAAACAGAAAATGCCGACTCAACAAATTTAATTAATAATTATGTAATTAAATACTATTAATATTAATTTTAAAACATATGCAAATTGAAAAATATATAAAAACCTGATGAGGCAGCTAATATCAAAACCTTAATTGTATTAAAAAATTAGTTTAATAATATAAATATAATAATAATAATAATAATAATAATAATAATAATAATATATATTATATTACAAAATTTAAACTTAAATATACTTTGTCAGCTGCACAATAATCACACGTGTTTGTTGTGTTCATATTTTCTATTAATAATATTAACAATATTAGAAATATAAGATCAAAAACAAACTTTATAAAATTAGAGGACAAAAAATATATCTCATTCCTCATGTAAAAATTAAACGACTAGAAAGTAAACAATCACCAAATAGTCCTGTATTAAATCGCAGACCAAAGTTTCTGTCTTTTGACTCTTTCTCTGTTACCGCGTTCCGAATTCCTCAAGAAAGAAACATAAATACATAACCATTAATGCTCTGTCTCGTGCGCGCGCAAATACGTATTTATATATGTGTGCAGGTGTGGGTGTGATTGTGCATGTCCAAGCCCCAATTTGAACTCTTCAATTCAAACCCCTCGTGGCTTCTGCAAGTTTACCCGAGTTTCCAAATTTTCTCTAATTCAACACAGCCCAATTCTTGGGACATCGCTATTCTTTTTCCCATTCAAAACCAAACTGGGTTTTAGGCTTCAGACTTCCAAAAGGAGGACTTCATTTTCTTCACTTCTTCTCCTCTACGTGTTTGAAGAAATTTCTCTCACTAAACTTCCATATCCACTCCTTTTTTCCTCTATAAAAGTATCACATTAGCTTCCCATTTCGGAGTCATTACTCAGATTCTTTCTTCTCTAGCACACCAGGTAAGCGACCTTACATCTCTTTCTCAATCCTCTGTTTCTTCATCTTTTCCTAGTCTTTAGAGCCTTGTAGTCGTAGTGTAGGTATCGATGTTTTTATGCTTCTGTTCTGTTAGCAATTGAGTTTATCAGATATCAGATAGAACATCAAGAAGATGACTCAACTTGTACTGAGAATTACTTGCTAGTTAATCAGAGTTCAGATAGAAAGAAAGACTCTTCTTCTTCTTTTTTTTAATGATATCTCTGTTCAGAGCATTGCTCGCGTGTGATTTGAATGTTTTGCAACCTGCATTTGTTTATAACATTAAGTTCAACATGAATGGTCAAAGCTAACAATCAATGGGAAATGGTCCTTGGTCTTAAATTTCAACCATTGAATACAATTCTAAACCAACCTACCATTTTTGCTTCTTTTTTTGGCAGAGGAATGGAAACAGTAGCGATTAGACCAATGGACTTTGAGTCTAAGGAAGGAGAGATCACATTGAGAACAAGCAGCTTCAAGAAGCGAAGTTGCAGTGATTTCTATAAACCTGAAAAGCTAGATGAGGTTATTAATACTGAAGAATCTTCAACATGTCCAAAGAAAAGGAAGGTGTCAAATCTGAAGCTCCAAACTACATTCTCATTCAAATATCTAGTTACAGAGAAATTACATTTGGAGGGGAAACCTGAGGACTTGTTCAATAAACCAGAAACAACATGGTTCTCTCCGAAGTCCATTGGAGAGCTTGAGGTAGCTGCAACTAAGGTTCAGAAAGTTTACAAGAGTTATAGGACACGAAGAAATCTAGCAGATTGTGCAGTTGTTTGTGAGGAACTATGGTAATATTTAGTGTTTGTTTCTGTACCAAACTTAATTATGCTTCTTTCTCTGATTTTCATTGAAAATTGTTCTTATTGTTAATTTCTGTAAAGTGTTGGGGCAGCTGATCCACGTTGACTAACTTGACAAAAAGTGATATCTTAAGGACTTGAGTAGGTGGTCAACTCTGTCACAGGAATTAAGGACCCTTGAAACCCTTTTTGTTTTTCGGACGAGTCTTTAATTTCCTCGTCTTACCATCATAAGTTGATTCGAAAATTTTGAGAATTTAGTGATGAGCAAATCATGGAGAGATCATAACTTTAGATTCGATTGAAACTTTAGTCATATTATGTTTTTTTTAAGTCTCTCTTCCTGTTTATATCATTGTACCTGACAATTGGGTTTTACCACCAAAATCTCTCCTCTTTTGCATGTTTTGGTTTATATTTCAATGTTTAACATATTTGTTTGATTGTTTCCTTATATTTACTATAATTGAGTGGGGTTTCTTTAGTTTTTATATAAATAAATACCCTACCCTATATATATATATATATATATTATTAATTAACAAAACGTCAAATGGGTTGATGAACTGTACAGTAAAAATGTGTTCTTGTTTGTGTTATGACAGAAACAAGCGCATTTAATTTTAACCATTTCATGTTTTTAACTTTCACTGCTTCAAGTTCATCATTATTCATTAATTGATACTTAGTGGGTTTAATGCAATTAAACTCTTGCAGGTGGAAAGCTATAGACTTTGCAACATTGAACCGATGTTCTATATCTTACTTTGACTCAGATAAATCAGAACCAGCTGTTTCAAAATGGGCAAGAGCAAGGACCATGGCTGCTAAGGTACTAACTACCCTCATATTGAAACCAAAAGTTACAAACTTTTCTTTCTTTTTTAGCACTTTGACTAAAAAGTTCCCAAGACTGGAATAATGTCTTTTGGCGTCATTCATATACTCTTTTAAGCCATATATTTTTCATTGCTTTAAACATAATCAAACTCAATCTAGCTAACATACATATGATCCCTCTCTGGCTTTCTGGTTTGGATCTTTGACTATGACTAATAATAATTTTGGGAGAGACAAATTCCAAATTTTCAATCTCCTCTTATGAGGACAGAATTTCTTTTTGAATGTCTATGAATTTAGCCTTCATGTTTTTCTGGTTGGTAGGTGGGAAAAGGCTTGTCTAAAGATGAGATGGCACAGAAATTAGCGCTAAGGCATTGGCTTGAAGCTGTAAGTCCATTCAAATGAGTCCTCCATGTTGACCATTATTATCTCTCGGATTCTTAAGCTCACGTTTCCTAAAATTTCTTCATATAGATTTATCAAAGACTAAGACTTTTCTTGGTGTGTGTTGTTATATGCAGATTGATCCTCGTCATCGTTATGGCCACAATCTTCACATCTACTATGATGTCTGGTTTCATAGCCAGAGCTCTCAACCCTTTTTCTACTGGTAAACATCAATGACACAAGTTTTTGTATGAGCTTGTTGTAGAGTTTTGTTTTGTAAAAATATATAATAAAAAGGGGCAGTCCAATGTATAAGGCTCTCTCACCAAGAGGGGTCTGGAAAGAGATATATAGAGTGGAGATCGAGATTGTTATATATATAATTAATATTTTGTATACGACAGTGCCCCGTTATCTATAATTTATTTATTTATTTTAAAAAAATCATCTTTACTAGTATGACATAATACATACATGCACACACACAACTAGGTGAATTCCATAAATTTAAGTATTATTCCCTCCGATCCTAAATATAAGACAAACTTGATTTTTTCAGAGAAGTTAAAGAAGCAAAATAAGTTACTTAATTAATCATATCATATGTTGTATATAATTAAATTATATATATAAGGTTATACGTTAGACAAATTAAACTAGTTTGAAAAAAAATGATAAATATAAATATTTTAAAGTAGTTGAATTAGCTTTTTTAATTTTTCTAAAAAAGTCAATTATGTCTTATATTTAAGACATGAGGGAGAGAGTATAAGATTACCAGACACCTACGGCAATAAACACCTACCAATAAAGATTTAGACATTTAGTAAGTGCAACAAATTCTGTATCTCTTAGGGATGTACAACTACAAGGACTACATTATTTCATTTAAACCATTTGGATGAAATTTTAAAATTTAGATTTTGTTATTTTTTTAAATCTCTGAAATGCTCAAATTCAAAGAAGTCCCATAGAATAGTATATGTGTGAATTTATTCAATCTAATTTGTAATTTGGGAATGTACTGTAAGGTTGGATGTTGGAGATGGGAAAGAAGTAAATCTGGAAGAGTGCCCTAGAAGCAAATTAACAAAGCAGTGCATAAAGTACCTGGGACCCGTAAGTCTATATATATATATATGCTCATCTCTCCTTCAAGTTTCTTCTTTTCTGTAAGTAAAGCCACCTTGTGTGCACTATATATATTGCTTTGATCTCCATTAACTTACGGAATGATCAGCTTTTAACTTCAAACTTTTGTCAAAAGAAAAGCTTCTCCTGAAGAAAGTAATAATGGGGTTGGTTGAAATGTTGTTGCAGAAAGAGAGGGAGGCATATGAAGTGAGTGTGAAGAATGGGAAACTGGTTTATACACAAAACCAACAATTAGTACACACAGATGAAGGGTCCAAGTGGATTTTTGTACTAAGTACGTCCAGAACTTTGTACATTGGGGAGAAGAAGAAAGGTCAGTTCCAACATTCTAGTTTTCTTGCTGGTGGCGCCACCATTGCCTCTGGAAGATTGGTTGCTCGCAATGGAGTCCTTCATGTAAGCCTCAATATATATATATATATATGCATGCTTTCTTCACACGTAAAGAGGAAATTAAAATTGAAAGATGATATATATATTGATGTGAGTTCATTTGGATATGTTGTTGTTGATCAGGCTATATGGCCCTATAGTGGTCATTACTGTCCAACCAAGAAGAACTTCAAGGAATTTCTTGCCTTCTTGCGAGAGCACAATGTGAACTTGACTGACGTTAAGGTAAAAGAAAAAAACAAGAATCTCAAGCTGCCTTTTTCTGTACAATTAACGCCTATATCCATAAAACTTTTAGATATTTGACATTGATGAATGAAAAAAGAGGAGCTATATATTTATTTATTTCTTTATTCATATAAAAGTCACATATGAGGGTATGAATAGTGTTCTTTCCTCGTTTACCACTCTCATCCTTAGTATAAATTTACACTGTTAAAATTCTTTAGTCCTAAATATAAGTCCACCCTTAGAGTCATTAATTTTTGCTTCAATAGTAATCATTACTCTTTAATTATAAGACTAAATTGATTTTTTTGGAGAAATTAAGGAAGCTAATTAAATTACTTTAGAGTTTTTTTTTTTTTCAAAACTAATTAGTTTGACTAATAAACTAATATATAATATAAAGATACACAATATATATGATATGATTAAGTAACTTATTTACCTTTCTTAATCTCTAAAAAAAAAGTCAATCTGGTCTTATAATTATTGGCAGAGGTAATATTAAATAAGGGTAATTTTTTTTAAAAATCAACCAATTTAATTAAGACATATCAAATGTCTTTAACTTTTATTCCTTGTCATGTGAAATTCAGCCAAACTGTACTTATAATATCTGATGAGTCATCCTATTTGACCTGCAACTCCAAATGATGATAATAATAGTTTGAAATGGGTTTTTATATATATATATGCAGACATATGCAGTGGATGAGGATGTGCCTCCTTCTGAACCAGTTGATGATGATAAGCAATCCCAGTCTACACCAGAAGCGAATGTGGGTCCCAGTGAGGCAGCCATTGACAAAGCAAAAGAAGTAGTGGCGGTGGTGGGTCATCACCACCATGGGTCCACCACCACCAAGGTGGCCCAGCCCCAGCGGTCGGAATCATCTTCTTCTCACCAGAAAAATGCAGAGAAGTCTCGTTCAAGTATGATCAAATATTATTGGTCTACAGGAGCTGGTCCTCGTATTGGCTGTGTGAGAGAATACCCAACAAATGTCCAACTTCAAGCCCTCCAACACCTTCATCTCTCTCCCAGACTCACAAAAAACCCTAACCCTAATTTCATGAATTTCCCTATTCCTTCTCCAAGACCTTCTTCCCATTTCCACTTATCTCCTAGACTTGTTCATATGGGTCTTCCTCCTCCTCCTTCTACCCCACTTCATGATCACACTGCTACTCCTTCTAGTTAATCATGATGACACACACACACATACCCATACACATGCACACACATGCTCCTTCAAATTCAAAATTAATAATGATACTATAATTATGGTTATTCAATGTTTTGAGGGGGGTTAGGTGTATAGGCACTCATGTATTCACCCCCTTTTCTTAAGTTTATGGACCATTCAGTTAGTTACAGGAGTTTGTAGGAGGAAGCAGGGACACAAAGTAGAATAAGGCTAACCTAATATTATTATTTTTTTGCTTCATTTTTTCTTTCTTTGGTTAATTCCTTTTGTCATTTTACCAATACAGTCTCTCTCTCTCTCCTCAATAATTTTCCCCCTCTTTCTCTTCTTTAGTTGCTTTACCAATAGTTTTTTTTGGGGTTCTAGTTCACTTTCCATTCTTGTAATAATTCAAATAATGTTAATGATATATATAGATTTTTATTTCTCTTTTCAATTTAACTTTCCTAACTCTGTCATCTTTTTTTTTTCCCTCTCTCTTTTTGCAAATTAAGTTTTCCAAGCAATGACCCCGATCCACATCATCATATTCAACATACAGATAATTTAGACATAAGTGATCGATATTAGACACAAATAGATTTGAGTGATTCTTTTAAGAAGATTTTAAAATTTGTATTTCTTAAATATTAAAAAAAAAATATCCTTTAAGATAGCAAAGGCAATGTAAGTAGATTAATTCTTGGGAAAAAGACAAAAAAAGAAAAGAAAAAAAGAACTGAAATTATAAATTTTTTAATCAGGCATTTCCCAAAACGAGTTATGAATTACGTACTTATTAAGTTTTGCAATTCCCTTATCAACTTTTAATAACAAAACCCGATTTGAAATTTTACAATTTCAAAGTTCTTTTTTTGTCTTTTTTCCTTAATTCTTTTCAATTAAGTTTTCTTAGGCTATAAATTGAATCTCCAACCTCTTTCTTAAGTGATGAAACATATTACAACTCATGCTAACTTAATAAATTGAATTTTTGAGAGAATTTGTAATATTACATGAATCAACCAACTTGACTTTACCGTGTGATTGAAATCTTATACAATTTATAAAGGTTGGCATATTTGAATAAAGGGATTTATGTGTAATTTTAACAAGAGAGTTTTTTGCCATGAGCGCATGACACAACTAAGTTTTTAAAGATGTAAAAGTAGATAAAATCTTTTAAAAATTGTGCAGTTTTTTTAAATTAGCTCAAACATCCATTATAAAATTGGAAGGAGAACAAGCAGGTCCTACATAAAAAAAAAGAAACAGATGTTTTAGTCAATTTAACAAAATTTCGAAAATTGCATCATTTTAAAAAGATTTTGTCTGCTTTTACACTATTCAAAACTGGATTGTGCCAGATGTTCATGGAAAAAAACTTCATTGTTAAAATTACACTTTAACCCTAGAATAAAAATATATTGAACATGAATTTATCAATTAAATACGATTTTTTTTGTTATATATACAAGAGATATGAAATGAAAAGGTAAAAATTCGATGGCATATTATAGCTTGATTGGCATAAGAGTGATGAGGTGGAACATTTGAATGGTTGAGGAATTGAATTTCTAGGTCAAGATATGGTTTGGTTAATTAGAGAGAACAAAATAAAATGGAAAAGAGGATTATGCATGATGGTTCATTCAAAACTTGGGATTGACCAAAATTCTCTTTTATAAGTTGGGACATTGAATCTGAATTGGAGTCAAAGCTCCTGTTTATATGACTTGGATTCTTGACATACGGTTACAGTAATTTATCTTGCATCATTCGGGAAAAAAAATTATTACCTTGTAGATCTATATATTATAATTAGTCGCCACACACACATCTTCTCCTTCTTCAATCTTCATCATGACGACTAATTGATGAGATTTTAGTGACACTAAGCCAAAGACTTGAATTGATTGTTTGGGGTCATTCTCAAACATGCCAAATCAAAATTTACCCATTTTTGGGTCATAACTCACGACTTATTTGGTCTTAAAAAAGGATTCAAACTCATAATCGTTTAAAAGTAACCTAATAATATCCACTTTTTTTTTATCCTTTTTTATTTTACTCCATCACCACATTAATTAAAAACTAGACCGAAGAAAAAAAAATAAATGCAATAAAAATTGGAGCTAAATGTTTTTTCTAGCACAAATTTCCTCCTATTAGAAGGAATTATATTTAATGCACTGTTAGACATTAAACATGGGCCATCTCTAGCAATTATCTAAACATTGGTTTGTAGTCTAGTTCTTTTCCCACTTTCAAGCTACGGCTTGTCTGTACTTTATAAAAAAGAAAGATGTGATATACATCTTATTAAAGGATAACTTAATTTATGGTAAAAATACAAAAAATAAAAGGATAGCTTGACTTATAAAATAAAAAAAATTTAAAAAAGGGACCGGGATCTCAAAGGTGATCCCAGTTCCTATCTCCGTCTTGGACAGGACGAAAGATTCCAGGACAGAGCCTAGACGACCACGATCAGGGACTGGGGACTGGGAAACTTTGAACAGCCTAGTTGAAACTTGAAAGTTCAAACTCGATATAGTTATAAAAATAATAATAAAAAGGAATGTAGAATACGCATGTTTTGTGGGCTTTTATTAAAGAGGTTTTCGTTTCCTCGGCCTATTTTTTTTTGGCCCAATTCCTCGGCCTATTAATAGCATTGTTCTCTTTGTTCCACAAAAAATTGGGCTTTAAAATACCTAAAAAATTGGGCGCTCAATGACAGACCTGGATTTTACTGGCAAAAACAAAAATGAAAGACTGGGCCCACATTAATTCTCCGTCGTTAACGGCATCGTTTGGTTGCTATCGACGACAGTCGCATTTATGACTTGTCACCACTGGAGCAGGATGTGACGTCAGAAAAAGAAAAAAGAAAAAAGAAAAAGTCAATTTGTATCGTTATGTTTTCTTACATTTATTCTCTTCTCTTCTTTACGTTACCATTTTCAAATTTCAAAAACTCTCTTCTCCCCTCTCTCTTTCTCTCTATAACTTTCATTACCAGCCTAGTGCCTTAATTAACCCAGCACAACCCGACCATGATAACAAAAAACCTAACCTAGAAAGCCCACAATTTGCATAATTCCTTCATCTTCTCCAATGGGTGGTTCTCGAAAGTGGTTGAAATCACTCATTTCTTCAAAAAAGCCCTCCCCAAATGATCGAGTAAGCAACTTTGCCTATTAAGCCCTAAATTGGGTTTCATCAAGTTATCTAATATCTTTCTGTTGCTGGTTTTTGATTTTTGATTTTTCTTTTTTAGGAAAAGACTGATGGTGATAAGAGCAAGAAGAAATGGAGGCTATGGAGGAACTCTTCTGAGACTATGGGACCATCCACGAAAGGCTCGACGAAGAAGAGAAGCGGCGTCGTATCAGACAAGCCGGAGTCTCTGTCGAATGATGCATTTACTGCTGCCATGGCTGCTGTGGTCCGAGCTCCACCAAAAGGTTTCTTGCTGATCAGCAGGAATGGGCTGCCATTCGCATTCAAGCCCTGTTTCGAGGATTCTTGGTATGTGGTTTCATTTTCAAATTTGTTTATACCCTTCTTTATTCTGAGTCTCTAGTCTAGAATTTTGGCTATCATTCTTCAAGCCCAAGACGAATTTCACATTCTAGCCCAAATGGGAGAAATGCATATATATTTGTCTCTGACTTTTGTTGGAGACACTATATCGATGGAATAGTACCTCTGTTTCACTAATTTGAAATGAATTTAATCATAGTGAAACTCTAATTTCTGAGAGTTATGTTTTTCCCGCGTAGTGAATTTAACATCTATTGAGAAAATTATGGTGAGTCAGCTTCGATTACTTCCCTTCGTGTGTTTGAATGAGCTTAATAGGCTGACTTCCCTTTTTATTATTATTAAGCTTCCGTTCTATAGGAATTCAATTTAGGATGGAGCTCAGCATCAACTCTTGAAAGATATTCTGTATGTGTAAATTTATTACTTCCGTACTAATTATAGGCCTAGTTGACTTTTTTGGAGAGATTAAGGAAGTTAATTAAATCACTTTCTAGTATTTTTATTTTTATTTTTTTCTTCAAACTAATTGATTTGACTAATAAACTAATATATAATCTAAGTATAGATAAGATATGAAATGATTAAGTAACTTATTTAGTTTCATTAATCTCTAAAAAAAAAAGTCAACTAGGTCTTATAATTAGAACCGGAGGTAGTATAATGGATTGATGGCCATTGTGTTGGGCTTGGGAGCATCCAAAAAAGGGGGTGAGCTCACCTGGCCCTAATTTTTCTAGCCAGTGTCAAAATACTGTTAAACAACATAAACCAATCAATTATGATAAACTGGATCAGGTTTTGTGTTGTTCTTCTGCAGTGTGACATGAGCGTGAAAGATTCGTACATTAAACAAATGTTTATCTTTATTTCATCTTTTCCATTATAGTAATTTCATATTCCTTGTATTGAATTTGTAGGCAAGAAGAGCTTTGAGGGCCTTAAGAGCAGTGGTGAGAATTCAAGCAATATTTCGTGGGAGGCAAGTGAGGAAGCAAGCAGCAGTAACTCTGAGGTGCATGCAGGCTCTGGTCAGAGTTCAGGCTCGCGTCAAAGCAAGGAGTGTGAGCTTATCTCCAGACAGGAAACACACTCAATCTCATTCTCTTAAGCATGCTGAGGTATATCTCTATTACAAATTATACATTTCCCAACTTGCTTTCATAATTCACCATATTCACATATATGTATACTCTTAATGATTTTTTTAACATGGAACTGTCTGTACTATGAAACTGTCAGAGTGGATGGTGTGACATCCCGGGAAGTGTGGACGAAGTCAAAACAAAGCTACAAATGAGACAAGAAGCAGCCATCAAAAGGGAGAGAGCAATGGCATACTCTCTCTCTACACAGGTAATCAGAAAACATTTATTGATATGTTTGTCGGATTGATGCCAGAGTACATAGTGCTTTGTTTTATGGTTGTGTGCTTGGAATCCTAGTTCATAGTCCATGCCCTATGTCTACAACATTCTTGAATGTACTCTAACTTAATCTTCTTTTGATTGCTTCATTGAGTAATTAACATGGATGAACCTGCTCATCTGCATTTGATTACAAATATATCTATGTGCATTGATCAACAATTTTCGGCAGTTCTTGGGTGTTGTGAATTGTGATGGGGTTTTTTAATAGAATTATGACACTTGAAAAACTTGCTCTTAAGGAATCAATGATATAGTACTGGATAGAAAAAAAAATTACTTTTTCGTTTGTTTTCAGCAATCAAGAGCAAGTGCTAGTCCAAACTCAAGAATCTCAAGGCCAATGTCTCCACTCAAGCATGACAATCTAGACAGTAGGAGCTTGTTAGAGAGGTGGATGGCGGCCAAGCCGTGGGAAAACAGGTTGAAATCGGAGAGATACTTTGATTCGCCGGACCGGACTCCATTATCAAGAAAAAGTGACAACTTTGTTCTCCCTAGAGCTAGAAAGAATGCTGTGACAACCAGGGTTTCACTAAAACCTCCCATGACTAGCCTATCAGCTCCATCATCATTATCATCATCTTCTGCTATAAGTTCTGAGTGTATGTATGATGATAGCCCTCTTTCAGTTTCATGTACATCCCCCGAGGTAAAGAGTGTTCCTAAACCGAGCTTCATGAATTTCACTGAATCAACCAAGGCTAAACAGAGAGCCTGCAAGTGTTCCTCTCTAAATGGAGATGCTAGAAGCACTACTTCTGGTTCTGATCCTTCTGCTAATTTTTGGAGAGACTGTTATGCAACTCCTCAAAGGGCTAGTAATCAGAGAAGATACTCCTCCAGGAGATGAAAGGTTCCCATCGAGAAAAACTTAGGTAAATTTTTTGTTTTTAAGTGTTTGCTATGAAGTTCTTCAAGAAAACAACATAACATGATTGAAACTTTTGAAAAAAAAAAAAATTCCTTTCACATGTTGTGTTCTTATTGGAGAACTTGGTTACAATCACCTAAAAGACTTTACCTAAGTATTGTCTCCACAACAATGGGAGAGGCTTATAGTCCTGATGTGTCTATTTCTGATTAGTTCAACGGCTTGTTGTCCATTGTTTGTCACATTGACATAGTGATTTGAATGAATGAGTGTACAAGTTTGCAGATAGGGGCTGATTTTTTTAGTAGTTTAGTGTAGAGAGATATATATATCAAAAGTGGGTTTTGCATCATATAGCACTTTACTTCTATTTTGGTGTTTTCTTTCATTTTATTAAATGATATACACATGTTTGCCCTCTTCATAGTGTGATGGGACATATTCTTCATTGAAATTTGAAACTCAAGCTTGGAAAGTGTTCAAGAACTCAAGAATATTTAAGATCAAATCCATTTATGACAACTATTCATTTAAACCTCAAGCTCTCTCAGTTGGGCTGAAGATGATTTATTGCTCATTAATTAACTAGCATTAACTCTGACTGTACAAGTATATAAAATTCTTCAATCATTGCATCCAAATCCAAAATAATAATGAATCTACAGTATCATATTTATGTTAATTCTATACTCAATCTAGTTTAAAATATATGACGTCTTCTAGAAGAAATTATTGGTTCATAATATAAGTTACCTAGAGAGTTATTAATTATTCCATTTTTTCAATTTTCTCCTATTTATTGGTTGTGCACATTGGATATTGAGAAAAAAGAGAGGTGAGGCGGGCGGATTTAAATAGGGGTAAAGATGAAATATTCTTTTAATTCAAGATAGATAGAATGAGTTAAACACTTTTCCTTGGCTCTAGTGAAATGTTTGAAAATGACTTATATTTTGGACTAGAGTGAGTATACAAATATTAATATTGATTAGTGAGTGGTAATGGAATTATTATCATCAATGGTCTCCATAGTGGGCAAAAAAGCGCTTGGAACCTTGATGTTTTATTAAACAATGCTTTTTTCATTTCCTTGAAAGCATTCTTTCATTGCTTAGGAATGCAACATCAGAGAAAAAAATTGTACTATAAATTGACACTGTGATTATTATGTCAAAGAAATGAAGCTTAAGTGAAAATTACATTGCAACTAATTAAAGCTACATCAAACAATTGCATATTAATGGTGTTACTGAGTCAAAAGAAAAAAAAAAAAAAACTGCAGCAAATATCAGCAAGCTCGTAGGTTGCAGGAAAATATCAAATCAAGATTAGAAATAAGTAAAGCTTTATTAGGCGTATCTTTTTCCTATATAAGAAAGAAAGAATAATTAATAATAAACCATGTGGTCCACATGAAGGAAATGATAATATATATGTACATATATATATTTTTTAATATATAAATGTAATCATGCAGGATCTTTCTATATATGGTCCAGAGGTTGTCAATTGAGAGAGGACCACTCAGTTATTAATTAACCTCATAAATATCCTTTTAACCATTTGTGCATCACTTGTTTGTTGAATATATAATCAACCCAAATAATTAAAAAAAAGATTTCAAGAGATTTTTTATTTTTATTTATTTCAGTTTCCAATAAAAATAGACTAAACGATGAAATAGTTCGTGGGTCAGTTTCAAAAGGCTGGCTATTTGTCTGATAAGGGTTTTTGGACTGTTTCTGCAATCCGTTAAAGTTTGACTTCTCTCTCTACTGCATGGCCTACGTACGTTCATTATAATGAGGTTGTTGCATGCTATCATTTTTTTTTTGAAAAAAAAAATGGATTTATTATATCACCCCTACTATTTTGCTAAATTTGATTTTCAATACAGACTTTGTAAAATTTACATTATGATCCCGGCCCATTTAAGTTTTCACACACACATGTACCCAGCTTAAACTACATAATTTCCTTGATCTTTATATATATGTTCCTTCATTTCCCCTTCTATTATCGAATATATGCTTTTACAAAAAAAATTCTGTTACCATGCTTAAATAATTATTTAATTAATTATTAGTAGAATTTATTTATTTGTCTCACTTGATGAAATGATGCACATATATCATAGAAGGTTAGCCAAATGAGATGGACCACCATTAGGTGAAATGAAACATATTAGGATGTATCACTTTCATGTTATAGAATGGTAGTACTAGTAGTAACATACGCCATATCACATTTTTATTATAATTAGTAAAAGAAATCTCTCTCTCACACACACAATGCAAATGAGAATTATGGGAGATTTCAGAACAAGTTAACATATACAAATAAGCGAAACATATATACCAAATTAATTGGAGCTAATATATAAATATATCATGCATGACTTGGGGCCTATTTGGTTAGCATGAAAGAAAGATATATATTTTTCATTACATGATATATATAAATCGTTGAGATTTGAAAATATATCTATTGATCATATCTCTATAATTACTCAGTTGTAACAACTATTTCTTTATATTATTATTAACTTTTATTGCAAGATTTTAAAATGAAGATATGTGTTTTTTGTAAAGTCATGTTCATTAAATTAAGAGATTTATATAAAGATTCGTGTAAGGAGTTATAACATTATTAGAAGCCACTAAGGTTATGTCTGTTCAGTTTCTAAAGACACATGTGAAAGATTAAAGCCAGAGATGTGACAGCCACCATTTGTTGAAAAGTTGTGCTGTGTTTATGAGAAAACTCTACATAATATAAATGTATAACTCTTCCTATGTCTGTTCATGAATCAACATATGAGATTCATGAATTTAACAAATTGTTATGACTTTTAATTGAAGAGGTGTTGTTTTAAGAGGCATCACTTCATGGCCTATAAATACCTAGCACCATCAATCTTTCTGACCTATCAAAAATCACACAACAAGAGATCAAACTTATTGCCTTTGTTTATGAGTGCACACAAAGATAAAGTCAAATTATCCCCGTCCAAGAATCTTTAGGCTTAAATTTGTGAATCCAAATGGCATCTTTGAGGGAGTTGACTACAAACTTTGTCAAGTTAGAAAGATTTGATGGCGGTAACTTCCTAAGATGGTCAGAGAAGATGAAGTTTCTCTTGACAACACTGAATGTTGCATATAAGTCCTCGCCATTCCCAAATCCCAAGAAGGAAAAGAAGAGACCATGGCTCAAATCTGAGAGACACAAAAATGGAAGAACAATGACTTCATCTGCATAGGGCATATCCTCAACGGGCTCGGTGATGCTCTCTTCGATGTGTACCAAGACTCAGCCTCTACGAAAAAATTCTGGGATAAACTAAAAGCAAAGTATATGGAAGATGATGCTACAAGTAAGAAATTTCTTGTTTCTCGTTTTAATAACTATAAAATGATTGATGGAAGATCTGCCATAGAGCAATTTCATGAAATAGAACATATTGTGAGTGATATTGAACAACATAAAATAAATATGGATGAATCTTTTATTGTCTCTTCAATTATAGACAAACTTCCTCCTTCATGGAAAGATTTCAAAAAACAGTCTTAAACATAAAAAGGAAGATACTTCTTTTGAGCAGTTGGGGAACTGCCTTTGTTTGGAGGAAGAATTAAGAAAGAATGATGGTGCTAAAGATATCAATGCTCATGAGAAAATCCATATGGTGGAGGAAGGACAATCTCACAAGACCTCTAAGAAAAGAAGGAAGGAGAAAGATAAATCCCAAGCACAATAAGGTCACAAGAATGGAAGAAAGGTAATTGCTACTTTTGGAGAAATGATGGTTATTATAAGAATGGGTGTCGTATCTTGAAAAAGAAGAACGAAAATAGTTCTTCCACAAAATATGACAATCTTGTGGCAATATAATTAGTTGATAATGATGATTCATGGTGAGTGGACTCTGGTGCAACTCACCATGTGTGCAAAAACAACAACTTCTTCAAGACACTAATGGAAGAAGAAGGCAACGTGCTTTACATGGGAAATTCTTCAATTGTTTAAGTGAAGGGAAAAGGGATTGTGGAAATTGAATTCACTTTAGGGAAAACTCTTACTTTAAGAGATGTCTTTTATGTACCATAAGTTAGAAAGAATTTAATTTCGGTACCATTACTTAATAAGTTTGGATTTAAGTCTGTATTTGAGGGAGACAAGTTGTTCTCACTAAGGGTGGAATGTTTGTAGGCCAAGGTTATTTTTGTGAGAACAAGTTCAAGTTTAATGTTGTCGAAGTTAATAATTGTAATCAAATAATCTGAATTGTGTGTCTATTCATGTACAAACGTTACATATATATACAAGATATGAGAGCCTCAATAGTAATGGCTCATAATGACTATTAATGAGGATTATCCCTAATCCCTACAAATCAGGGATTCCTATAAATCAGGGATTGGATTCCTAACACTCCCCCTCAAGTTGGAGCATATATGTTTATCATGCCCAACTTGTTACAAAGGTACTCAACCCGTGTCTCATTTAAGGCGATCTGCTAGCTGGTCATTTGATCGCATATGCCCTGTAGATACACAATTTTCTTTTATCTTGTCACGAATAAAGTGACAATCGATTTCAATATGCTTCGTACGTTCATGGAAAACAGAGTTTGATGCTATATGGAGTGCTGCTTTGTTGTCACACCATAGTTTCGCGAGTAATACAGTGGTAATGCCGATTTCCTTCATGAGCTAAAATACCCACACAATTTCTTGCACTGATTGTGACATGGCTCTGTATTTTGCTTCTGCACTTGATTTTGACACAACGCTTGCTTTTTACTTCTCCAAGATATCAAGTTACCACCAACAAATACACAGTAACCTGTAGTGGACTATCTTGTGGCCTTAGATCCTACATGATCATCATCACAAAAGCATTCGACTTTAGTGTGCCCATAATCTGTATAGAGAAGGCCACGACTTGGGGAACCTTTCAAATAGTGAAAGATATGCTCTAAGGCTTCCCACAGTGCCATTGTGGGAGATGCCATGAATTGGTTAAGTACACTGACCGAAAAAGTTATATCAGGGCGAGTTACTGTCAGATAATTCATCTTCCCAATGAGTCTCCTATATCTCTCAGGAGATGCAAATGGCTTCAGTTTCTTTGGATCAATCTTCTGCTTTAGGTCATCAGGAAGTTCATCCCACATGCTATCATTTAGATCTAGGAACGGATTCGGAATCATGGGAATGCTACTTGGCGCAGCTCCAAGCTTTCCAGTCTCCTTTAACAGATCAAGAACATACTTCCTTTGAGTCAAAAGGATGCCGTTCTTACTTCTCAAGACTTCAATACCAAGGAAGTACTTCAACAATTCTAAGTCTTTTGTTTGAAAGTGGGAGTTAAGGAAAACCTTAAGCTCCGAGATGCCAAAGAATGTTACTCCTAGTAATCACAATATCATCGACATACACTAGAATCATTCCTACATCGGATTGTTGGTAGAACACATAATGATCACTCTTACTTTGGTTTAAACCAAACTTCTTGACCACACCACAAAACCTATCGAACCAGGCACGAGGACTTTGCTTTAAACCATACAATGACTTACGAAGATAACATACTTTCCGATGCTCCCCTTGAGCAACAAACCCAGGTGGTTGCTCCATATACACTCCTCAAGAAGATCACCGTTCAAAAATGCATTCTTAACATCCAACTGATGCAAATCCCGGTGATAGGTAGCAACCAAAGAGACAAGGAGATGGACGAAGTAAGCTTAGCCACGTGGGAGAAAGTTTCGAGTAATCAATGCCATAAGTTTGAGCATAACCTTTGGCAACAAGACAAGCTTTTAACCGATCTAAGGAACCATCAGCTTTAGTCTTCACAACAAACACCCATTTACAACCAATGGCCGTCTTCCCAAAAGGTAGATCAACAAGGGTCTAAGTACCAGCCGTATCAAGGGCCATCATTTCTTCTTCCATCGCTGCACGCCAACTAGGGTGAGTCAAAGCTTGGTGAAGGGTAATAGGGGTAGAAATGGACTCAAGGGTGGTCACAAGGGAATAGGAAACAGGGGACAATCGCTGGTAGGACATAAACGAGGAGATAGGATTAGTACAATCAACATATCGCTTGGGAGGACATGAAGGACGGGTACCTTTGCGGAGGGCTATAGGCAGGTCAACAGATCGGTCAATGATAGGGTCAAGAACAAGAAGGTCAGGGACGAGAGTGGCAGGGGCGGGGGTTGCAGGCTCAGGGGCCATGGAGGCATGAATGAAATCCGTCGGTGAAGCAGTCATTGGCGAAGGCGGAGGAATGGCAACATCAACATCATCAGGAAGATCAGGGGCCGGAGTAGCTGCTGGGACTGGTGAGAGAGGAACACGATAAACTAGAAGATCATCAGATTCATCAAAAACAGAGAACGACTCAGATAAGTTTGAAGACTTGAAGAAAGACGAAGACTCATGAAAGGTCATATCAGTGGACACAAGATAACAACGGAGGTCAGGAGAGTAACACCGATAGCCTTTCTGAACGCGAGAATAACCAAGAAAGACACATTTTAAGGACTTGGGATCAAGTTTACCAACACTCGGACAGACATCCCGAACAAAGCAGACACAACCAAAAATTTTGGGACCAACAGGGAACACCTTAGTGGTGGGAAACAGAATGGAATAAGGCACGGAACAACTAAGGATAGCCGAAGGCATGCGATTGATGAGAAAACAAGCAGTAGACACGGCATCGGCCCAAAACGATTTAGGTATACAAGAGTGAAACATGAGAGCACGGCGTTTCTAAGAGATGGAGGTTCTTTCTTTCAGCAACACCGTTTTGGGCAGGAGTATCAACACATGATGATTGATGAAGGATGCCATGACTATGCATATAATCAAGAAAGGGCGGAAAAATATTCTTTTGCATTATCACTTCGAAGAATTTTCACAGGAGTATTAAACTGTGTTTGAATTTCAGCACAGAAATGACGAAAATGAGCGAACAATTCAGAGCGTTATTTCATTAAGTAAAGCCAAGTAGTTTGGGAAAAATCATCAACAAAGGTGACAAAGTATCGATAACCAGTCTGAGACAAAACTGAACAAGGACCCTAAACATCAGAATGAACTAAATCAAAACGGGACGCAGCCCGTTTATTGACGCGAGGTGCCAAATGAACATGATGGTGTTTGGCAAACGACACGACTCACAATCCAAAGAAGACATAGACAAAAACTGAGGGTACAACCGTTTTAGGGAAGAAAGGGACACATGACCAAGACGACAATGGACTTCAAAAGGAGATGACCCACCAGTACAAGCAACAGAACGCGACACCTGATCATCAGGGGAACCATTGGCAACAAATATGGAAGATGGGTTGGCATAGGAGGCATACGAGGAAAATAAATGATGGTTACCTGTCATGTGGTCGGTGGCACTAGAATCAATGACCCACTTCGTGGAAGTGGTAGCAAGGCCAGAAGACAAAGTACCTGTAGCAAGTGCCCCTGCAGAGGGTGAACTGTAATCGATTGATCAGGTATCTGAGCAATATGAGCAAAGCCACGCTGCTGATCACGTTGCTATTTAGCCTGCAATTTTCGACAGTTTTTCTTGACGTGCCCAGGTTCCTTGCAATAATAGCAGGTAATACTGCTAGAGGGTGGAACAATAGTGCCTTGTTTAGGCCCAGAGTTCCTAGTGTCAAAGGGGCCACGCCTAGCCAAAGCACTGGCATTGGGATCAACAGATAGACGAAGCATACTATCAGCACGAAGCACCCGTGAGAACACATCTTCAAGAGATGGAAGTTCCTGACTAGACATAATTTGAGAACGGATGGTGTCGTACGATGGATCAAGAGCTTCAAGAAAAATGAAGATAGCTTGAAATTCTAGATTCTTGATACGGGTCGGGAGATCTGCCTGTGGAGACATAAGTACCTTCATTTCTTCATACAACCGTTTAAAATCCAAGTAGAAATCTTTTAAAGGTCGACCTTGCTGCTGAGAGCGATAGAAACCTTTACACACTTCACGAATACGGGTAAAGTTCCCTTTACCAGAGAACATAAATTCCAGATAAGCCATAATATCTTTTACCGTGTTACAATGGCTAACGGAAGTCAAAATTTGAGGTTCAATAGAATTACGAATATGGAAAAAAAGACGAGCATCTGCTCAAGACCACTCCATACTTTTATCATCATCACCAGAAGGAGGATCCTGAGTTAAATGAGCTTCCTTTGCAACCCCTGAGATAAACTCGAACAATTTTGTTCCAATCATTATAATTGGTCCAATTTAATTTTGCATCAGTGATCTTATCAGACATAGGGATCACATCGGATGTCTTAGATTCAGCCATGGATTAATAACCAAATACTCACAATAACCAGAAAATAAATACTGATGAACAGTGCAAAATAGTACCCAAAATAATGCGAAACAACGCTCGAAACAGTGCAAAATAGCGCCTGAAACAGCCCAAAATAGTGCAAAACAGCACCCAAAACAGTACGATGAATAGTGTGAAACAGTGACGGTGAACAGTGCGAAATGGTAACTTTGTACAGCACCAAACAATACTGATGAACAGTACCCAAACAGTGACGAAACAGTAACTTTGAACAGCACCAAACAACACGTAAAACAGTAGGATGAACAGTTCGAAACAGTGAAGGTGAACAGCACCCAAACAACACCAGACAGTACCGATGAACAACACCCAAACAGTACCTGAACAGTGCCGAAAAAGTGACGAACAGTGCTAGACGCAAAAAAATAAACCCTAAAATTTGTAAGGCTCTGGTACCATGTAATCAAATAATCTGAGTTGTGTGTCTATTCATGTACAAACGTTACATATATATACAAGATATGAGAGCCTCAATAGTAATGACTCATAATGACTATTAATGAGGATTATCCCTAATCCCTACAAATCAGGGATTCCTATAAATCAGGGATTGGATTCCTAACAATAATAATATTTACAATTATGCTTATATTGTTGATTCTTGTGATTTATGACATTATCGTTTGGGTCATGCTAATTTTGATAAATTAAATGATATGATGAATCTAGAAATGATTTCAAAGTCTTGCACTCCATGCATTTTTAACTAAAATAACAAGGTTTCCTCTCCCTAAAGTTGAAAGAAGATCTAAATTATTAGAACTAATTCATTTTGATGTTTGTGATTTGCATGGTTGGCCTACTTTAGGTGGTAAAAAATATTGTGACTTTAATTTCATTGATGATTGCACTAGATTTTGTTATGTTTATTTAATGCATTCAAATGATGAAGTCTTAGACAAATTAAAGATATTTAAAATTGAAGTAGAACTTCAATTTGAAACCCTTATTAAGTGCTTCAAGACAAATAGAAGGGGGAGAATATTATGATCCAAAATATTTTAAATCTATTGATATAATACATCAAGTAACTGCCCCTTATTCCCCACAACACAACAAAATGGTATATATAGCAAAAAGGAAAAATAGAGTTTTAGTAGAAATGCTAAATGCCATATTATCTTACTTTGGTTTGACTAGTGGGTATTGGGGAGAAGCATTGCTATAACTACATATCATATATTAAATAGAGTTCCTAATAAAAGGAATAAGATAACCCCATATGAACTATGGAAGAAAAGAAAACCCAATTTCAGTTACTTTAGAGTTTGGAGATGCAGAGCAATAATTAAAGTTCTAGAACGTAAAAGAAAGAAATTGAGTGAAAGAGGAATTGAGTGCATCTTTTTAGGATATGCTAAAAATAGAAAGGCATATTGGTTTTTGGTAATTGAACCAAATGATTCATATCTTATCAATCAAGTTATTGAGTCAAGGGATGCAAATTTTTAAGAAGAAAGGTTTCACTTAATCCTGAAGTCCAAAGACACTTCTCATTCCAAGAGGGAGTCGGATCTAGATAAGAATGTTTTTAGTGATAATAATCTAGAAGAAATAGAACTTAGTAGAAGTAAAAGCGCTAGGAAGGCAAAACCCTATAATTTCGATTTCTTCATGTTTCTTGTTGAGGGGATTAGAGAAGCGGTTGACAACTATTCACCGGTTTATTTTAATTTAGGAAGTGACCCAAAACATTTGAAGAGGCTATGAAGTTTCAAGATCTAGCTTTTTGGAAAGAGGCTATACAAGATGAAATGCATTCAATAAAGGAAAATAAAACTTGGAAACTAGTATACCTCCCTCTTGGTTCTAAACCAATTGGTTGCAAATGGATTTTCAAAAAGAAATTAAAAGTAGATGGATCTATAGATAAATTTAAGGTTAGGTTGGTTGCCAAGGGCTTTACACAAAAGGAAGGAATTGATTATTTCGATATATATGCACCGGTTGCAAGGATTTCCACTATTAGAGTGCTTATAGCACTTGCTTCTACATACAATCTTGTTATCTATCAAATGGATGTTAAAACAGATTTCCTTAATGGGGAGTTGGAAGAGGAGGTGTCTATGATACAACCGGAAGGGTTTGTGGTTCCTAGTCAAGAGCACAAATTAAAGTGTGTAAACTAATTAAGTCTCTTTATGTACGTAAGCAAGCTCTTAAGCAATGACATAAAAAGTTTGATAAAGTAGTTCTAGGAAATAGGTGTAGAACCAATGAATCTAAAGATTTCATATTAGGAGTCATGATTATTAGAGATAACAATTGTCTTGAGCTTTTTCCCAGTCTCATTACATTGAGAAAATATTAAAGAAAATTAATTGTTATGATTGTTGTCTTGTTTTTACTCCATTTGATTCTAGTATGAATTTGGTAACAAATAAAGGTTGTCCTGTGAGACAACATTTATATTCAAGGGTGATTGGATGCTTGATTTATGCTATGACATGGAAAAGACCAAACATAGCATATGCTGTGGAAAGATTAAGTAGATACACAAGCAATTTAAGTATGACACACTGGTATACTTGCTGTGGAAAGAGTGTTGAAGTACTTAAAAGGAACAATTAACTATAATTTGACCTATAGTACAGTGGTAATCCTTCAATTTTGAAATGATGTACAGATGCTAGTTGGATAACTTACTTAGAGGATCATGCATCAACAAGTAGGTGGGTATACACCCTTGGTGGGGGTACTATTTCATGGGGATCAAAGAATCATAAGCGTATAGCATAACAGATTTTTCTATGGACTCGAGTTTATAGCATTGTATGCAAGTAGTAAGAAATCGGAATATATGGTTAAGAAACTTGTTGTTTGAAATTAAATTCCTATATGGTCCAAGCCAATGGTACCAATATTTACTCGTTGTGATAGTCAATTTACTTTTGCAAGGGCTTATAGTCAAGTTTATAATGGAAAGTCGCGACATATTGGGCTAAGACAAAGCTATCTAAAAGATTTGATTTTAAATCGAGTAATTTTCACTAGTTATATAATATCTCAATTGAATATTACGATCCTCCGATGAAAGGTCTCACAAGGGATTTGGTGTTAAAAACATCAAAAGGAATGTGATTGAAGCCCTATAAACTTTGATCACCAATGGTGGAAACTTAACTCAAACTTGATCATCATATCAAGTCTTGATTTTAATGGTGAAAGTACGCTATAAGAGTTATTGCAAAGTACTTGACTTTTAATACATCATAGGTTGGAAAGTATTTGGTAACCATGAGATTATAAGGTGTAGGTTGAGCATCAAATTGGCTCTTAATTGACCTGCAAGCATATATTTGCTGGAACATTTATCATGGTAATGCTCTTGACGGAGTCTACCTATATGAGAATGAAGTGAAGCCACTTCTAAGAGTCCAATGGCTTGACTATGAAAAGTTCTCATGAAAATTAACGGACATAAGGCCACGAATAAATGTATATTTAAAGCGGCATGCACACCTATTTATATGGAATAATTGGTTCAAAGTTTAGTTTACCATATTATTTCGGATGGGTGAAATCATATTTTACTTAGGTAGAGGTTCAAATCCTTAATTAAGATACCTTTACTAACAATATGAGATTTTTGAAATGATAAGAGTTTGTGATCAATTTAAAATGGTGGGAAATTGTAACATGCATGTGTTTTTTGTAAAGTCATGTTCATTAAATTAAGGGATTTGTATGAGGAGCTGTGTAATGAGTTATAATACTAAAAATCACCAAGGTTATGTTTGTTCAGTTTCTAGAAACACATATGAAAGGTTATAGCCAGAGATGTGGCAGCCACCATATGCATTTGGGGAAAAGTTGTGTTGTGTTTATGATAAAACTCAATATAATATAAAGGTATATATAACTTTTCATATGTTTGTTCATGAATTAGCATATTAGATTCATGAATTTAACAAATCGTTATGACTTTTAATTGAAGATATGTTGCTTCAAGAGGCACCACTTCATGGCCTATAAATACCCATCACCATCAATCATTCTGACACATAAAAAATTATACAATAAGAGATTAAACTCATTATCTTTGTCTTTGAGTGCACATAAAGATAAAGTCAAATTATCATTTTGTAAAAGCCATTGTTTTCTTGCTTGAGTATTGGGAGTGCAATCTATACTTGAGGATTTTCATTGTATCTCGCAGGAAATTCACTCGTCAATCCAACTTGCACCCTATAAAATAGGTATAGGTAGAGGCGAATTAAGCCTAAAGGAAATTGTTGTCCTGCCTTGAAGACATTGTGTACTACTTTCTTGTTCTTCTTGTATTCCTCAGGAATTCAGCCCATCCAACAACTTTTATCTTTTTTTTGCTCAATTTTTTTTTTTTTTTTTTTTGCTCAAACCAACAACTTTTATCAAGGAACATATTATATATGTGTACATGTGTGTGTGAGACTTGTTACGTATGAAGTCACTTTCTTTCATCCCATTCAATTTTCTATCCCATGTATATAAACCAAATTAGAAAGAGGCATGTACATATTATATAACTTCATAAACACACGAACAAAATAAAGAAAGTAAATAAATGAATTAATGGAGGACCAGACAAGAAAAGATACAAGAAGTGTATGTGTGGTGCACATGTTTAACTTTATACATGAAGATTTTATCCAAACATGCATGGTTTGTTTAGAGGGTCACTACTTGTTATTGGGATTGGGGTTTGGTTCCATCTATCTCTGTGGACTGCAGAGTTCCCACGTGGGAAAATGCGCTAACAAAGGCAAGAAATCAGGATGCCACCAAAAGTCGAATTTTTTTTGTGATATGTGTGTGAATAGATGGAAGATTCTCTCTCTCTCTCTCTTCCCAAGATAGTGAGAGAGAAAGAGAAAGATACAGAAAGCAAAGAGATAAAAAGTGTTAGAGAGAGAGAGAGAGAGAGAACAGAGAGCAGCTTGGGCTTAGCTTTAATTAATTTCCTTCAAGTTGGAGTAAGTTTTCAAACTTCCTCTCATGGAGTGTTGCCATGAATAGAAGGAAGAATAACACTGTCCCCATGCTCTCTCCCCCCCCCCCCCCTCAGATTTTCCTTTTTCTGTGGACCATCTCTAGTTTTGTTTCTTTGCTTTTTACACAACACCTATATATATAATATTCAAATGTGTGTGTTGTCTGTGTGTGTGTGTGTGTATATATATATATATATATAATTCCCATTATTATTTGTGTTGGCCATAGTGATGAGACCAGTGTGGTCCTTATATGCCATATATTGATGCCAATTATTGATTGACCCTCTCGATAATTCGAATTTAATTAAGTCGGCTCATTTTTCACCTTTTATGTCTAATGCCAATTAAATTATGATAGAACTTGCCGATTTCTTGTCTTTTTGAGTTTAATTGTTTCCTTCTCATCATCTCCACTTTTCTGCATCCATCCAGCTGGAATAAAATAGATTGAATCTGATGGTTTGAAATTTCTAGGCTAATTATGATTAATCACCACAACTTAAATCATTCATAACACACACACACATATATATATATATATGCGCAAAACAACAAACAGGATACCTGGTAGCTTTCCTGAACTCATGTTCAAATCATCACATATATATTAATTATTGTTGTTCAAATTAAAGGTTATAGCATATGAATTCAATTGTTTTAGTTGTCCCTGTAGCCTGTTGTATTGATTTCTGAGAATTGGTGAGAGCTAAAACACACACACAATAAGCTTGAAGAAGAGAAATCACATTGATCCGTACGCTTTTCCTAATGAAAAATATTCCAAGTGCTCTCTCTCTCTCTCTCTCTCTATATATATATATATATATATAATTTTCTCCGATTCTTAAATATAGCTGCAAGATAATTAATTTGTAGAGATTGAAAAAAAGTAGTTAAATTATATTTTTTTCATAAAAAAATGTGCGTTGGCTTATATTGGGTATTTCATTTGCATTGGAAACCTTTTCTCAATAGAAAATTTATTTATATGGGCAATCAGTAGATAGAGTTTTTTAAAGAATTATTATGAATTCAGGAGATAAAGTGGATTGAGATGGATCTTATATTTTAAACTAAAATAGACCTCTTTGTTAGTTCTTAAATTTAGAATCAAAGAGCGTAAGAAGATAAGAAGAGAGAAGAAAACAAGTTGACTGAAAATGACCTATACCAAAACCAAGGAGAACGACAAAAGAATTACAGAGCAATGTTTATATAAAAATGTGAAAAATAACTGTATACTTGAATTAGAAGGGGTTTGGTTTCATCAAAGATAAGGGTAGGAAGGGAAAAAAAACAAAAACAAAAGAATCTGACAACAAGAGTCCTTTTGATGGCTCAACAAAAAAGCAAAAGATGCCAATCTCACCCTATTAAATGTTTGCATGTGCTTCAATTAATTACAGAATCTTGTTTGGACTCTACCCCTATACCCTCTTCCTTGTTTTATAAGCATTCCAATTCCTCTTCTTCTTCTTCTTCTCTTTTTCTTTCTCAAGCAACATTTTTTCACATCACTTTTATCACACACCATCACTGTATATGCTTCATCAACTTTCTTCTTGACACATTTTAACTGTACGAAACAAGTAATATTGTTAATAACATTAAAGTCAAGATCTCATAAATCCGTCATTTGGTTGGATTGATTGGGTTGGATTTCATGTATTTTTGGGAAAATCATATTAAGGTCCTAATCAAAGAAAATAATATTTGAAAAGTCTCATAACTTGTTCATAACAAGTGAGAGTGACACCATTGACAAGTTATGAGACTTTTTATATATATTATTTTCCTTAATTAGAACATTGGTGTGATTTTTCCTCTAATTTTGTGTCTTTGCTAAGCCTAAAACAATGTGGTTTTGAGACAGCTCATTACATTCATGCTTTAGTACCTTCTTTTTGTTGAACAATGCGTGATTTATGCATAGATACTTCGTTTACTTGTGAATTAATGCCTTTTTTAATATTTAAATATTACCCTCAATCCTTAATATAACACTAATTGACCCATTTTTGGAGAGATTAAAAAAACTAAATAAATTACTTAATCATAACATATGTTGTGTATCATTATATTACATATCAATTTATAAGTCTGACAAATTAGTTTGACTGGAAGAAAAACAATAAATATAAATACTTTAATGTAACTTATTTAGCTTCATTAATTTTTTTTTAAAAATCAAATAGCTCTTATATTAAAGACAACAAGTAGTAATACTTTTTTCATAGTTATATATGAATATCTTTGTATCATTTAATTAAATAATACTTCCTTCGTCCCTATATATAAAATTCTTTCAACCGAATCTAAGATTCTTAAACCTGTTAAAGTTAGTTTAATGTAATAAATATGTAGGAAATATAATTTATTTTCCAAAAATGCCCATATTTATGAATGAGTGAGAGAGAGTGATAATGAGAAAATGATGAGAAATAATGTATGGTAAATAAATGATATGAGAGAATGAAAAGTAATAAGAGAGAATACTTGGAGGATAAAATGGGTAAAATGCTTTTATTATTGAGACAAACTTAAAGGGGATCTTATCAAAAGGGATAAACCCATTAAAAAAAGAATTTTATATATAGGGACCAAGGGAGTATTATTTTAATCATGATTGGTTCAACATAGTTAAACCCCGAATCCTTAAATCACTGGTTTAATTGATCCGGTTTTAACCACCTTGATACCATTCTAGTCTTATTTACAAGTCCTTCTCTAAGACAGTGAAAGTAGACTTATAATAGGACCAGAATGACATATGTTGGACCAAAATGACATATATTACTATCCACTTACGCTTACTGTGTGAATATAGATTAAAGAACTTGATTTATATCCACATTTGAGAAACTTTATCTCTAGGGTTTCGAATATTTTACAAACTACAATAAATTCTGATGCTGCCTTTTGCTTGGTTCCGTGCCTTGTTTTAAGTGCTGAAGGAATATCTTAAAGGCAAATTTGATTCTGTTAGTGATGAAATTTCGCGATCATTAATAGTTTTTATAATTAATTAACACGCTTTTGCATGAAAGTTATTGGATCGGAATCAATTATCATATCAATTTGATACTAAAGTGATCATATGCATAAAGAATATAACGAATGTGCTAATTATGCAGCAAAAAGTAGTGATCAATAATAATATTACTGTCTACTGATTGAATTACTCCTCACCGAATGAATATAATGGCCTGTTTGGATTAACGGTAGAAGTTGTTTTTCTAATGTGATTTATGGAGGTATATGAAAGGAATTTTGTCTCAACTTACGTGAACATACTTTTTCAACGCTAATTCAAACAGAGCCAACTATTGTGTACATAAATTTATTACTCCCTCCAGTCCTTTTTATGAGCAACTTTTTTCTTGATTATGCAAAACGAACTGAGGGTTAAGATTAGTTAAAAACAATAAATGTGTCAAAAATGTTATGTCTTTTTCAAATATGCTCTTATTTATGGAAAGAGTATATGAGAGGGAATGGATAAAAATATGAATGAGAATGAGTAGAAAATATAAGAGAGAATGAGTAATACATGATTGAATGAAAGAGAATTAATAGTGAGTGGCGGATAACTGATATAAAGTTATGTATTTAATAGGAGTAGAAAAAAAAAGTTGTTTAAATTTTGAGACACAGAAAGAAAGTTGCTTATATATAAGGATCAACCCTATGAAAGAGAAAGTTGCTTATAAAAATATCCGAGGGAGTATCTTATTAGCTATAAAGCCAATTTTTTGGCCAATCATAGAGAATGTTCAGTGCATGGGTTTTAATTACCCAATCATACCATAAAAGTGATTAATTTGTTCTTATATGGACGCTTAATGACATAATTAATTAATTAACAACTATTTAACCACTGTCATTTACTAGCTGATGAGAATTAAATTTTGAGAGAGCTTCAAGCTGATATATACTCCCCCAATTTCTTTTTATAAGAGTTTAAAATTTGAATTGTCTTATATTTTTTATAAGAGCCCGACTAGACTTGTTTCAACATTTAATGAGTTTTTTTTTTTTTTTTTCATTTGTGTCCTTCATTAATTATATGTATTGCATTAATTAAAGGGTTGGTGAAACTTATATTTACTCTATTTCTCTCTCTCACTTGCCCCTTATAAATAAGGGTATACCTGGCACAAAAATTAATTTTAAGACATACTCCCTGGTCTTTATTATAAGACACCAACTAACAAGTTTATTTGATCCTTTTTATAAGGCACTTGCTTGTTCCCAATGAGCATTAATTATATTTTTCCATGTATGCCCATAATTAATAAGGATAGTGGGTGAGAGTAATAATTAATATAATATTAGAGTTTAGTGCAATTAGTAGGGGTAGTATTGGAAGTTATTTAAATTGTAGGAAAACTTTATTGACTTTAACTACTTTTTTTGGTTTGTGAGAATTATTAGTTGGTGCCTTATAATAAGGACCAAAGAAAATACTTATTATTTTTAACTAATTTTAACTGTTTTCTTAGATTGCGTAATTCGATTATTGGAAAGACGAACGGAGGGAGTGTCTATTACATAAGAGATCAATATGTGTTTCATGATTTGCAGATTGAGATATTAAAGATGATCCATGATCACCGATCCCAATAGCAAAAATGATTAGACGTAAGATGCTATTGATTATTCTGATTTGTTCATCATCTGAAGAGTACTGCTTTAGATGGAATCCCAGAACAGGGTTTAGAGAATTATACTTTTGCCAACTAAATTCATGAAATGTCACACAAAGTGGCCGGCAATTAGATTCTTCTCGATCCTTGTCCCAGCAAACATTTTCTGTATAACTCAGCTAAAAGCTTATATAACCTTTTGATATGTATCAATCCCAACATAGTATTCCCTCCAATTACTAAATAAAAAAGAAAGTTTATTAGCAACATAATTTAGCGACTGAATTCCGCTGCTAAATTGACTAAGTGATGGAATTCCGTTACTCCCTTTGTCCCAATATATAAGGTCATTTCAATTGAATCGATGAATTCAAAAAAAAAAATAGTTAAAAGTAATAAATATATCGAAAAAGATATAAATTTTTTAAAAGGTTTTGAATGAGTAAGAGAGAAAGAGTAATGATAAAAAAAAAATGAAGAGAACGTATGGTAAATAAATGATGTAAGATAATGAAGGCAAAATGTGTAAAAGTACATTTATTATTTGGACGAAGTCAAATGATACCTTATAAAAAAAGACAATAAAAAGAAAAGAAAAGAAAAGAAGAAGAACCTTATATATAAGAATGGAGGGAGTATTAATTAATTAGTGACAGTCTATTTGACAACAAAATCATCTAATTCAGTCTCTAATCCACTATTTTTTTGTAGTACTCCCTTATATGAGTTAGATAAATAATTTGCACATATTAAAAAATTAGTTTAATTAGTTATTTATAACAAATATGTGTTGGTTTTTCTAAAATACATTCTTTAATCATCAGTATTAGAATTACTCATTAATGTCTAGGGGAAAAATATAAATATGAGAAATAAATTGGAATAAGTTGTTATAAATTTAGGATCAAAGTAATAATATTAATAAATTTAACCTAATAAAGTGCATGCAAGAACTAATAACAATGGTGGCAGAAGGAGTTAATGTTGTAATGAATTGGAAAAGTTAATATTTGGAGAAGTTAAGATGAATTAATTGGGTGGCTAGGGAGATGTGGCATGCAGATATTTATTTATTTATTTATTTTCAATTAAATGGCATATTCGTAAAGAATGATTATATATTATGCTTGGAATCATTGTGAATCAAAAACACATTGAATTGTCTGTTCTTTTATACATAAAGAGATTCTCGATCTATCATTAAATTGACTACCGATGTGTCCTGAGGTTTTTTCTCACTTATTATGCAAATGCACGCAAAGCTATCAACACACATTTTGACTATATGAGATGCAGCTCATATATACAAATGATTATCCACGTGATTGATTTTACATTTTATAAATTGGTTAATTTTTTGGTAATTAAAAAATTATTATTTATTCACCAAAACATTATAATATCATTATATATCTTTGATATTATTAATTATTACAACTAATACATTGAATTAAGTGTTTGTTTGAGATCCCTTTTGGGATCCTAAAGGTGCTTATTTACGTAAATCGAGCCAAAATTCCTCTAACATGTTTATTTTATACTATAATATAAATTATGACTGAAAAGATACTTCTAATCGTTATTCTAAACAAATACTTAAGTTCATTGAATATGCAGTGATGTTAATAACTCCTGAAAGTTGAGTGACTTAACACGTCTCTAATTTAATTTTCTTGATCTCATATATATATATATATATATATATATATATATATATATATATATATATATGCGCGCGCGTGTGTGCAGTGTGTCTATATATATATTTATGATGGATTTGGAATCAGTAGTACATTATCATGTCTCTTGTCTATGACACCTTGTTTGTCTAGAAAGAATAAGAATAATTAATCATCATTACTTAAAGAATTCATTCACCTAAGTAGTCGAGCAGGTCTTGTGTGGGCTTCAATCAGTACACCAAGCTAATTATGTTAAAAGAGAACAACAAGGAAAGAAGGCTTTTTTATCAAAAAGAAAGAAAGAAGGCTTATTACTTTCAAATTGATTTTTCAAGCTGCTTCAATAATTTACTACTGTATTTTAATTCACACACTAGATGTGACTTTAAAGTGAAAATTTAGTTTTATCCCCCTTAACCTCGGAGATCACAGTTGATATTAATAAATGCCAAGTCCACTATGAAAGATACAGTATATCATACCCTCCTTTTGTCTAAGACGGACTACTTATAAGATCTGAGTATATCATACCCTCCTTTTGTCTTGAATATAAAACAGAGAGATATACCACTATGATTCTAGTCCTATTACTCTCTTTGCTCTTTGTTATAAGGCACCAACGAACAAGTATATTTGATCTTTTTTATAAGACATTTGTTTGTACCCAATGATCATTAATTATTTTTTTTTCATATATGCCCCTAATTAATAATTAGAGTTTTGTGCAAGTAGCAGGGGTAATATTATAAGTTACTTAAATTTTAGGACAACTTTATTGACTATTCTCTCTGGTCTTTATTGTAAGATACCAACTAACAAGTGTATTTGGTCCTTTTTACAAAGCACTTGCTTGTTCCCAATGAGCATTAACTATTTTTTCTATGTATGCCCATAATTAATAAGGGTAGTGGATGAGAGTAATATTAAATATGATATTAGAGTTTAGTGCAATTAGTAGGGGTAATATTGAAAATTACGTAATTCTAGAATAACTTTATTGACTTTAACTGTTTTTCTTGGTTTGTGAGAATTGTTACTTGGTGTTTTATAATAAGGATCTGAGGGAGTAATTGTTTTTGTTGATTTGTGAGAATTGTTAGTTGGTGTCTTATAATGAAGATAAGATAGAGTATAAGTTACCTCTAATAATTTCACTGAAATCAAGGAAACACGGTTAAGTCATTAAATTTATTTGAAAATAAAAATAAATCAAATTTACTCTTATTTAAAATCATCAGTTACAACTTACATCTTGAGAAAGAGAAAAAATTGCATCAAACTTCTCATATGGATAATACTAGAAAAATATAATTAATTAATACCCCATTGGAGGCTTAATATAATAAAAACCACACATATATTACTTCTATTAAGTGACTTATAATAGAAACTATAGAATGGTAATGTATTTTCAACATTCGATATAAGTCATTTCATTAAATTTATTAGGCTAAAGTATATTTTTAGTCTTTTAAGTTTTATATAAGACATACTTTTAATACTTTATCTTTATAAAATGTACTTTTGGTCATAAAACTCTAACACCATTAATATTGCTAACGGAAAATGCCGACGTGACGAACTCAACTGATGACTAACAACATTTTTAATTACACAAATTTTATATATTATTCAATTTACCCATAATTTAAATTTAAGCTTAATAGCATTTAATTACACAGTCATTACTTAAGTTTACACCGTTATCACTTGAGTTTATGTTTTCCATCAGTAAAATTAACGGTGTTAGAATTATATGACTAAAAGTATACTTTATAAAGTTAAGGGACCATAAGTATACCTCATGTAAATTTAAAGGACTAAAAATATACTTTAGCCAATTTATTATATAAATGTATAATTTTATATAAGTTATTATCCTATAAATTATTATTTTTTCTTGGACTTCGCATAAGAGAGAGTGTGTATATTGAATAAAGGTAAATTTAAAAAATTATTAGTACATTCTAAGTGATAATTATTGAGGTTTGTGAAAATTAAACAACAATAGGCACTGTAGGATGTCATGTCACATACTACTCTGATCCTATTTATAAGTCCATTTTGATTAAAAAATTTAGTTCTATTTATAAGTTCAGTTTCATGTAATAAATGAGATTGTGACAATTTTACTCATATTAATTGTACCCATGAAAATAGAGAGAGAAGAAACAGTTGAAAAATACCTAATCATAAATGAGGGCAAAGTTGAAAATTTACCCTATAATCATTGAGTTATCTACATCTCTTTGGTATGTGAGATTTGATCATAATGAATTTATAAATAGGACCAGAGTATATGATTCATGAAAATGTTGAATATCATATATAGGCTAGATTCTATCAGCTAGATTTGAATAGAATGCATGTCTGATATATAATTAAGGAACATCATGGGCTAAATCATACGCTTAATTATAAGAGACAAAGGAATTAATATAATGGAATGACCAAGTGTGATTCCATGTCATTCTTAAATTAACTTTATTAATAGAAAGCATATTGGAATATGACAGTTTGTGTTTGGATTAAGCCAGCTAATCTACAACTCACACACACACACACAGGCATTTTTTTTTTCATAAAACGAATTCATAAAACTAGCTACCTAGCTAGCAGCTAGTTAAAACACAACAGCTTTCTCTTTTCCTTCTGTCTTTGGAAGTAAAATAAAATTTATTTGATATTATTATTATTATTATTATTATGTTACATTTTTCGGTAATGAAACGTCACAAATTAAAGTTTTGCCTAGCTATCACCTATATGTATAGTGTTGGTAAACAGTACACATAAATAATTAGATAAAGTAGTATGCATGCATGATGTTAATACGAACATACAGCCAATCTGCTAGATCGAAGAGCACATACTTTTGAAGATGACATAATTGTTTCATATTATATAGTATCTC